>JANVCC010000020.1:53492107-53576194 GCA_025345505.1 Todiramphus chloris collaris
CCCTCCCCCCCCCTTTTTTTTTTTTTCTTTGTGTTTTGTTTTTCTTTTTTAAAGGGTTTTCCTTGTGGCTGCTCACATGGTAAATCTTTAACTTCAAGTGTCCTTCTGCGGTGACCAACTAAAATATTAGCAAAATAAATGTTTTATGGGAGAACATTGGCAGAAACCCCAGCAGAAACAGGTGGTATTGGGTTATTTCAATATAATGTAATGATGCAGCCAGGTTTCCATCTGGACAGCATGTGGTTGTGTCTGCTTAGAGGGTATCAAAGAGTGTGAGTATGCACCAGAGATAATGGTGGTGCACAAAAGTGTAGCTGGATGGCTACTTTACAAAATAATAGCCAGGGTTCTAGGTCCTCTGGGTTAAATACTTTTACTGTCAGAATCTGAATTTCTTCATAAAATATTAAAGATGAAGCAAACCTCTGACATGCAATACAGAGCCATGTAATTATAAAGTAGTTCCTGGAAGCCAAGTATTGTGCACATTATAGCTAGGCGTTTATTATAAAAGAGTTCATTACCCTTGGAAGCTAAGACATATTTCAAAGAGACTGCCCTGGAACAGAGGCACTTTCAGCAAGCTTTACTATATGAGGAAAAAAGCCCCAAGCAAACTGATCAGAATTAGTTAGGAAACGGGAGAAGAATTAGTGGATATGTGACTGCTAAGAGCTGAATCTGTACAGAGTGGACCAGCTACACCTCTGGATCAAATGACTCCATCTTCATTGACTTCAGTGCAGGCATGCTGAATTACACCAGGTAAGGCATTTTTGGCCTAATACCAGAGGTGATTTTCCTTTGACTGGCAGATGCTCTCATAAACCACAGGGCACTCTTTGCCAAGAGACGCCACAGACCTTCTTCACATCTGCATGCTCTCTGTACAGAGAGACAGGCTAAAGCTGATTACATACACTAGCACAGGCTTAACTAGGGACAGGATTTAGGCTGTTGCATTTAGGGGGAAATTTGGGAGATACCTTTGGAAAATATCTTCTTATTGGCAAGGGTGTAAGAAGGGAGTTTGTGGGGTAAGAGGAGGAGGACGAGAAACAAACTCTAATTGCCTTGGGGCTGTCAGCAGAAGCAGAGTTGACACAAAACTACTTCCATTACTTGGAAGTGTGGAGTAATGTATCAACTCTCTCATGGGGAAACAGAGCTGCTAATGAATACACAGGGCCTGATTCTTCACTGCCTTTGTATTTTGTGCATGTTTAGTCCTGGTTTACAGTATCAATCAGCTTGATAGCATTTGACACCCTGTGTCATTGGCTTAGCACAAGTGTAAATCACAGAAGCGTGGCTGAAGAAAATTAAGACCAGGTCTTAGGCTGACATGAATCACATAGCCTTATGGTCTTCTCTGATGATCCAGTGATTTGCACCAGCTTGAGGAACTGGCCCAGGCACTCCTCCTCTGCTGATACATAACTCCTGTAAGATATATGTGTTAACAATCTCCATTTCTCTTTTTCCCTTGCTCATGGATGGCCTGATTGTACTGGAAACAGTCCTTTCTTACAGAGTGAAGAAACACCCAAAAGTTTAGGGTGCTGGCCAGCAGCATTTGTCAGCTAGAGATCAGCATGCTGGTTTCATTAATTGGTAGTACCACACAGAGGTGCCAAGATCCATGGAAAATATGACATCCAGCAACTGATGAATGTGATGATTAAAAGATCAGCAAAGTGTTTCACAGAAATGGGTAGTGGACAGTTTTTGGAACAATCCTTTGCTTTACAGTCAGTTGGTATTAAAAAAAAAAAAAGTACACACACCTGACACTGGGGATAATGCCTGTTTGTGCCAAATGTAAGTCTCTTCCCCCTTCCCTGAACAAATCTGGCCTCTAGATCTCATTCATAATGCCTGTGTGGAGAGGAAATGTGATTAGAACAGGTACCAAGGGACAGGCATCTCAGTCCTTGATCCAGTCACTTAGGAAAATGAGGAACTTCCCCTACAAGTGACATCCCATTTAAACTGATGTTACCTCACTTTACACCAATGCTGTAGCTTCCTGTCTACAGTTGCACATGTGCTCAAGTGCTTTGCTGGATCAGGGTACAGGATGGTTTTCCTGGAGCTGCAATGACTTCAGGTAAACCATGTGGTAATCTAGCCTCAGTTTATTGTTCAGTCTAACTGTGTTTTCAGTGCCTCCTGTGGGTCTCTTGGTGCACTATATTTCATTTCCATTCACTTTGCCTATTGAGATCCGTGGAAGAACGGCACTGTTCAAATTACTTTTTATAAGTGTTGAATCATGGCCTTCTTTCAAGTGAAATCTTTTCAGCAAACTGAAAGGACTGAGGGATTACCAGTCTCCTCAAAGTTGAGACCTGTTGCTATTCAGGCCATGTGTTTGTGCAGCTCTTCCCTTCCTTTCTGAAAATGAAGCCGTGCCCAAGGCTGATTTGTTCCTTCCCTTGTCACAAGACTGGAGTTTCTCAGAGCAGCAAAGAGTTTATCCAGAGCCAATTAAGAAAGGGAAAAAACCAACAAGGCAAGTTGTAAATGGTTCTTGAAGTCTCCACAGAAGCCTTAAATGAATGACTTGTGACAGCAAACAGGCTGGAGGTATAGAGATTATGGACGTTGATGCACATGGCTGTTCATCTACATCCTGATTACAACACTGATTTAATTGTTCTGGTTCAAGGCTTCTTGTCTGCATGGGCTGATTTGAATTGTGTTGTCCCAAGGATGAGAAGAACTAAAATGTTCCTGATCTGAGTGTGAATATTTAAGAGGGGGGAGAAGAATGGGGAGGAGGATGTAACTAGCCACCACGCCTGTTTGTTAAGTTCTGTCCATCTCCCGCCTCTGTCATGTTGCTGGAGTAGCCCTTTGCCACTCAACTTTACAGTGCTCTGTCCCTAAAACCAGCCTGTGACCACTGGTAGATGGAAAGTATAGTACTGCATGCTGAGAGTTTAACAGGCTGAAGAAAGTGGAGGAAATTTGGTATATTCACTCCTTCTCAGAGAACTTTTCATTCAGAGAATCCTGTCTGAGGACGGAACATGGTTGCTTCAGATCTGGGAACAACAATGAAAATTCAGTGATGCCTCCTCTGAGGAGGCTGTCAGCTGACAGTGAGCAAATGCCTGGTGTTGCAAGGAGGAGGAGGGACAGGGGGGAAATCAGCAATTCTCTGGAGGAGCAAGAGTCTTAGCTGTAAAAACAGTCCTAATTTTTGGCCTAATATCCCCCCCTGCCACACCTGTATTAACAAGGAGAGCAACTCCTTCGGGCGCTGAGTCAGGCTGAACGAAAGTCATTACCCTCCAATTGTGAGAAAAGAGCAGATGGTCTCAGCACAGTTCCAAGTGTGTGGGAGATTAAGTCATGAAACACACATCAGGAGGGGGAGATTAAGAATCTCTGTTGGGTGACACAAGAGTGAATGAGCTAGTAAGCAGCACTGGAGTTTCTGCTGGCACAGCATCTTCTCTGTGCTGTGGGACAGGAAGCCTGAAGGTGTTAGTGGAGGAGACATGTGGTTTGCATTCCTCTTGCTGACCCTTGCATTGAAGTTAGTACCCTGGTGGCATTTTTTTAAAGGTGCAACTGGTTGGGCAGGGCACAAACAGCCAAAGGATCTCTATCGTCACAAATGGACTTGTGACTTTGTAGAGCTTTTTTTCTTCCTAATCTACAGGTTGAACTATGTACATAGTGCTCTGATTAGGACATAACATGTTAGTGGTCATGACCACCCTAAAACACTTGGTCAAGCTCTGGGTCTCTTTATGGTGCGCATGATCTAGAAATACTATTCTTACCCAAAAAGCAGGGGAAGGAAGTTTCTGTGCTGTCAACCAATGCTAATCACAGGTAGACCATGCCTCTTAGCCTGTGGCCTGAGGTACAACAGGATTATGCACAGAAGTAAGACTGACATTTATGCTCCTGTGTGGGAGCACCATGATCGTGCAGCCTCTGGAGTGGAGGTAGGAAAGAGAGTGCAGCTCAGGAGGCTGACTAAAGCACATCTCATGATGTAAGTGCCTAAAAGGGACAGTCTTATCCCTGGATTTTTCACATGTACCTGCTAATTTCCTTGTCTCTGTTGGTTGATGGGCACATTGTGTCTCCTCAGCATGTCTGAGATTTCCACCTAAAGCCTGCATGTGGCTTTGCCTAAAGATCTTCAAGAATGGACCCAGTGGTTCTCAGGGTGATAGACCCCACCTCTGCCCAGAAATGTGTTGGACATGGGAAAGTCTTTTCCTGTTCCTTTTTGGGAACAAATTCATAGCTGCCTCTGCGTTTGAAGGCTCTTCACTCCTGTTTTGACAAATGTAAACCACCTGCTACTTGCTGAATTAAGGTTGTGCTTGTGTCTGCCACCGTGGTTCAGAGGTCTGCACCTCAAAGAACCTTTGGTTCATTTTGGGTCTGTCTGGGGTGGAGAAAGTCTGGGAAGCTGGACTCGTTCCAAAGCAGTTCATCAATCCGTAATGTTTTCAAGAAAGTTTTATTTTGCCGCTGTGTCTACTAAAGAGTTTAAGGCTGCCCTGGCAGAGGATCAAAACCTGTGTTCTTTGGTACTGTACTGACTTCATAAGGGCTTGCAGCATGGACTCAATTAAGTCTAAAAACTCAGGAAGGTGTGTCTTTCTGGTCTTTACATTAAATGCATGCCGTATTGCAAGTATTCTGGATTTGAACATATGCCACATTTTGAAGTCAGTATATTTGAAGGACCACAAAGAAACTTACTATGTTACATATCTGTTATCTCCTGGAAATGGCCTAAGTTATATTTTCTCCTGCCGTGAGAGATGCTAGTAAGTACTTCCAGTAGAAAAGCATATGAAGGTGAACCCTAAATGCAAGGGCAAAGAATTGTAGAATATTAGTGCTTATCATTGAGTAACATTGCAAAACTCTCTGTCTTCATTTCACTGGAACCCTGTCTGAGTGTTGAAAGACATAATAAAAACAATCAGTATATTCTCATTTTTCTGTGTGAAAAGATGAAGTCATGGCATATGGTCAGCTCACCAGTGCTGTTAATAATAAACCACAGATAATTAAGCACTGATTTATTCCTCTACGTAAGTGAAACAAATTGCTTTAACAGCTTTTGCTGAGGACCATCTAGTCAGATGGATTATGTATAGGAAGTTCAAACTAAAAATTATTAGAGATCATATTTCAGTGTGGTAGAGGTTTATGGTAGAAACAATTAGAAACCTAACAGAATGTGTCCTGTATTCTCTTTGATGGAAAATCAGATATTAATCTGGGGAAAAGTCTAATTCACAGCACAGCTGCTCCCTTTGCTCTACTGCACCAGATTTAAGCTGGATAAAAATGGAAACATGTTTAAAAAATTGATCATGGCTTATAATAGCAATAATCACCTTGAAATTGGTTGTTACTACAGTTAATGAACAGAGTATTAGAGCATAAAACTCCCTCAGATTCCCTCAGGCCATTAACTAACAAGCTAGTTGTTAACTGCTGGTCAGATAGTATCTTTATTTGGTAATGTCTTTCAAAGACATGAAGCAGATCCTGGGAAGCTGTGGGATGCGATGATATGGGGTGGGGTTCTTGCACTTTGTCCACAGTAAGGATGGCACCAAATTTAAATCCCAAAATAAGATGAAAAGTGGGAATGAATTCCAGGCTTTGCCCCTCAGCACATTCAGCAATGGGTGCAGTCTGTACACAAAACCAAGTTCCAGAGTTTTAAAGCTTTTGGTGCCTCTATGGTTATATTGGTTTTGTCCATTTTGCTTGTTGGTTGGTTTTTTTTTTTCGGTCAAATGCCTTTCTACACTTGGAGATAAAGCTCCCCATTCATGTACTAGCAGGATATTTGGTAAGCTGGCTTGTGAATTGAGCTGTGCCTTCCTTCAAAGGCTGCAGATCTTCCTGTCCTCTGAACTGAAATCCTTGTTTAGTCTTATGATACCAGACTTCCACCAGCTCTGACTCTACCAGTTTTTTGTTAAAAAATCTTTGCCCACACAATCCAGTTTCTCCAGAAGGCCACCAGATTCAACAACTTTATTTCAGACCATGAAGTTGTATGTATCAGCATCACCTTGCACAGAGGGACCTTCACTGTTCAGGTATCTCCTCTAAGCTCAGCCAGGTTATGACATGATGCTTTGTAAGTTCTTTGAGTTAGAAACTTTCTAGGAAGATGTATCGTTGCAGAAAAGAGAGGAATGGTTCAGTTTATCATATTGAGCTTTGTGTAATCTATGTTCTTTTCCTGTAGTGCTCACATAGTTCCTTACAAAAACTTATGTGGTGTGGAGATACTGCTTTAATTTGGATTCTCTTTGCTTTCTGAGCTGTGAAGTAGTAAGGCGCTAATAAAATATCACTGGAATTGCCTCCACTAACCTAAAGATTCAGTTTTGCCTTCTGGGGTTTTCTAGTGTTCATAAGTTTATGGTTTACTAGTCAAAGCTTTGGTGTCTTAGGAAAACTTAATGCCACAGAGCATTTATGACTAACCTGGTGTCTTGATCCCAGGAGTCTGAAGTAATAGGAGCAAATTTCACTATTGCACGTGTTATATTTAGTTATTTTTCACAGCACGGTTGGGGCTCTTGTTCCTAGAGAAATAACTCTTTACCAGAACTAGTTGAAATTTGTGGCAGCAACATTTTTCCCATGACATGTGATGTGTCCTCGACATTAAAAATGTATATGGAAAAAAGTCGGTGATTTTGATTAAATTTCTGAGCATTTGATGGGAAAGGTTAAAAAACCCCATTTTTTCTTGACTAATACCTTGCTTATAGCACTAGAGAGTTTTGTTGTACAGACCACCACAAGCTTTTTATGAGGCTTAAAAGCAGTTTATATCATGCTACAACTTCAAATATAATTATGCTAGCTCAGAAAATGCTTTGCAGACATAAAACTCCATGTGTCAGCCTATAGTTTCAATGTCTTAGATGCAAGAAGGACAGGCTGCTTCAGCAGGGTGTTTCAACCCTGTGTTCTGAAAGCTGACTCATTTCCAGGTTGCAAATACTCTGTGGTTGGTTGTGACCTTTTAAACTTTCCTAATCAAATTGAAGAGAGGCAACTTGCTGAATTTAATCTCTGGAGAGTGGAAGGCTTAAAATAGCAATTTTTTCCTGTGTTTTTACAATATTCTGGCATAAATTACTGTAGCCTAATTTTCCATGATGGTGTCAATTACTCTTGTCTCCTCCTTCATGGGCCATGCTCTCCTGCAGGGCCTGGCAGTTCACCCCATGCTCTGGAGCACGTTCTGGCAGAGATAGAAGGCTGGGCGCCATGGCTTCAGAGAGCTGGGGGTTTGCCCAGCTTGGCTAGGGCAGCTGCGGGACCAAGCCCCACTTCACCCAGTTTGGAGAAAGCTATGGCATGGCTGCTGCACTGAGGTAGGGAGCTGTGAGCAGGGCGGGGACTGGGCAGCAGCTGCCTCACTGGGGTTCAGTCCCATGGCAGTCCCTGAAATGGACCATGGGGCAGCAATGAGGGCCCAGGGGTCACCAGTGACAGATAGATGGGGCACAATGATGAGGTAGGACCAGGGTGAGAGATGCAAGGGGTCCATCCATTAGAGTCAGGGGCAAGGTGGTTGGGAGTCCCATATGAGGCCAATTAGGGCAGTTAAGGCTTGTAAGCGCCCTCAGGAGCCTGACAGCACAATGTGGGTTTTCCCTGGTCTCACTCCCTTCTTGGGGTAGTTTTATTTGTATAAAATTTTTCTTTTCTAAAAAACAGATGGGGTTTTGTGGGTGTAATGAAGGTAGGCATGTAGGAGAGCCTGTTTCTAGGCTCTGTTCTGTGGTATACTTAAATTTTGATGTCATAGCATTGTCATTAATAGTAACATTTGAGTAAAGCGAGAACAGTATTTCTACATATAGGTGTTTTGCAATGTGTGTGGAGAAGCAAGAGATGGACTGCTGTCTCCATGGGTGAAAGCGGGATTGTGATTCTCCACATCCTCTCCAAGTGCTCTCCCTGTGCTACAAACTAAGTGGGAAGTCTTTGTTTCATTTATACCTGACTTTCATTTTGTCAGTGGAAATGTCTGTGTCAAGTGAAATGACACAGGGTTTTTTTTGAAGTCTGGGTTTTGTTGGCTCCATGAGATAAAAATTAAACCCATTCAGATTCAGTCCAGCTTGAACTGAAGGTTTGGGGTTCTTTTTTTTTTTTTTTTTTTTTTCCCTTAGTTTTCATTCAGCTGCCAAATTGAAAATAAATGATTCTCATAGTGGTACCTGACAGTTTGTTGGAGAAATAGCCTTCTGAAAAATGTAGAAGCTTGTTTTGTAAAAGATCTGTGGTTTGTTCTGTGGAAGACGAAATACTTCGTCCAGAGTTGAATACAAGCTGTAGAAGGATTGCAGTAATTTAATAGATTTTATCCCAAATCCTGTACCATTTTCCTCTGTAGATACAGCTACACACACTACCCGGTGAGCTCATTGTGCTGATCTAAATGCCCAGACTCAAATGCCATTGAAAGTATAATGATATTAAAATGTAAACATGTTTTTCTGTTTCTGTATTATAAACTACCTGAAACTTTTCAACAAAGTGGGTCCTTCAGGTTCTACTGTGTTGCACTTGAGGTGCTGCAGTTTGCTGTTGTAGGAAATCACGTGCGTTCCACTTATAAGTTGCGGGGACAGAGCAAGGCTTTTTGGTTTGGTTTTCTGTTTGATTAAAACAAATTGTTGTTATATCGAACAAATGGTTGTTAATATTGAATAGAACTATTATGGTCAAAACTCTTGAAGAAAACTATGTCCAGCAGCCAAAGTGCAGGAAAAAAACTCTCCTCTGATTGAGGATATAATTACCAAACTTGCATCAAAACCAAAGCAGAAGCCTGTTGATAGCCAGCTGATCTTTCCAATTACTGTGTTTTGATCCAGGGAACAAAACAAGAATATGAAGCTACAGAAAAAGGCACATATGAAAAAATACGTTTGGGGTTGAATATACTGCCAGTTTAAATTTTGAGTAAGAACACCCTTTACTAACAGACTTATTTGAGTAGGGCTGTAACCAAAGTATACTTCAG
Organism: Todiramphus chloris collaris; assembly: GCA_025345505.1. Classification (NCBI taxonomy): domain Eukaryota; kingdom Metazoa; phylum Chordata; class Aves; order Coraciiformes; family Alcedinidae; genus Todiramphus; species Todiramphus chloris. The sequence continues at coordinate 53,501,169 of JANVCC010000020.1, forward strand.
TGTGAACAAGACTCGTTGATCTTGCTTTCAAATAACCTTCAGAGAAACTTGATTTTGGTATAGCACCCCAGCTCTTATGGTAAGTACCATAAAGGGATTTTTCTGGTGGTGTTGAAAACTCAAGAAAGACCTTTGTTTCTCCTCACTCTTTTACTGTAACTGTTAAGAAAATTACTTGCAATGTAGCAGTTGTTACATCTTCTTGTCCCCACAAGTGTAATGAACTGGCATTTTACTGCTTAGCTCTGTTTCCTTTGCTAATGGTCTGCAAGGGGGTGTTTTCCTGAAAGGTTACTGAAACCTGAAGAGAGGAAAAAACCCAAAACTGAGCAACCATATTTACTGATTTGTTTCAGTGCCGTAAAGGTGTTGCCCTTAGTCACTTTATTAAGGAAGCGTCTTTCTGGAAAGAACTGGTAGCATAAGAAATGACATCATAGGCCAGAAAGGAAATTTAGGAACTGGAGTAGAGACACCAGCAGCCACAGCTGGAGGTACGAAGATATGAAAGCTGGGATAAGTTTGAGTTTCTTTAAACTATGCAGAGTAGATTTGAGCGAGAAAGAGACAAAAAAAGGAGCTTAATATAAACATTATTTCCTGAAACATAATTTTCCCCATGAAGTTTAAAAGGTTATTGATTCTGTGTGAAATGCGTCTTAGGGTGGAAGAATGGTAGTCTGGGGCCAGATTTTTCTGAATCTCTGAATTGATGCTCATGGTGTGGCTCTTAGAGCTCGGTTAGGTAATAAAATAGGCATGAGACTTCCAAAAGAAAGAATAGACTTTTACATGAACTTCAGCATGCTATAACCCCACTTGAGCAAAACAGAGGTGACAAGCAGTTGTTAGTTCTTTCTTTGACCTTCGGTGAAAAAACTTTGTACTCTGGCTTAGACAAAAGCCTGATTTCCCCCATCAGCTCTGTTCTGGGAAAACAAAAAATTGAATGAAGTCCCAGTGTTGAGTCTTATTATAGTGTTGCTGTTCAAGAACCCTGATGTTAGTAGTGCTCTTTTCAAGCTGCTCCGTGAGTACTTGTCTTCCCCAATCACTTTCTTCTTTTTCTTGGGTCTGTTTCCAGCTGAGCTTCATTGTGTTTTCACTGAAGTTTTTGGCTGAGCACCACTTGTACTCACCCGGCTCTCGCAGTAGCAGAGTTAACTCCTACTTCTTGTGTTGTCCGTTGTGCTGTATGTGGCTTATCTATATATTCTCTTAAGAGACCTACCTGTGCCTGTTCATACAAGCAGTTCATTCAGGACACGTCATTGAGTGGTTGTAGCTGATGGTAGCAAAAGCAAACCAGTTGTGTGTGTTTATGTGTGTAAGTAGAGACTTGATTAAAACTAGCTGTTTTAGAAAAACTGCAGATTCATATGATATTAAACTCTTACAGTAACTGGTCTCCTGGAACAGTATGTTTATTCCTGTAATGCGGTTTAGATTTGCACTTTAATATAAAGTTCTGCTTGTAAATACTTTATAAAAAATTAATTATTAGAAGTGCTACAGGTATAAAGAGCTTGGCCTGAAGCATAGGCTTTACATGGATCTCAAAGGACTAAATAACCATTTGTTTAGATACATTTCACACTTTGATAGCTTATCTTTGTGTTTTGAAGTTACTTTTTGGGGTCACTAAGTGAGGAAACATGCTCATCGGATCTGCTTGCTGAGATTTGCTGTTTCCCTTTGCATTGTCACCACTTCATGGATTTGGATGGGGGTACTCGTGTCACAAGCAACTGCCTCATGTTATGTACTTGCACCCCGCCTGGCCCAGGACTGGACGTTGAGACCAGCAAATGGTGGTGCAGCTTGTGCACTTGGCGTGATTGTACCTTCGGCTGACAAGTGGGGAAGTTTTGCTCCTCCCTAAGACAGTAATTGGCTTCAATCTCCATGTTTTAAAGTCTTAACTAATGATCCCTAAGATGGACTTCTCCCCAACCTCATTAACTAATTAAACAATTCAAAATAAAGAGTTATTCAGGCTGCAAAATATTGCTGAGAGGGCCTTTAGTGCAAACATTAGCATTTCCACAGAATTCATAACCATTAGAAAACAGAAGCATGATGCCCCAGACAGTCCTGTCTTTATCACTTCAATATGCTCTGCTATTACACGTTAGCACATTTTATACAGCAGGTCTCCTGAGTGCCCAGATCTCTGTGCCCCCTGGGCATGATGTGTGCTGCTTGTGTCTCTTCTCTTCTCTGTGTCAAATTCTGCAGTGAGGGGTGTGGGAAAAGCAGCAGTAGCATCATTGGTGTTTTGCTGCTCTGCTGCAGTTTGACTGCAATTTGCAAGTGTGTGATGCTTGAGATTTCAAAAGGGTTTTTCTTTTTTATAGTCTCTTGCAGGAAGACTGGAGAATACTATGACTGAATAAAAATACTGTGTACTTCTTTCTCTGAGTACACCTTGCAAAACTGGTTATTGTCAGACACTGAAAAGCTATCAGAGGAGGAAGGTGAGGAAACAATAACATAAATAAAATACTACAATTTTCAGAACCACAGAGAAAATTTGAGGGGAAGAGGGTCTTTTGGGGGAGGTTGTTAAGTTGCGTATTGTTTTCCTAGACTCTGCTTAATATCCAACATGAGTGAGAACATGGTTGAAGTTACTAATGGTACATGGTATTTTGACAGTGGTGTAGGGAGTGACTGATTCAAATCTTTCAGATGGACTAAATACAAAGCAAAAATAACACACAAATACTGTGGGTTTTACTGTCCCTGGGTCTGGCAACTCCTTACCTGTAATTTTTTCAGGTACCAGGTACTGTAATTTTTTTGGTGCCAGACATCACTTCAGAATGATCTTGAGTGATTTAGATGAGTACGGAGCAGGTAAGACTGAAGTTTGAATGATTGATGTGGACAAATAAACATGGAAAGAATGAGCTGAGTTACAAAATATTGAACTGTGGGGAAGAAATCTGTCACCAGTTGCTTTCCTCAAGCTGACCCCATCTTTGGGAAAACAATACCATTCGCCATCCTTGTGGAACACAGCAAATTTAAGGCAGCTTTCAAGAAAAAGTGGTCACTTAAAGCACTAGACCGATGGCCTTAAGCGAAGGAGGTAGACCATGCTTTGCAGTTGTCTGTGGATCTATGACTGATCTTGCTAGGGCATCTTGAAAGCCATGGGCCAGCCCTGTCCCCCATCAGTCAAGAAAGGAGCAGATCCTGATGAGATCAGTGGAGTGGTCTAGTCTGTCCCAGCCCCTTGCCTAAACAGGTCTGTGTAGATGCTCTGCCTGTACGTTGTCCTTTCTTGTACACATGCTTGAGACTGCCTACAGAAGTTGCAGCCTACCCGTGCTTCAGCTCCTTTCCTACCGATTTCTGTTTTAACACAGTTGGTTGAGAAATTTTTATTTATCTTAATGTTGCAGAGCTGAAATCATATGTTTTAAACAAAAGGTCACTTTCTATTTATGTGCGCTTTACAAGCATGCTGTTACAGGATGTAATAGCTCTTTGGATGTTAACATTTTATTTATGTTTAGCTTTGATGTAGCCATATGCAAAACACTGGAAATGTAGTTGGGGAAACAGAAAGGGCGAGTGAAAAATAGCTATAAGCCTGGGCTAGGCTCTCAAGTTTTATAAAATGCCTTCTTAATGAATGGTAGATGTTGTAGGCTGTCTCCTTGTTGAAGGGTCTCTACAGAAATTGTGAATAAAATTGGTGCACCTAAATGTTCTATATGCACCTAAATTCCTATAATTCAGTGATTATAACTATTTTTCATGAAAATGGGACTCTTTCTGTGCTTTAATGTGACAGACTGCTTTTTAGGAAGAAAAATGGATGTAGGGTGCATTTTCAGTACTTTTCGCTGGTGTTTGTCAGTGTGTTTCCTTTGTTGGAAATCTAAATGAAATACTAACCAAGAATTAGACTGTTCAGTGTCACAAAGTGATCATAACTAAGAAACGAATGATCATACTGAGTTAGACCCAAAGGCTTGTGTAATCGTGCATTCAGCATCAGGCATTGCAGGTAACTGTGAAGGAATATAAGAAGCTGTGGCTGGTTTACCTTGGCTGGCCAGACCCACTAAAGAAGCAAATATAAATCCTGAACTGAAAGGCTGTTGTGTTACCAGAGTTGTGTCCAGAGCTGGGATCAGATTTTTGATGGTTCCACTGACTGGAGAAAGCTATTTTGTTATCTTTGGGTCAAGGATGTAGCCTGTAACTTTTATGCCACTAAAGCTTATCCAAGTTTTCTGTTATTCCTTGGTTGATTTTATGGTGATGTTTTCCTAATTGCACAGATCCTTAGGTTACACTCCCATCTGATAAGCTTTTTTAATTGGTTTTGAACTCTGAATTCCCCTGTATCCTCTCTCATGGGGCAGGAAAGGCCATACTTACTAAGAAACAGTTGAGTCACACAAAGGGGACACAAATCACAGAATGTTAAGGGCTGGAAGGGACCTCGAAAGGTCATCTAGTCCAACCCCCCCCTGCCAGAGCAGGACCACCTAGGGTGGGTCACATAGGAACACGTCCAGGCAGGTTTTAAATGTCTCCAGAGAAAGAGACTCCAGAACCCCTCTGGGCAGCCTGTTCCAGAACTCCGTGACCCTCACAGTGGAAAAGTTTTTCCTTACGTTTCTGTGGAACCTCTTATGCTCCAGCTTACACACGTTGCCCCTTGTCCTGTCATTGGACATAACAGAGAATGCTCTCAAATACATGATTCTTTCCTATTGTCTCAACTTCTTGTCCCTTTGCTCATAGCAAAGATTGTGTGTGTTCATTGAAACCTGCTTGTTTCCTTGCAGTCTGTACCCCCATCTGGGCAATGTGGTGGAGAGAGTTTCAGTCTTCTAGACTGCCAGAACATTTACTTGTGGGTTTCATGGGGCTGCCCCCTATCACCCAGCGATAAACTGTTAAGTAGAACTTATTTTCCATCAACAGAGAGGTCATCAATATAAAGGACCATCAAAATTAGTGGTGGAGGAGGTTTGCTGAAAAATATATTTTCTGCTCTCTGCAGACATGGGCCTGTACCATATTGTAACTTTTTTTTTTCATCCTTTCTCTAGGTAGTTTCAGAAAGACTCAATCAATAGAGCTCAGCCACATCCCTTGGGAGATTATTCTACAGCCTAATATACCTACTTTTGCTAAATGTTTCCAGATAGTCATCTCCCCCCCACCCCGTGCTGAGTTTCATCCCATCACTTCTAGTTAGTTATACTTCTTTGAGCCAGCTGATACAAAATCTTTCCTATTCACTGGAAAAAAACCCAAAAACAAAACAAAACCATTTTCTTCTTTGGGAGGAGGATTCCAAGGCTTAAGATGAAGCTCCTCTTTTATCTGGTGTTTAAGGAAATTCCTTTCTTGCCCTCCCCTTACTTGGCAAGAGATAAGAAGTGTTAATAAGCTGGAGGTGCTTCACACAAACACCTTCAATGTTCTGTCTATTGATTATTTTAAGTACTATATCCTACTGTAGCATTAAGTAGTTATGGAATAATGATGAATACAGTCTGGAAGGTACTGTAATATGTCTTCACCCTTATTCTTTTGTCAGGTTAAATTCTATATATCTCAATCCTGCAATAGAAGCCCTTAAACACCAGCTCAATTTCATTGGTCAGTGATTTTATTTTTGAGAGCACTTTACCAAATGCACTTGAGTCTCTGAACAAGGTGAATGTCACACCCCTTCTTCAATACCCAGGGAGGCTCATTCTGTGCTGGGAAAAAGGTCTGCTGTACTGGGCGAGTGTTTGTTTTCTGACACAGATATTTCAGTCTAAAATTAATGTAGTTTGCTAAGCACTGAAACGCACTGAGAAAGCAGCTATGATTTCAGACTTGTGTTGCAGCTGATAGAGACATTTGATTGAATGCTGTCATTTTTGTTCACTTTTCTAGGTGACCACAAATTAATAAAGCTGCTGCTGTCTTTGAAGTTGAGTGAATTCTCCTGAGGCAGGAGATGCTCTGTGTGTGTGTGGCTTGTTTTGCTTTAAATATATGCACTTGTCTTCATTGCTGATAAAGCATACATCTATTGATCAAGATACCTTTAGAGAGTGCTCCATATATCTGAGATCCTGGGGGAAAGCTTTGTGGTGGTGTGGTTTTCTGTTTTGTTGTTTTTTTCATTTTATTTATTTATTTATTTATTTATTTAAAAATGTATATGAACAACTTCAAGACAATACTGATGTCTGTCCCGTTCAAATTTGGTTTTAGTTCTTCCTTCATTAGATTGATACCAGAGTCTCTGGAAAGGAATGGAAATGGGCAAGGTACCTTTCAGACCACGATTCAGAAAAGTTTAGCTCTTTTTAGTAGTGCTGTGTCTGGCCTTTTGTGTGACGTGTTGCACAGGCACACTTTCAAGCTGAAGATAAAACCAGAATCTCTGCACACTTACCTTCTCCTCCCACCCCTAGTATCTAGGGATAGTGACCACCTACGTGGAGAGCTGCTTTGGGAAAGCAGTAGAGGCATGGAGAACATCAGGGTAGAATTTAGGTATGTAGAGATGTTAGTCAAGAAAATGGTACTGTCTTCTTGAATTGCTCAGCACCAGCCTTATCCTGAAAGCGGATGCCTAAGGCACACTAGCATACTGTCCAGCATTGTCTGTCCCCTGCTCATCCTTGATGTCTCTTGTGCAAGCCCTTGATGCCAGCTAGCATTGCATGGACATTCTCCAGCCTTGGCACTCCTGCTGGCTCTCTGAGGTGGGGCTGACCAGCAGGTCTCTGCGCTCAGATCGAACAAGTTGGGACTGGGCTGTGCAGGTAATATTACCATTTTCTCACTTGCTTTGAGCATTTGGCTTCAGCTTGACCTTGCTATAGCGTAGTCTCTAGGATCAGGAAGTTTTGCAGACCCCAGGTGCTGGAAGCTTTGAAGGTTTTGGCTGCTGGAAACGAAGGGTTTGGGTATCTTTGAAGTGGTGTAGCACTTGTGCAGTGACTTTGTGAGCACTGGTTTGGGAATAAATCGTGTGAATGGAGTAGTTGAAATGATCAGGTTTTAGGTATAGCTCCCTGCAAATAGATGTTATGCTTTGACTAACAGTGGTAAGTCATTGCTTTCAACTTTTTTCTCTGTATGAGCTCTGTTATTTGTAGAATATGATTTGAACCTACCAACTCTGACTTTACTCAAACTGTACTGACAACAGCATTCCTTTATTCTCCTTCAATTGGGATCTGCTCTCTTCATTATGTACTTCTCCCTTATAATGTAAGAGTCAGTAGAAACAATCTCTCGGAGGAGGACTATGTCGTTGGAGACACACTTCCTATATTTAATCATCCTTGGAGCTTTTATTTTGCTAAAGGACTGAAGTGACAGCCTTTAGAGAATAATTATATGAAACACCATGTGTGAGCAAAGTGTGAAATGTCTCCAGTACGAACTGAAGCTATAGATATTTTTATTAAATATTAATGCCATGCATTTATGAAGGGTTTGCCAAGCAGATGTTAAGCTGGTCTTTGTGGTAATTTAATTGAGCAAGGAACATTTCCTGCCATTTTTATCAATGTCAGGCTTTATATGACATTTTAAACTAAAAATATAAGACGGAGAGAAAGAAAGAAATAATTAATAATCAGTTTCCATTCATGACTATCTGTTAATATTTCCCTTCAGAGGATTTAATGTTTCTCCTTAATGTTTTTCTTGGAGGCCGATATGAATCTGAGCTAACCTAGACTCAGTGCAAATTCTTCCACAGGGCCTCTATTTGGAGTCTAGCCCATTCCTGCTAATGCAATTCTTACTTTTCTGTTTGTAAAAGGATGATGATGATAATAAAATCAAACCTTAAATTATTCTGAAGACTCTGACTATGTGGAGCTCTGCAAATATCTATGGATAGAACTCTTCTTTCCTCCTCAGAGCATTTCTCAACGCTTAACTGTCACAGTGGGATCTTCCTGCATGAAAATTACAAATTGATTAAACTTACTGACATTATGTCCCTGCAAAGAGCAATGTCTTAACAAGATTTAGTATCATAAAGCATTTGATTATCTACAACTCACTGAGCAAAAATAAATAAGAAAAATAAGAAAACAAAAAGGCAATTGAAATGTCTGTAGGTCAGGTGCAACATAATGAAGCCATTCATGAAATATCACTGAAGGCCATCTCCTCACAAGTATGACATTATTTATATGGAAAAAATGTGGTCACACTTCTACCTTGTGTGTGTTGTTTTAAATTTATGAAACTGTGTTGGTTTTTCAGTTTTTTTGTTTTGTTTTTTAGTTCCACCCCCCCCCGAGATGTAAGTGGACTCCTCTCAGTTATGTTCCCTAGAGACAACAATCACTGTGTTTAAGGTGACCAATTCTAGCTCCAGCAGTAGAAGGGAAAATTAGATCATAATAAATCAAAGCATGGTAAAGCTGAGATGAAATGAAAAATCACCAGCTTGGTTTGTGGCTTTGACCTGCCTGCACAGGCTTCCCATCAGCTCTGGGAACTTCAGTAGGTATTTCTGAAGTAGGTTACATCTGTGTTAAAGCCCCAGAATGGTGCTCTTTGCTTGCTCCGTGCTGCACTCTGCTCTGGCTGTGAAGGAGGTATGGCAGATTCTTTCGGTTTATTCAGTGCATCTGGGAGGGTCCTGCTTGAGACAAAGAAGGTGCACATGAAATGGCTACTGTAATGAGATATTGAAGTTTTGATGCAGCAAAGCATCATCATGCTCATTCCTGATTACAGTTAAATCACTGTAAGCCCAGCCCATAGAGAAGAACAAGGAAAATTCCTTAGTGAGAGAACAGGAAGCTGAGGTGGAACTTGCTTTCTTTTACCTCCTAAAACCAAATAGTTGATTGTAGTAAGTTCAAAGGTAAGGCACTAAACAGATCACCTTCGTTTGGCTTCTGCAGTTATTGTGCGGATGTGTGCATGATTGGCTGCGAGGAGGGGAAAAGGAGAGGGGGATGCAATTCTGCAGACTACTGCTGTGCCACTTTTACCGCTGATGCAGGAATGCAGCAAATGTTGATTCCCGACACCTTGTTTAGTAATGTCTGTACTAAACCTTGGTGTTGTACAGAATACTTTGTATGTTATACGTGCAGCACAAAACCATGGAGTTTCCCATATTTCCTGTAGAATATAAACTCAATGTCATTTTCAAGTGCTACATGTGCTGAAAGATAAAAGTACTGTTTTCTTCTCAGTGGTCTTTGCAAGAGAAAACTATGTGCTTTGAAAGGTGTTAAGTTTTCAGTGAACTGTCCTACTAGATTGGTTTGGGATCAGTACGTCTGGTTGACAGGATGAGAAAGCTGTTTATCAGTGTTGGAAACAAACTATGTCTTTATTTTGAAAGAAGGAGAAGTCTTAATACTTATTTGAGGTTGTTTTTATCCACTTACCTATTTTTCCTTTTATTTGACAAGTCAGCAGGGTGCTGGGCAGTATGACTGACAAATACAAAAATAATAATGAAATGCTGCCCAAATACCCTGTGTTCTGCTAAGTAGCAATTGACAGAATTCCCCAAACTCTGCAATAAGCTTTGAGTTTCTCCATCATGCCTGGCATTTTTCCAGGTTCTTTCACACTTATTTAATACCACTTGGCCTTATTCATTGCAGTGTCTGCAGAAAACACTCTCCAAGAGACTGTGGCACAATGGGAATGTTTTGTATTCCATAGGAGTCTGTATGCTGTAAAGAAACAGAAGACCAAGGAAGGGGCAGGCAGAACTACTGTGTGTTGCAAGTATCTAGTGACCTTTTCAGAGGCCAAAGATTCATCTTGTAGCTTGGATCTCAGATTTTAGAAGATTTTTGGAAGCAGATGTTTTCTGAGGAAGCTTTCTGCCCAAGATCCTGGCTGTAAGTCATGTGCCTAATGCTGAGTCAGCATCCTTCGTTCAGTGATGCTGTAGCTTAAATAGGAGTAAAAACTTAAAGTTGCAAGAAAGTTCATAACTGTCTCTTCTAAAGTTACCATTTTATAAGCACCTAGAATTGGAGGTTCTGCAGGCTCTGAAAGCTTAGCTCTTCCTTTTATCATCAGAATTGTGTCAGCATCAGGTACAAATCCACACTTTACATTTCACACAGCTTGTCAGTTTTCTTTTTAGGTTTTCCTACCAGAGTGAAGGTGACTTTGAGTATGCAACACTTTCTGAGTTTTTATGCAAAGACTGGAAGATTTGGCCTTCATGGGTGAGAGGTAAATATGGGGGGAGATGAAGAAGTCAGACACTACCCATCTCTTTTTTTTTTTTTTTTTCCTGATCTATAACAAACTCCTGGAAGTTTTTCAGGAAATATAAGCCATCTGCATCTCATTTGATCTTGTCATTTATTGTATAGAGAGGAGTTCTCACTGTATAAAAAGGCATTCAGGGCCTGTGTCCAACCCTCAGTGTCCTGTCAGGTATGCCTTCTCAGAAGGATGAAAACTAGAATCAGTTGGGTTTTGTGTTGGTGTTTTTTCTGGTAGGGAAGCATATGGTGCATTTCACTGTTCAGAGTTTATATTCCCTATACAATGAGCACACAGCACCCATTAACTTTAATGAGACTTATGTGCACTAGGGGGGCATATAGGCCACATCATGGAGCTCTGGGTTTTACTGTTTTGTATTACAAGCTGTAACAAACTACTGTGTATCTGTACTGCCTATTTCAGCCTCCCAGCTCCAGTGTATTTTGCCATAGTTATTTTATGACTGCAAACTATCCTGTACATCTTTCTCAGGAGGCTGCCTGATGGGGAAGATGGGCCAAGCTGCTTGGCCGGAGGCTTGAGTGTGACTCAGAAAATGAAGTGGGGTGTTGAAAGGTACTCAGAGGGCCTTAGCTGATCGATAGTTGACTAAATATGACTCAGCAGTGTGCACAGGTGTCCTAAAAGGCCAATGGCATCCTGGCTTGTATTAGAAACACTGTGGCCAGCAGGAATAGGGAGGTGATCATCCCCCTGTACTTGGCACTGGTGAGGCCATACCTTGAGTATTGTGTTCAGTTCTGGGCCCCTCACTATAAGAAGGACATAGAAGTGCTGAAGCATGTCCAGAAAAAGAGCAACGAGGTTTGTGAAGGGCCTAGAGCACAAGTGCTGTGGGGAGCAGCTGAGGGAGCTGGGGTTGTTTAGTCTGGAGGAGTCTGAGGGGAGACCTTATTGCTCTCTACAGCTATCTGAAAGGAGGCTGGAGCAAGGAGGGGGAGGGACCAGAGGGAATGGATGCAAGCTGTTCCAGGGGAGGTTTAAGCTGGATATTAGGAAACGTTTCTTCACTGAAAGAGTTATCAAACATTGGAATGGGCTGCCCAGGACAGTGGTGGAGTTGCCATCCTTGGAGGCATTTAAATGACGTGTGGACCTGGTGCTCAGGGAGATGATTTAGTGGTGTGAGCTTGCAGTGTTGGGTCAAAGGTTGGACTAGATGATCTTGAAGGTCTCTTCCAACCGAAGGCATTCTGTGATTCTGTTACCCTGTGCGCAACCCAAAAGACTGTACACTATGGGCACTGGAGGGGACAGATCAGCATTTGATGTTTCTTACCCAATTTCAGGACTCTAGGGCTTTGTTTCTGAGTAATTATTTTCATCAAACTCCTGAAGAGTTAAACCCTAACCCAAGGTATCTGACAAGAATATTGCTGTCCAGAGCACAGGTCTACACAACTGGGGATTTGACAGCATGCTTCTAGCTTATAATAGGCAGGCTGTAGATCCAGCACTCAAAATAAGGATCCTAAACAATGAGCATCTGTGCCAGGAAGGTCAGGCCGATAGTGCCTGAACCTTGCTTGGGCTCAGAGGCCTGACCAGCTGTGGGGAATCCAAAGCCCAGGACTGCTAGTGCAGGCTGGTGTCTGATTGCAACAGATAGCTGAGCAAGGCCTGTAAAACAAGCCTTTGCAAACACAAACAACAAGCTGCTTTAGAGTGCAGAATGCATGTAAACCAATGGTAAGTATGTATTACATGTCCCATCTTTTGTACTAATTTCACAAAGAATATATTTGTTCCAGCCTGTGAGAGCATTAGTGCAAGCAGTAATGCCTTGTGCACACAAGCTCTGGACTTCTGCAGCTTGGCCCCAAGACAGGATACAAAAGCCCAAAGAGGATTCGCATCTCTGCTGCTGTCTGTGCTGCAGCCCATGGTGAAGCTTTTATCTGTAAGGCTTGAATTTGCTTGGACTAAGGCAAAGGTAAAACGCTAATTTCAGCAATTTAAAACCAGAAAATTAATTATCAATTAATATGACTGATAAAACACATATTTGAAAATGATCATATGGAGCATCACCATTTGAAATAATTGAGTAACTAACACTTCAGTGCAAGCTACTTGTCTCTTGTTGTCTTGTATATTAATGTGTGTACATTTGGACAGAATGTGCTTTAGTATGTGTAAACTTCCCTTTCAAGCTTCTGGAAAGGTTTATGAATTCCATTTTGGTAAAAGACAATGGTGGTCTTTTTTTTTTTTTTTTTTTCCCCCTTCTTGAGCAGAAATGTGACTTAAAATCTCTGAAATTATTTTGTTCAACTACTGAAGTTTAAACAGGAATTTAAAGCTGGAAATCATAAGATTAGTCAGATGAACACACAGCTTACTAGTAAGGAGGGGTTGTCTAGCTCTCGGCTAAGATTGTGATCTTTCGCAATGTAAAAATAGAGACTATGATAGAACTGTAGGAGTAAAAAAGGATCAGGAAAAGGTGGAGAAAAAGATGTCATAGCCTGGAGAATGACTACTTCCACCTATTTGTTACAATGACCATAGACATGCTCACTCAGTTATTGAGGGATTTGGCACCAGGGTCTGGTGCCCTGGTCTCTTTTAAGAGTGGCATGTGTGTGATTCCTGCACAGATAGGGTCATATCCACTTACTTACAAAGGTCAATGAGGTAAACTCTCAAGATTAAAACCATTTGTATATTTATGTTTCTTTTGCCAGAGCCCATACTGGAGGGACGGGGGGAGATGGGCCACTGTAGTGGCAAGACAAGAAAGAAATGCCATGTTTTCTTGTCCTGATGTGACTGCGTGCTGTAACCTTCATTCTTCAGTTTAAATACTGTAAGATCATCAGAAACTTGAATCTGAATGAACCATTTAACTCTCATGAGAGAATGTGACTGACCTTAATGTTATGGAAGGAGATATTTGTGCTTAGTTCCAAATTTCCTCATTTGAAGGTTGCCTTCTCCTGCTGTTGCTGAGTTTTCTGCAGGTCTCAGTCTTATCCCTTGGATAAGGATCAGACCTTCAAAAACTTGGGTGCCCCGTCCTCTCTACTGCACAGCCATGTTTTTCGTGGTGCTCCATAGCTGTTTGACTTTAAAGCTGTTGTTTTAGGGAAAAAAAAAAAAACCCAAAAATCACATTAAGACTGGTCAGGGAGAAGAGGACTGTGTGCAGTGACCTGCCTTCTGATGAGGCTTATCTTATTTTGGTGTGTTACTGCAAGGGGAGTTGTGAGGCCAAGGCACAGTTCTGAACTGATTAAGCTCTGGTAAGAGACCAGAGAGCTCCTTTGGATCTAAAAAACTCTGAACCACCGTTGGAGCTCAGTTACATTTCAGCTGGGGGAATAAAATGTGCTTTGCATAGAAAACAATTTCTAACATCTTTCCTTTTGCTGTGATGCAATTATCATGGGGGACTTTGATTTTCAATTAATATTGCATTTTAATGCTGGAAGTCAGACATCTCCGTAAGAGAAAACCAAACTAATAACAGCTTGGTTCAAAACTGCTTCCAGATATAATACTGGGGGTTTTTTTTAATTATTATTATTTTTTAAATTTTTTTCATTGTTTCTTGGAATTAACTGAAAATTTTTAAACTGCAGCATGTAGCTGGTATTGCTCAGCTTCATACAATCAAAACTCAGAGTTGGGCTGAGCCAAAATAGAAGTGGAGCAGGTAGTTTACAGTATTTTTGAGTATGGGATTGTGGTTTCAGAACACATTTGCTTCCGATATTCAGCCTTGTCCCTGTGGTGCTGGCAGCTGGCAGCGCATCTTCTAAAATGGCAGGTGAAGTTGTCATGTAACTACCTCATTTTAATGATTTAAAGCTTCAGGAAAAATGGCGAATATTGAAAACTTCCTCTCTGGTAAGAATCATATTAGTTGGCAACCCTACCAATCCAGGTAGGATCCAGGACTTCTTGTTCTTGCAGTAGAGTTATAATCCTACCAATCTTTTCTTTCCCCCAGTCCTGTCCAGCGAAGTTTCTACCTGCTGAAATGTCTTGCTTTACCCAAATTTGTGCCTTCTGTTAAGAGAAATGATCTACAGTTGCCTCCATTTACATGAAACCCAGTATGTTCTATGGAGAGTATCTTCTAAAATAAGGAATGGCAAAATCTTGACAGTTGAGTGACCTTTGTAGTCTGATGCTACGTAAACACAGAAACTTTCAGTCTTTTTAAAGTCCTGCATTTTCTTTGTAAGCAAGTCTGACTAAATCAAATATTAAAAAAAACCAAACTAACCACAGCCTGCTTATTTTATCCAATAAATGCATCCAGATAAAGTTAACATCAGGGCATTTGCCTTCTGTCAGGAGGGGATACAGCAGTACAGTCATGAATGTTTTGGGGTGGCATAGCCACTTTCTTGTGTGTTGTCAAGTTAATTTGGCTGTAGCCCAACTTTAGTGCCCTCCTCCCCTTGCACTGTACAAGGGTGGCAATATTGTGTCAGCAGCTAATGTCTTCTAGGGCAATATTCTCTTTTTTATTTTTAAGAAGAAAGAGGGGTCTCATTTGGGAAGTTGAAGTATAGTTATAACCATAAGTATAGTTATAACCATAAGATTGATTTCTATTCCTCATCTACAGCTGCTCCGCAAAGGTGACTTTGAGGCAGATTCTCAGGTTCTGTGAGAGCATCTATCTCCAGTTAATGACACGTTTGCTCTCAAGCCCTTCTATTTTCCTGATACTGTGAAATATGTTTACTTGTTGAAAAATTTCTTTGTGCTGTGGTTTTGAGCACTTTGCAATAGGCAGCAACAACTTTCCATTTTCCTAGAAGTACTCAGCTGTGTCCTTTTGACATTACTTATTGAAGGCAGATACATTAACAGCTAACACTGGGTTTACTCCCCTCACACCACCCACTCCGCCCCCACCCCCCTCCCCGCAAATGTTGATTCCAGCTCTTCTGATTGTGATGAAGACTGGCTTTGCTGGCAGTCTGTGGCTGGCACAACTACAAAGCTGATTTCGGGAACTGTAGAGGTTTATTTAGATTCCTTACATGTTTTGGCTTGATGGTATCATGGGTATCTTGAAACTTTTGAAGTCTTTTCAATTCCTAACAGCACTAGGCAGGCAGACATAGAAACACACAGAGACTAGGATCTTTGCTTTATTCCTCAGGCTTATAAGTATCCCCAGGTAGGTGAATCAGGCCAAACACAAAAAGAAGTACGAAGAGCAACTGGTAGATGGGGACCACGTTCTTCTCCTACCCTTGGGAGTGGATGGAGAAAGAAAGATGATGCTTTGTGTTCCTCCCTTAGTGCAGTTTGCATTGGTGGCTGGAAGGGGTAGCACAGGTCTGAAATTTGGAGCCTGTGCATTAATGCTGATTCTTGTGCTCGGGAGATCAGGAATGAGCATGTGAATGCCAGCTCCTGGGGCTCACTGTGCTTTATGCCCGCAGTTGGTTCAGTGCTTTTCCTCTGTCCCTGCGTTATATGCTGTTTGGATTTGTACATACAATTTCTGTCTCATGCTGCTTTACCATTGTTTTTTTTTTTAATCTCTGTGTGTGTGTTTGGCCCTTCTAGGGGGGAGCGGGGTGCATGTGAAGGAATGCTGGGGACTGGAGTAGAGGAAGGGCATGTGGAGGCAGTGCCTTTGGCAAAATGTTTTCCCTATACTACACCAGCATGTTTGGTGCTGGAAAACCACGTGAAGCTGCTGCTTGAGCTGAAGAGAAGTAACAGTTTGCATGTTTTTATACCTAATGTTATAAAGGTGATCTTCTGTGGAATGACTGAGCAGAAGTAGCCAGAAATACTTCTGTATCTATCTCCTAAAAATTTTCAAATGACTTCTTGTTCATGCAATAGAGTTATAATAAATGTCTAAGCTCCTCTGAGAGAACTCAGGAAGAAGCAGTGATGCTGTCTTGGGCTATACAACCTGAGGTAGGTTGGGTTTTGCCTGCTCTGTCCTCACATGCTCAGTCTTGCCCTCAGCCATTTCCCAAACTCAAATGTGATGTGCTGTCATTGGGCTGAACCACAGGTCTGCCAAAAGCCACTCCTCCATGTAACTCTGTAAAGGGGGACTAAATAAATGCAGTTACTCTCCAAAAGCTGAACATTCACCCCTCCAGTTGGATTTGGACCCCTGTGAGTCACTGACTGATGCTGTAGTGGACTTTGCTTAGCAGTGTGTATTCAAACAGCAGCTGATGTATTTCCATCCTCTATGTCACCTTGCTCTTCTCCCTTCTTATTTTCATCCTTCTATCATTTCTGGCCTTCATAGCTTTTCAGCAAAACTGTAGAAAGCTTTGCTGCTGTTGACACTCAAAGAGTTACTGAACTGTCTTGCAGTCTTCAGGCCTGTTTGCCCTTCCTGGTGCATCAAAGCATGCAGGAAAAAAGTGGTGTGCAAAAAATGTGACAGAATCCAGCATTTTCTTCTTTTTTCCCCTTGAAGGATGGTGGACAGTGTTTCATGCGCATCCATGAATCTTGACTCCATTCCTTATGAAAGTCTTTCACAGTGTGCGAGGAGGATGAAATTTACATACAACTTGAATTTGTATTAATTGGAGTTAGAGTGACCTGATGATACTGCACTTTTCTGACTGCAACTGCAGGCTGAATCTAAGAAGCATCTATGTCTGTCATGCTGGGAAATACTGTGAAATAATGACTTCACATACCTCTCTCCACTTGGCAAGCTATATATACAAAAAGCAGCTGTGGGAAAGATGTGAGGATGTAACCACTGGCTGCTTGGTCATTCTGCTTGGATGCTGCAGGGCAGCTCTGCTGTGCCAAACCCAGGGACAGGCTCTTGGATGCACGGTTGGATAGGAAAGTGGTGTCTTGGGGAAATGCTGCACAGGCAGAGCAAGACAGTGTCTCTCACTCTGTTGTCTTTTTAGTGTAGCTGAATCCTGTTGCTACCTTGTCAGTGGCTTCGCTGCTACTCAGACAAAACTGCCCTAAGGCACTTGCTCTTTCCTTTTCTGGCCTAGGTACATGGCAGGGCAGAAGTGACTCCTGCTCTGCCCTGATGGTCTCTGCACAGGCGAGACTGACCCTGCTGTGCTCAAAGTGGCCTTTCTTGTTTTCTCTTAGGTATCGTGAATGTTGGAGATGCTGCTTTTTTTATCTTAGTAGCAGAGCTGAATGGATGTAGCAAACTCCCCTGCAGAAGAGGAAGCTTTCAATAAGGAACAACTGAGTTTCTCTGAACTGATATATGTAATTCTGGCAAATAATTTATTTTAAGGCATGCTGAAAGGCTGTTAAAATCAGAATTGATTTTCCCCTGGGAATGAGTGATTACAGAATACATTATTACCACAGTTCATAGTAGTTAGGCCTGTCTCCTGTAGTTAAACCAGAACTGCATGGGGCTATGGCAGGCCTGAGAATAAAAACAGTGGCTGTTGCATTAAAAACCAAAATACTCCCCACCTTTGCCCTCCCCCCAACACCCCAGATATCTTCAGATTTTCGCAAGCACCCTCTGTCAATTAACTCCAGTGACCACTGGATGTAGCTATTGCTTCACAGAAATATGGCCATGTAGACACCTTTCTGCCTCTTTTTTTTTGAGATGACTTGCCAGAGGTCACTTTTTACATGTAATTTCTGCCACTGGTGTCTCTCTTTTTAATTTCTTTGTGTATACTTTTCATTCCACTCCACATAGTGCTCCTTAGAATATGAGCATGTTATGTTGCTGTTCTTTGCCTTCACGAGTGTTCTGCTTATCAGCAACGAAGAGTACATGAGACTACAGTGAATGGTCTAACAATGCAATAGTTACCTGTTTGAAAAGGCGCTCACCTCTTGACTTAAAATGGAGATCATCCAAACTTTCCATCTATATAAAGTCCCAATGTTATAGAACAAGTTCATAAAATGCAGGCAGTGACCGAAAAGATCTGAAAATGAAAATATACTTTGCCCTTTTTGTGTGACAAAAACATCAAGCCAGGTTAGATATTACAGCCTTTATTTATCTGTTTATACTCAAAAGCTCCTTCTGTTCTCCAGGGTTGAATATCAGTACCATATTTTAGCAGTAATGTGGAAGAATGAATGTATGTTGTATGTGTTCTGTGGAGAGCCAAGAAATCTAGGAGCACTGGAAACACACTGGATTGTTAAGGATAAAGCCACCACACCTCCAGGCAGACCATTTTTAAGTAAAAAGTGAAAGCTAGTGATATCTAAAGGGCACAGTATGTAACTTCTTGTATTTAAAAATAGAAAAGTTGTGTATTTCTGAGCCAGTTAAAATTGCCAGACAATTCCCTTGGCATTGTTGTTCAGAAAATCACAAGACAAATTTTAAATGTATGAGGCTGGAGGTGTTCAGAGCTATATTACCTGTAGTAGTGGTTTGCAAATACTTCAAAGCTTTCCACTTTTAATTGTCAGGCAGCAAAAGTGATTAAATTTACATGTAAAAATTGCCTCTTGTTCAGCAAATAGGCAGGAAAATGGGATAATTGTTATAGTGGATTCATCTGATTAATTTAGCTTGCGTGTGGTCACACTAGCTTAGTAGGAGTGTAAGGAACTTGTGCTGATTTGTGGGTTTGGTTAGAGTTGTAAGAATTTTTCTTTCCGCACACCGATAAATGCTACCAGATAGGTTTGGGCTCTCCAGCTTTTATCATTTGTTCTTATGCCCTATGTTATAGCTTTGGTTCAATTTACAGGTAGTAACAAATACCATTCTCTTTGTGAAGGAAATTCTTCCAAGGGTAGAACCATTTTTCTTACTGTCTTACTGCAGACTTGCTGGGGCCTGAATTCTGAGATTGGAGAGGGGTATCACCATCCAGTGCTGCTGAAATGGAAGCAGCCCAATGTGGTTCACATCCTGCTTGCCTCCCGCCTGCTGTGGGATCAAGGCTCATCTGGCCATCCAGAGAAGGATCTATAGAATAAATTTCTCACTCCTGTGCTGCTAATTTTTTCTACCTATAAAGAATGTACAAGGCAGACAATGTAGATGCTTAATCTTTTTTTTTTTCATTCTTCCCTAGTTTACCAGTATTAATAAAGCAAGGTGTATCAGTGAACCTTATCAAACAGGGCTGGAAAGGACAATAAGTTATTTAGCCTTGTCTCTTTCCCCAAGGCAGGATCAACAAGATCTAACCCTCCTTGACAGATAGCCAGCAAACCTGTTCTTTAAAACCTCCAGTAACAGAAATTTGACACCATTCCCGAGGCAATCTTAGCCAAAGCAGAACTCTTCTTACTGCTAAAGTGCCTTTCCTAAGGACAAACCCGGATCTCCCTTGCTGTAGCTTAACCCCTTGATTTCTTGCCTTATCCTCAGAGGAGATAGAAAAGAGTTTTTCTTCTTTGGGACTGGCTTTGGTGTATTTCAGGGTGGTCATTGCCTCTCCCCACGGTCTCCTGTGGACTATGCATTCCAAGTTTTTTAATCTTCCCTCTCACCCTGGTCCACTCCCTCCAGCCCAAGACAGTATTTTCTGGACCTCTGATTGCTCTCTCTGCCCTCCTGTGGGCTCTCTCAGGCCAATATATTGTGGAACAGCTTTTTATTTTTATTTTTTTTCCCCTTGTACTGGAGTGCCCATAGTTGCTTTTCAGCCAAGGCACACTCAACTTTCAGCAACTAAACCATAATTTTGGTTTAGAAGGCTTTAGGGAGAAAATGCATAAATACTGTCTTGCTACTACTGTATACTCACTGAAAGGGGAAAATGTTGGAGAGTTGCCTGTCTGGGTTTTAGACAAATGGGATTGCTTGGGTGCTTATGTCCACAGTAGACAATAGAGAATAAAGCTCTGCAATAGGAGAAGAGGGAAGCTCTAAGAGTAGTGTATTGTGCCCACATGTGAATTTAGGCCCTCTGGTGCTAAACATGCAAGACGCATCTCCAAGCAGCGCAGTGTTTGAGCCAGGGCACAAGTATAAAATTCCTGGCATCCTGGTGGCCAAGCTCCCCATTCAGACCACTTCCATTAACAAGAGCAAACAGCAAAAACACCCAAGAAACAAGACTGAAAGAATTCAAACACAATGGGCTCTCTAAGCTGCTTCTTTCTAATACAGCTTCATTTTTATATGGCTGTTAGTGTGAATATGAGAAGGATCTTGCTTTTCCCCTGACACCTTCCCTCTCCTTTACCACGATGGATTTTAAATCAAGCTGTCCTCTGTAGCTCTGTGGCAAATCTGCACATTTCTGGTTTTGCTCTTTCAGAGGATAATTTCTCCTGTTTAATGAGATCTGAGAATGAAGTCAGGCATGAGTTAGAGAAAGGTCACAGCATGTGCTCAAAGGTATATTAACTACTGTTGGAGCTGGCATCCATCGACTTCCATGAGGACAAAATTAAGCAGCAAACAGTAAATACTTCTACCAGCACTTTATTACAAGCAGGACCATTTACAATGAATAAGAATTTGAGAAGCTTCAAGGATGAAATGGGGATGCTCACAAATAAAAAGAAAAATCTTACTACTTAGACTTAGAATGTGATTCTAGTCAAGGTTAATGGGGAAACGGTTAATGAGGGGTACAGAATCCAAAGGCTGCGTTGATGCCATATTGTGTCTTACACAGGTAATTAATGCTACTGACTACTGCTAAATGGCTCTACCTGAGCACATTTTTTCTAGCAGGAACTTTAAATCCCCCACACTGTATACAGGAGCAGTCTTCTGATGCTTTACGACTCCCACTAATGCTGAACAGGCTAAATCAGAACCAATTTCTTCTACTCATTTCCAGGATGGTGATTTGCATCCATCACCACCACAATACATCCATCATTCAGGGCCCAGTGGTACAATGGCAAGTTTGGCATCAGCTTCACAGGGCGTAGGATCAGCTCTTGAATTCATGTAGTGAGAGAAGAATGACATTTTGCCACTTAAGCAGCATTTCCACAGCAGGAAGTGCTGTGGAAGAGAGACAGCTCCCTCTTGGCGAGACTATTCTCTATTGTCATCTTCCTCTTGTAATTTTTTAATTTATTTTGAGGGAGAGTCACTTTTCTATAAGGCCCAAGCAAATATTGCCGCTCAGTGGCCAGCACAGTTAAAAAAAGAAAAGCATCTGAAGGGAGAGGTGGGCCATGAGCTATCCTGTGCTCAGGCAGAGAATAAGGATGCAAACATCACACAAGTCAGCTAAAATCAGCACCCTCCATTGATATTTGCTCCTGGAAGTTGGATTGTGCTGGGTGCTTGGCATGGTAAGAGGCAGAGCAAGATGGGATTATTTTGAAGTAAGGAGGGAGTCTGCATAGGGCTTACCATCTGGTTCTGTTGTTTAAAAATATTTTGTTTTCTCTTCCTTGCACAGAGGCTTTAAAGTAGGGCATTTGTATACACTGCTTTTTCCACCCAATGCTCATTGTATTGACAGGAATCGCTTCAGCTGAACAGTTTCATCACTGTGCTCAAGCCTGTTTGTAGGTGGCATCCGGAGGGCAGATTCAACTCTTATCCAAGACCTCGGCCTATTCCATTACTGTCTTTAAAACATCTCCCAGGTGCACTTAGGCATTGCTTTTCTTCCCTATCCCCTCTTGCCTCCTCCTTTCTCCTTCTGTTGTTCTGAATAAAACATTTTGAAAAGCCCAGGCCAAATCCTCAGTTTCTTTAGGGTGAGGAGTAACAGCTTTACAGGATTAGTCTCCAGGTTCCACCTGCCCTTGGTGTAATACTAGGGGTGTGAAAACTCACAGGAGGGACAGTTGCTCCAGTGCCACATAACCACACAGCACTGACAGCTGCAGAATTGCACCTATTGATTGTGGTGTAAAAGAGGGTGTTTCATCAGGCTTTAATTGGGCCTATTCCTAAATAGAATGGGGTCAAAGTGGGTTGTGCTGCTGAGTCTAACAGCCTTAGCAAGTAGAGGTACATATCTCATAAACAGGTCACAATTTATATCCTTTTTTAATTCCTTGGGATCTGGAATTTACAGCCTTCCTGTAAATCTTGTGCTCTGGATTAGAGGAACAGAAAAATGATGCAAGGTTTGCAATTCCAGCACGTGTACCTTTCCCTGCCTTTAAGTGGTATCTTGCAATCATTGTGGTGTGACCACCCTGACTGAATGCCAGGTGCCCACTGAGCACCTGTCTCTCTCTGCCTCAGCAGGACAGGGTGGGGCTGAAAATAAGATGGGGGGGCAGGAAACCTCAGATAAAGGCAGTTTAATAAAGTAAAAGTCAAGGCCATGTATGGAAGCAACATCATGTGGTATCTAATATCCCTTTGCTCAGTTTGGGTCAGCTGTCCTGGCTGTGTCCCCTCCCAAGATTTTGCCCACCCCCAGCCTAGCAGTAGCCAAAACACTGGTGCATTATCAACATCTTTCTAAGGGCTGCTCTGGGGAAAATGAGCTCCATCCCAGCCAGACCCAATACAGATAATGCACTTCAAAGTGCCTATCTGTGTTCCTACAAAACCACACCAAACCTTGTAGGTTTGACTCCAGACAAGCTCCCTGCTGGATTCTTTTGTTTATGGGATCTTCCTCAGAACAATTTCTCTTCAATGCAAAGCAGAAAACCCCTTTGAGTGTTCTGTTCTTGTCCAGCTCTCTAGCACTTCCGAAGCTTGGAGTTCAGTTAATAAATTGCTCTCATTGCATTCAGGATAGTCTCACAGAGTGAATGAATGAATCCGACTTACGCTGATGGACTTTTTCACTTCTGTCCCTTCTTTCATTTCAAATTGCTGAACTTTGAAAATCCCAGACTGAGTTTGTATTACTTCAGATGTATCATTGTTTTCGTGAAGCATACATGCATTTTGCAAGAAACTGAGTGGGGTTTTGACTTGGAAGAAATGGGTGTGAATTAGAAGTTCATGTAATTCCTTTTCTAATGTGTTTTGGGGCTTTTTATTTGTGGTTTGTTTTTTTTTTTTTTTTTGTTTGTGGTTTTATTTGTATTTTTTGTTTGCTTGATTGTGTTTTGGTTTTGGGTTTTTTTTTTGGTTGGGTGTGTTTTGATTTCTTTTTTTCTTTTGTTGCCCTATCCTTTACTTATCTACTAGTTGTGTAGTACTGGTGGGAGAAGAGGCAGATAAGATGATAATGATAATAAGAATAAATTTAGACACGTTGGAAACTTCATACGAAGTGAAGTTTGGTTATGCTAATCTTCTTGCCCAACTTCTGACCCTGTAAGTTTATAAGTGGAGGAGACCTGTGTATTTACTGCTGTAACTTAACCTTCCCTAGTGATTTTCTTGCCATCTTTTAATGTCTGTTGTTTGTTTGTTTGTTTTATATATATATATGTATATGACACAACCTGTTTTCAATAGTATTTAGAAGCTGTTTCAACTATATGAACTAAAGTCCTTGGAGGATTTAATCAATCAATGAAGCGTAGGATTTGTCCCTCTGTATTCTAAATGCTGACAATAACATTCCTATTCTGCCTAAACTAGCATGAGGTTAAGGTTAATGCAAAGCTAAATAAATAAATAAATTAAAAAGCAACATCCTTCCTCACCCCCCCCCCCCCCCCCCCAGCTTGTCTGGCAAGTGTAGGAGAGTGGCTGGTTTGTGAGCTGGAATGCTTATGAACCTGCTTGTAGGCTGGCTAATGTGAAAACCTTTCTAATCCTGGTGACTTTAACTTGCTTACATTCCTCTGAAGGTCTCCCTCCTTGGTGGGTATTGAGGCTCTATTGCCATGATGCATTTTTATACTGCATTCCTGAGGAGTTAGCACTCGCCATGGAGACCTGCACTTTGTCTTTTAAGCAGATAAAAAGAGAGGTCAGTCAGATGTAATTCCCCAACTCCTCGTATAAACAATTTAACCGCTGCAGCAACATACTTGCTTGGAATTACTCCCTCAGATTCAATTCCCCTTTCCTGCTCCACTTGTAAAAATGGTTAGTGTCCTCTATAAACTGCTGCTCAGCCAGGTCCAAGGCTTGCTGTGGAGTTGTAGAATAAATGTTAATCTAATACAGGTTACTGGGTCAAATGCAATCACAGGCTTGTGGGAAAAGCTTAATACTGTTCTGCTTCTTCTAACACAGTAAACCTGGATATTATATGATAGGTTAAATACCACTGAACCATGGCAAGAATTTTCTTGAAAGTAGGATTTAGTACAAAGGAAACTACACTGGAAGAGTGACCTAGGATTGACTTTGCTCTCTGAGAGCATTCTAAGAAGCTGAGGTATGCTGTGAAAATTGTCTCCTTGAAAACATTAGGTACAAAAATCCTTAGGTCAGGGGATGGCCAGCTACAGCAAGGATGATTCAGCTAATAAAAGGCTGCATGTGTTTTTATAGTGCCGCCTTCTCTCCATAGGAAAGAGCATTTTGTTGTTTTTTTCCCGTTCAGTGACTGTGAAGCCAGCATGATGTGGCTAGCTCCAACTTCTGATATCTGAGATTGTGTAAATATACACTTAAAAATATATATCTTTATCACTCATATGTGAGTGCTGACAGTTGCTTATTTCCTATGGGCTGGCTTGTGTTATCCCTTGCTGTCATGTACCTCTCTGTCACACAGCCATGTCAGTTTGGCACAATATTTCACCGTCTTTAGTGCAGGTTTTGTTTGTGCTCAGTACTGCTGAGGTCAGAGACTGAAGTCATTAAGTCATTAAGCAGGGGCTTGAGGACCCAATCCTGCCCACAGACCTGGCTCAGTATGTGCTAATCTGTACCAGCTGACAACCTCAGCCAGTCTCCTTCCACAGTGTACGTTGTCTGCTCCTCCTTGTTTCAGTAGGCATTTATAGTCCTAGTGTGTGATTACAGAACAAGGGATAATGGGCACAAAGACAAGGGCTTTTGGGGCCTCCATTTTATATTTGTTACTTTAACCAAACCAAGTGATAAATTACGTTAGCAAAAGGACTCTGGATGATACATGAGGAGAGAGGACACTTCAGCATGCCAAGGCTGTGAGAGCAGTTGAGCGCAAACATCACTTGGATCAGCCTGAGCTGTTAACAGAAATGAAGCAGTTACACTGGGATGAAATATGGCATATGAACATACAACTTTGCTAGACAGTAAAAAAGTAAATAACACCATCCCATTGCATCATAGCACTGAAGTGTCAGAATGCTGCCCCAACAACCATGGTTATATTCGCAGAGCAGCGTTAAACCTTATTTTACATGTGGGTGGTGAGAGCCAGGGTCAAGACAGCTTGTGGCAGAGGCAAGATTATAGCCAAGTTTTTTGAGGTTGGATATTTTATTTGGTTGGGTTTTATTTCAGTTTTGTTGTGATGTTTTATGCTGAGGACAAACTTCCTGCCCAAGACAATATTGAGTGCTGTGTACAGCAGACAGTGCATAATGTGGCATGTCTTGAGCATTGCTTTTCAGATTTTAATTCAGAAATGTGAATTAAGTCACATCAGTCTTTGCATGAAAGGTGCATACAAGGTGTGCAAAGAGTCTTTAAAAACCGGGGCAGGGAGTGTGTCTGAGGTATCAAGAAATTCTCTCTGTTTCACAAAATAGTACAGGTGAACTATAGTCATGCACAGGGAGTTCCTAATTGGAATATGTTGGCCCTGTGTGGTAGCCAGTCAGATGTTTCCAGCTATGCCCCCCCCCTTCACCCCCCTGCCCCCCCCAGTTATCCAAAGCCAGTATAGCTTGGGCTGCTGAAATGCCAGGTGTCAACTTTCACTGCCATCATCTGAGCAAGAGCTGAAAGACAGTCCCCACGTGTTAGAGAAGTAGTAGGAGACTGTGCTCCCAAAGACTGGGGAAACAGGAGGGACTGCTCACGGGGTTGATCTGCAGGGAAATAGGGGGAAAATATCTTGAGAAGGCTGATGCTTAGGAAACCTCTGGAGCAATTCAAGCAGACAGTTTAAGATTTCATCAAATGATGTTGGAGATTTTACACAAATATGCCTTTAAATATGTGTATATATATATATATTTTTTAACAATGGGTAGAATGACTGCAGATTTTGGCTTGTCTGGGGAAATGTAAGGGTCTGATGATCAAACCTGTGCTGAACAAGAGGAAATGCTTTGTGCTGATTTCTTTGTGTTAGCCATGAGACCCTGTTAACCTCTAGTCTCCAGGCTGTCTCCTTCATTCCATCTTCCATAAATTCGTTGCCAGCATTTTGTTCCATCAGACAATCTCCTGAGTAGCCAGGCCCACTGTTTTCCTTCTTCTCTCCCAGAGTTAGTTGTGGGTTGGTTTTTTTGGTGCATTGAAAGATAATTGCTTAAACTGGAAATGCTGACCGGTGTATAAGCAAAAAGCAAGCATTTGTTTGGTTTTCTACCTGCCTCTGAAAAAAAAAAAAAGGGGGTATATGACAATTCTGATCAACTTTTTATAGCTGGTAGATTGGTTCTGTCCACTAAGATTTCTTCTTGCTTCTCCACAGAAGATGCTTTTGGCCCAGCAAGTTCTCTGTGTCTCAGTGAAGGTTCACAGTGTCTCACTAGTAGCAAAGTGTGGTGTACGCTACTATGCCCCTTGTCAGGTCCTGAAGCTGATGCATAAAAGGCAGAAAGAAGGCCGCCCAAAGTGAGGACACTGATACAAATTTTCCAGATACCTGCAGGGGTGTTTCTTTTCCCTTTAAGGAATAATTAAAAAAAAATTGTGACATTTTAGAAGGCCATTTGCTAAGCTCTGCATGTTCTGTGTATTTTAGTGTGTGAACAAATTAGATTACGAAAGGTAATGTATTAGTGATTTGACAGTAATGTGGAATCTTGGAAGCATTAATCGCTAATGCGTGTTTCATAATTTCAGCTAAATGATCTCAGTTGAAATGCAAGAGAGGCTATTGAAAAATTCCTTGAGACTGTAGTGAAACCTGGTACTGTAATGCAGATTACTTTGATTTACTGCAAAATACTGCAGAGCAGTAGGAAATGTTCACAACAGCTGTGTTTAATAGTTACAGTAGAGATGTGTGATGAAATGGTATATTCGTATATGTATTTATCTTGCAAATATGTCTCATTCTTCATCTTCATGTTACATATTAAAAAACCCCAAAACTGTAGGTTACAACATGCTATTCTTATAATTTATTATTTGTATTACAAAAATATATGGAGACCCTAACAGATCTGGACCCCTGGAATCTCATGTCTGTACAGATATGTAAGAAAAGACAATGCTTGCTCTGTAGAAGAGAATTGGAAGACCTTAATCACACTCATGGGATTGCCCCACACCCAGGTATCCACCAGTTTAGCTGTTTGTCCCATTGCCTCAGATCATTACTTCAAGACTGGTGGCCAAGAGAAGGGTGATACCTGTGCGGGACAGGATGGAAACCTCCCAAGTTCAAAACTGATGTCCTAGACCCAACCTGTAGTCACTTGGCAGGTAGCCCACTGACTATGCCAGTAGCACCCCAAAATAAGCAGGCAGATGGTTTTTTGGTGGAGCCACAGGCCAATGCACTCAGCAGAGTAGCAGGCTGACATCTGTGTGGCAGGAACATGGGTAACAGTAATGAGTAAGAAACACCTTTGCTCCTGGGTGATTTCTTCCAGTAGATAGGAGTGGAGGGGTGAGGGTGTTAAAGTTACAGCTCTTTGAATAGGACCAGTGGATTCATTTTTCTCAAGGGTGTTACTTGCATTCATATTTTCATTTAAACCTGCTAAAAGCCAGGGTGGCAGCTGCGTTCTGCAAAGTTTTGCTCTGTCTCGGTGTCATAACAACCTGCCTGTGATGGCAGGTTGTGCACATCTTTATCTCTTTTCTTCCTTGCTGGACTTGATCAGCAGAGAGAGTTGGCAATGGTGTCACTTCACTAGGCAGTTAGGTTTCAGAGCTGACACACCAGCAAAATGAATTCACACCTCTCCTACAACTCCCAGTGGACTCCACCTCTCCTGGAGGTCCATCCTATCTGTAAAGGTGGTCATGGGTGTTCTTAAGCTATATGTTTGTCTTTGCAGTCAAGGGACCAAAAGGATTTTATTTTCAGATCTCGTATCTTAGCTACTGTGCAGAAAGGCGCTTGCTTATCGAGCATTCGCCAGGCTGTGGTGTTCACCTTTGACGTGAAATGTGATCAGCTTTCATCTGATAAATCCTGCATTGTGCATGGATTAAGTATCTCTTAAAGCCTGTTCTGTTGGTAACTGACTCCACCGTTAGTTAGGAATTGGTGCTTCCACAGTGCAGCTTTTCTTCAAGTAATCCTCTTTCTGCTGAGTAATCCTGGTGACCTCGAGGAGACTTTATTCCTGCCTCTTCTGCCTGGTGTCTAGTGTATGAAGTAAAGTTTATTTAAGAGAGTAAAGGTGAGAGGACTGGGCTCTGTTCCAACGGCAGCAATATTGGCTGTGAAATGTTGATACCTGACTCCCCTTTCATCAGAAACCACAGAGTACAGCTGTTTAATGCATATTAAGTAATGGAGACACATAAAAAAAGAAATTTCCTCATTGAATTGACTTTACTCAGAGTGAAGAAAAACAAGGCAAGTCCCCATAAAACCAGAATTCTCTACAAATCAAGAAAATATTGCACATTGTGTTAAAACCACCATGATTATCATGCGACACTTCTACCTCATTGTGAACTCTCTGGAGGGATTGTGTTTCTCAGGTGAATTACAAAATCCCAGTAAATAAATGAGACAGCTACTGTTCATAAGGAAATTTCAGCGAAAGCAATATGGACTCTAATTTCACTACAGTGCTAGAAAACGGATGAGTTTCTTTGTGTAAAACCTGTAAAAGGACTCAGTGGGCTCTTTGTCTGCCCAGAAAGAGCTTTTCAGGCCTGCCCATGAAATCAGGGTTGTGTCCCAGTGACTTCCATAAATGTCTTTCTTGTATCACTATCCCTCTTGACTAGTGCTGCTGAGTCTTCAAGAAATGGCAGAATGTTTCATTCTCCTTTTTAAAGTGGATGGTGCTTTAAAGAAAAAGGATCTCTCTGCATTTGAGCTAGGATACAGACACTTCTCTGTGTCTGTGGTGGGTGCAAAGAGAGAGCAGAGATTTTTGTCTTCCAATGCAACATTTTCATCACCTTTTATATGATTCATTCAGTATTGTACTTGATGAGTTTTATGGAGCCCAAGAAAGTACCTGTTGCTTTTCAGAGCATGTAGAAGGCATCTTACCTTCTCATTTTTACCTTGAGTGTGTCCACACAGGGTAATGGGAAGCAGCCTGGACTCCTGAGCTAGCAGATCCCTCCAAAGCAGAAGCAGTATTGCTGTGAAGCTCTGTGGATGTGGTTAGTTTTGCTGAGATCTATGGCCAAGTCCTGGCTGGGTGCCACATGAACATGGCCCTACCACTTCCAAGCTTCAAGTGAGTAGCTCCAGTAATTCTACGCAGGGTGGATGCTGGTGTTCACTTGGCAGCAATGTGGGCAGCTGCGCATGCTCTTTCTTGCTAGATGTAGACATACTGACATCAAGGATGTTTCTACCCCAGTAGAAAGGTTTCCTGAATCAGAAGAGGCAGCCTTTCTGCAGTGGAAACAAACCCCTCACTTGTTCCTACCGCTGTTGAGACTTGTTTATTTTTGTCTTCATTTTAAGTATTACCATTTGTAGCAGAAAAAAAATGCTTTTAGAAAATGCTTTAAAAATATTGGAAGTGGTTTTTGGCATTAAAAATCAACTTTAACAGCAATAACAGCTGCATTTTTGTGAGATGATGTCATTTTGAAATGAAAGTACAGAAAGTGTTTTAATTTTTGTGACTTTTGTGAATAATAACAGTTGGAGGAGAGACAAATATCATAAAGTTACTTGCATCCTAAAAAGAAACAAACCCAAACAAAACCCAAACACTAAGCCTTAAAACCCACCTGAACTGGAATAACACAGCATTCTGTCTTTCCACACATGTGGATTGAGTTTGTGCGTTGCCCCTGTGCTGTTTTCCTGCTTCTCTGAATCCAGGTTTCTCTACCAATATTTAAACTCTATGGGATGCAAGGGTCCAAGAGATCACTATAATATGGCCCTCGATGGCAGATGTGTTATAACAATAAAGCAAAATCCCTTAAACAGTATTATAGAGCTTGTAAATATGATCAGAAACATTTGTTGACATTGAAACTAGGATCAAGGTTATTTTTCAAGGCAGTCTATGTAGTTTACCTACATAAAATTGAAAGAACAACCAGGTTTTCAAACAGCTGTAACAAAAACAAGACTTTTGGGAAAAAAAGGCAACGGCAATATACTATTTAATGAAAGGTTTTAAATGTAAATGATTAACAAGCAGTACCAGAACATAAAACTGAAGCAAACCTTAGTTCTGCTGCAGAAAAAAACCCCCCACGTTTTGAAAACCTGGAAATGAATTTGACAAAAATGTGTGTATAAATGAAAAAAGAATGTGACTGTTTTCTTTATTATACAGCCTAATGGAGTCAAGGACAAGGAGAATAATGATAACAAAACCACCATACAGTTTTATTCATATCTTAGAGTGTTCTTAGATTTAATGACAAAGGTGTTAGAAAGATGAGAGCATTTTCACCAGTATCTTAATCACCAGCTTCCCTGTGCCTAGATATGTGGTATGGATGTGGGATTTATCCCTTCCCATAGAAGATGGCTGTTGACTAGAGGTGTCAGGACATGGAAGGCTATCTGAAAAGATCCTGGGAGCTGTGGAAAGAGCCTCAGAGCCAATGAAAATACATCTTACCTATATCTGGGCAGATTGTGGTAAAGCTCTCAAATGCTGCTAGAGACTCACTAGAGCATGAAGTAAAGACCTTAACTTTCTAACTCCTCATTTCCTCCTTAAGGAGATGCTCCATAGCCTATACCCTGCTCTCCCTGCTGCTATCCTCTGAGAAGCCTGCAAAAGCTTTCCTGAAAACTGGTTGGAGCCAGCCACTACCTGACAAATTTTCTTATGGTTGGAAACCTCATAAGCGTGGTTCTACCAGAAGGGTTTTCATGTGTAACCCAATGCATCTGCCACCTGTCTGCCTTCCGAAGTGGTGAACAGATACTGGCAGCCTCCCGTGAGAGAAATCCAATACGTGAGCAGCTCCCAAGTGCCAAGGTACAGCAGCAAATGGCTGGAATTTTATATCCAGACTGTGGGTAGCGGGATGATCTTAAGCATTTGGCTATTCCTTGTTTCCCTGTACTTTGATATTGAAAAGTTTGGTATTTGATACTTTGTGCCAGCTTACCCGAATCACACTCCTGTAATATTTGAAGTGTGCTCAGAAATGCAGAGGACGCTCAGCTGGTGGAAGCCTGCATAAGCCATCAGCTTCATCAGAACTGTGCTGAATTGTAACAGAGATTTTTGCACAATGTTTTCATGGGGACATGTCAAAGAACACAGACAGTGAAGTGTCAAAGGATAAAGCACAAGGTTAAATTATATTTACAGTCAAGAGAAGATTTATTTGTTTGTTTTTAGTTTTTTTTTTTTGTCAAACCTGTGAAAGGTGTGGTAGAGTACGAAGGGTGGAGAGGCTATGTGCTGTTATTCTGTCCTTCCCCCCCCTGTTATAGCCTTTCATCAGGCAACAGAAATGTTTCTATTTGTTCCTTGGAAAAGCAATTCAGCTCGTTCTGTAAAGTGTCAGGTGAAACGCAAGGTCTAAACTACCTCAAGGGAGAGTTTAGGAGTTAATGAACACCTACACAGGAGAAAACTTCTAAGACTTTTCGGTTTTATTTTCCAGAACAAAATCGATTTAGGAGAAAAAAAGCATGGTAAAGTCCATTAGTTAATGTATAAAATAGATAAGTATAGGCTAGAGAAAAGATGCACGTGTTTTAATAGTAAAGCTAAATCATCAGTGGAAGAATTTCCCAAGAGATGTGATAGATTGGATATTTAAATGACGACTTTCTGAATGAAAGAAGTCCCTGAGGTGGATTCTTTGGTCTAGATGAGAGAGAAGGTCAGATGATTATCTAGAAGATAAATGGTCCCATCTGACCTTAGAATTCATGTATTTATTAAAAACAAACAAAACACATACAGATTTACAGCCTCATTTTCCCTAGTACTGTAGTGAAGAGAAGGCAAACCAGCACCACGATACGTATATTCTCTCTTGACACAGGAAAGGAGAAGGGCTGTCCTTGCTTCTCAGGCAGCAGGATTTTCTGGGTGGTCCTAGCCAAAGTGGGGGGAGTGGGGGGGGTCTTTATTGGGGGTTTACCTAATAAATAAAAAACATCATTGGTGAGCAGGTTCTTTGTAGGATGTCAGTTTTAGAGGTGGAATAAGATGGGCTATGTGCTCTCTTTAATGAAATTCTGATAACTTTATAATACCTTTATAATACAGCGAGCTGAATAACCAGTAAACAGACACCTGAAATTACTAGCTCCAATTAAAACTGTGGGCACCACCTTTAAGCAGAATGGTAGTATCAAGCACATGCTGTTATGTCATCCTCATGGGGATAGCATCCCAGGAATCCAGTCCATGGTCTGTTTGATGTAGGGAGATGTCCTGGTTTGAGTGAGAACAGAACTAATTCTGTTCAGTAATTTTACTTTTCAGCTCAGTTCTTCTAACTAACTGCACTGTCTGAAGTTAGCAGCCTGTTCTCACAGAGAGTGTCTGCTTCTAGCAATGATAACACCCCATGTTTAGAGTTACTACCAAGGACTGGTGTGCAGACCAAGGCCACTGCTAGATCTTGTGTACCACATTGGGGGGTGCAGAAAAGAAAAAGGCTGCACCTGCAGAGAGGAGCGGACAGGACAGGTGACCCTAAACTGACCAATGAGGTATTCCATCCCATATATGTCATATTCGATTTAGAGCTGTGGGATCCGAAGGGTCTCTGGACTCTTCTCCCCTCTTGGACTGCTTTGCCAGCTTTTGCTTGGCTTGTCTCAGGTCCTCCTTTGGTTCCTTCCTTGGAGCATCCAAGGAGGACTCTGTCCGTTCTGCCTTCGATCTGGTCTGTGTGTTCCTGAACCCTGTACCCAAATCCAGCTCCTGAACACAGCTCCTGTCTGCTGCAGGGCCCAGTCTGGGACTGCCCTGGTGCCTGCTTCACAGCATCAGTGGTGATGGTGATGTAATTACCATCAGGGGGGTTGGGTTCGATACTGGTTTTGTATATATTTGTATATATAATCATTTTTATTATTATTAATTTAATTTTCATTAAAGCTGTTCTAGTTTCCTGTTCCCTTCCCCTTTGGGGAGGGAGGGGGGTTAACAGAGAGTGTCTGTTACAGGTCTAAGGGCCCGCCCTGACCCTAAACCGTGACAGGAGAATACAGAGCCCGCTGAGGCTGCTGAAAACCCATAAATAGCCCTGGGATCTGAAACATATATCCAGACAAAACTTGTTCTGCCTCCTAGTAAAGCAGTCATTTTCTACCACAAGATTTGTGATAAGAGCAATCTGTACGAGATCTAGGTGTAGACAAATTCAAAGTTAAATGGTCATCTCACTGTGGCTTGGTTTTATGTGAAGAATAATGCATCAGCTGATCCAAATAATGTACCTTATAAATTGAAAACACTGCTGAGAGAATCTTTTAGGAAAAGTTTTGGGATTTTTTGTTTCACTTTTTTAACTCTCTAGCACTTAATTTCATGAAAGTGTTGGGTATCTGCAGACAATTCCTATTCTGATGGTTTCAAAGTGGACACTGATTTTAGTTGCCTAGTTTGCTGTGTGAAATATCCATGCGCTGTTCACTCTTACCTTCATACAATTTCAGTGGGATCTGCTGCATTTAAAATATGTCCAAGGAGAGAAATGAGCTTATTCCTAGGTGACAATATAATACGATATGGTGATACTTTTTAATGTTAAATTCTCTTTTTCCTTAGAGACGAAAGGAATGGTGAAGGTGCTTGCCTTCTTTCTTCTTGTCTCCTGAAAATACCATTAAGCTGTGACAGAATATATTATGGCTTCTATTTTAATTTGTAGAAATATTTTAAATTCTTTTTAATATGCATTAGTTATCTTTCTTGACTGAGAACTGGCTGTTTGAAGACTTGATCCAACATCCAGTGTTGTAAATGGGAAGCCTCCATAGAGCTGGATTGCTGTTTGCCTGCATTTGACAATTTTCTCATCAATGGAGTGAATCCAGGGATTGGCTCATAGTCATGCTCAACATGGTAGGGTTTTGGGGTTTTTTTCCTCATACTTTGTCAGTTTTAGAGTATCTTTCTTTGAAAAGGAAGTTTGGGATTTTATTTTATTTACAAAACAAATGTCAGACTTGAATCAAATTCTTCTCTTAGATCTTCACTTCTCATAAGTCTATATCAGAAATAGTAACAAAACCACGTGAAGCATCCATTCATATGCCTAGAAATAGTTTATGGGGACACTGAAAGACACTGATGTTATCTTTTTAATATTGTAAGGAATAATCCTATTAAAGAAGAAACAAGGAAAACTGTTATGCCCATAAGGTAGAATTATCCAAAGTTGATTGGAGCAGCTCAGGTTACTCTACAAAGCCCAAACTGTGTGCCGGCCTATCTTTCCATCAGGGCTTGGTGAATGAGCAATCATTTGTGGATTCTGCTCATCTCTCTTTGCAAACTTTGTTCGGTGGAATTAGATACAACTTTGACAAATTAGAAGTGCCCCTTAGCCCCACTGTCCCTGCTGCAGCACAGTCTTCCAATTGTGCCTGGTTTTCTGAAGTTCAGCCATGTCAGAGCCATCAATGGCAGGCCTTCCACAAGGCTATGCTTTTTAATAAGGGAATCTGTCAGCACTGGCTTCGCCATGTCTTGCAGCCTTCTCTTAATCCGCAGTGCAAAGTCCCCTTCCCTTTGCTTTCCGCCTGTTGCGACGTACTTCGACTCTGAAATAAATATCCCCTTTGTTTACAATGTGCCTGCAACAAAATTAACCTTTGGGATTACTTGCAACATAGGATGGGCTGTGTTTCACCTTTCCTTATAGTGCAGGTTTGGGATTAAATAAAACTCAGACACCTGCCTAACCAATGTCTGTCACTTTTGTCACTGAGTTTCTAGTTTTGCTCATAGTTTCTTAAAAGATGATTCTGGTTTATGAGCTCTTATTTTTCAGAAAAGTTAACGGAAAAAAAAAAGTAGTGGCTTTTGGGACAAATACATCTGCAGATGACTTGGAGTGAAGGGAGAGTGGGATTGAGCAATGGGTCTCCCAGCTCTACATAAAATCCATAAGCAGAACTGGACCATGAGGTCTGTCGTTCAGCTCAGGAAACTGGTACCAGTGAAATGAGTATCTTAATTTAGAAGTTAGCTTAGAAGGATAATGAAGGTTATATACATTCTATGTATATCTGTGCATGTACTTCCCTTTATTTTATGTAACAGGCTAGTGTTGTTCCTTCTTAAACCTGTGTTAAATAAGAGTTTTAAGCTTAGAGGTAACTAAGTTTCCCTAGTGTTGGGGAAAATAATAAACTGGATAGGGAAGAGACTCACTATCAGAGCCTTTATTGAAAGCATGGTTTCAGGGTGAGTTCACAAGTTATTTAACACCAGAGAATCCACACAGGAAGGAATCTCATAATACTCCTGCTGCCAGAAAACCTTCAGACTTTTGCGCCATAAGTCAATCAGCCACGAGAACTGAGAAAGAAAGAAACCAGGCTTCATTAGTTACAATCCTCACGGTACTATTTCTTTCATTTATGGTTGTTCTGGAAGTGGAGATGGCTTCCCAGTGATGCATGTGCTCCACGCCTTCATCACCTCGGGGTTAGCGCTCAGTGCTTGGGGCTGCTATGCAAAGGACTTCAGCATGTACAGCCTCTAGCAACCTTTTTCTTGAAGGTCACCTACTATTAGCACATAAATCTTGAGCTTTGTGCTCAGTTCTGGCTACCTGTTTATTTCAGGGTATAATTCAAGGTGTTGGTTATGATCTTATTAAGCCCTTAAAGGCTTGGGACAAGGTTAGCTGAGAAAATTGCTTCTACCTTCCACCCCCACTTCATGCCCTATCATGGGAGTTATGATCTGTTGCATTCCTGTGATTATTCTCCCTGCAGTCAACAACACAGCTTTTGTCAGTGAAGTAGAGTGTGTGCCTCTGAAATGTGGGGCTCCAGCGGCCTGAAAAGGTTCAAGTTTATCAGACACAATACAAGGCAAGCAACTTCAGTTTATGTTTTGAAATTTCCTTGGTGCTTTTTGCGCAGCAGGATCTGAGGGTTTTGCTCTGTGGGGTCTCACATCATCGCCTCCCTGTATTTGCTGCTTTTTGCCTTGTTGCTGCCGAGTGCTCCGCTGTTGCAGTGTATGTTTTTGCAAAACCATAATGGATAAAAACTCATGAAAGTGTTAATGCTTGTTGTTTTGCGATGAAACATGGCAGATGAGATCATGCCCTATGATGACTGCTCATGCTGTAGCTTGGGAAAACTTGAGCAGTGAAGCCTGAGAACTGAGCTCCAGAGAAAAGCTGGGGTGACACAGGAAAAGGTGCCAGAGGTTTGATGAGCTCCTCAGTGAGATGGGGGAGGCCAAGACAGTCATGTTAAGAAATTAAAGCAGTGAGGAGGTGAGAGGAGTTAAGAAGTAGATGCTGAAGCTCCCTTTGAAAGTCCCTTGAGGACCTTGTTAAGAGAAATTTCATTTCAAGTCTTGGTGTTTGTGGGCGAACCAATAATTTTTTTTTTTTTTTGATGGTGCAAATGTTTCTGTCTATGTTAAACCTACAAGGTCCTTTATGTACACATCAAAAAAGATGCAAAGTGAACTAAAAGATGCACTGTGTGTTAGGTTATGCCTTTTGTTTTGTTTGTTTATTGTTTGATTTTGATTTGGGATTTTTTGGGGTTTTTTACATGTTTTTACCTCATTACAGCTGATCTTATTGCATCAGTAGAGCTGTCTTCTGCGGCCATTCCAATGTTGAGCTCTTTGTATCACACTTGTTTGATTTGCTTGGTTTGGGCTGCTATCAGAAAGGAAATGAATAACAATATTTTACATTTTAAGAAGAAAATTTCATGTCCTTCCCACTCCCTTTGTGTACAATATGATCTTAAATGTCTCGCTGAAGCTCATGTTATAGATACAGATTTCAAATCATTGGGTGGTCTTAACACACCACAAGTTTTGTAATACCTGGAGCTAGCAGTCAGAGTCAGCAACAGCTTTTCAGTGTGCGGCCAGACAGAGAATGACAGGACTTGCAACAACTTCTGGGGTTTTAGAATACTTGTTTTTCTTCATCATTAGAACAGAGGCAGGGACTCCTTAGCATTTCACAGGAGGGAATTTTGTGAAAGAAGTCAAGTTTATGATTTCTTTCGTTCCCAGTGACAGAGTAGCCTAGCCCAGGCCTCACAGATCTTCCTTTTGGAAACTTCACTGAAATAGATACCACTGTGAAATGTTCCTGCTTTGACAAAACCAGCATATTTTGATTAAAAAAAAAAAAATTGCTAAGAATTGTTCCAGGAAGCTCCCCTCTGAATGACTTTGATCACTCTAGTTAACTGTTTTAATTCAAGTCAGTTTTCTATGCATCAAGCTGTCTGTGGCACAGATTCTGCTCCTGCTGTCAGAGCAGCCTTTTCCTTCCTTCCAAGAGACATCAAGAGCTGTCCCTCATTACATTTACCAGGAGAAGAATTTACTGTTCCATTATTCCATCAAATTATATAAATGAAATAGTGGTGATAATTCTAGCTCATCAATAGCAATACATTTACTCATTATCTATGCCAGACTGAAGGTATATAATTAAACCATACGAAGGACCTTGAAGTGATGTTAGCATTTTAATACTGAGAAGTAGAAAAATTCATGGAAGGCTGAATCTCGATTTGTAATTTTACTGAGGTCACTGCAGAGCTTGTGACCACGTTTGATATTAGCTACATGTACAGGTATAATGAGCCTCACTTAAATTCAGCTAAAACCATGTGAGATGCTGGCAATCAAACCTGCAAGCACATGCAAAGAGGACATTAACAACTCAAAAATGATGCAATGCTTAAGCAAAATCTGTGGCATTGCTCCTCCTTTTCTAAATACTCTTTGCTGAACAAGCTTTGACCCACTTCTGATCATGAGATCAGTTTCAAATAACCATGAGCATTGAAGTCACACCAAATTAGAAGTTCTGTGTGATATTTTAATAAAAAACTGGTGTGAAACTTGACTATGTTGACCAAAGATTACTTGGAGAGTTGGGGCTTGTTCTGATGAGAAATGCAAAGTAGAAGCTCAAAGGTTGCAAATCCATGTGGATGGAACAAAGCATTCACACCCAGTTCAAATCAAGTTTCACATGACCGTTGTGTTGGGTCTGGACTTGGCTCTGCCACAGGCTTTCTGGTTCCAGGGTTTTTGAAATCTAGAACTTTAATGTCCTTTAAGAAGTAACTGGCCATTCAGCCCACTGGGATGAAACTCTGTCTGGGAGAAGACTTGGAACAACCTGCCAAGCAAACTTGTTCCAGCACTAGGTTAGTGCACTGCGTAAACTGATTCTGGAGGCTTATGCAGAAATTTGGCAACCAGTGGGCTTTGTGCTTGATGTTGCACATCAGCTGGGTAATGTATTTGAAAAGCTCAACTCCGGACATCTTCCCCTCTGAAATTAATCGGAATTGTGTCTCTGACATTTATTTAAAAAAAAAAAAAGTTGTGGTTTTCTTTTTGTGTATCATCTTGTATTTGCCCTTGTTTCTAATTGCAGTTTATATGCAGCAATAAGGATCGGTATTGTTTTATATTGTAGATGTATGATCTGTGGGGATTAAGCCTTTCCAAATTACAAAATATGAGGTGATGTTTCTTCAGTGCCTTTTTTGATGATACCTTCAGATCATAGTTCCTAGGAACTCCAGAGGGACTTTTGCTCAGCTGCTGCCCCTGAAAATGACTCTACACAATGTTTTCCTGGTAGTGATAACACTTCAGATTATATTTAACCCAAATACTAGGGCTGGGGTGTTCCTGTTGTTTTTATTTCTATGATTATTTTTAATCTTCTGAATTCTCTGGACAGCTCTGTAGTAGATGTGTGGAGATAACTTGTTTCCTACAAGTGCTGGGAGCAAATGGTCAGGAATAAAACCAAATTCCAAATGGAATCTGTGGTTGCATGTTCAGAGATATGGCTGTTTCAGGTAGCCAAGGAATTCCAGAACCTGCTGTCTTGTCTCTGCTCCATGCTGTCCCCCTCTGTTGCCCAGTGCCTTGTGCTGAATGGTGTCAGGAAACTGATACAATCTTTCAAAACATTTTGTAAATTGGAGAATGGTCTTGTAAAAGTGAGAGGTCTGGCTCTGCACAAGGAAGGAGATGAGCATTTCCTTGTGGAAGTGGTGTCCATCTCTCGGTTGAGTCCCTGTGCTGCGACTGGCTTGTGTGTTCAATCTTTGCCTTGCTCAGCTGGGTTTCTTTGCATGGGAAAGTACCTCCCCATGACAAGAACCAGGCGTTGTGGGATGAGGCAAGCACAGGAAGAGTGAACACTGCCCTGCAGAAAGGGCTGATGATTAAGGTTGTGTTTTTGGGAGACGTCAGGGAAATTCTCAGTACTGATCTCTCTGCCTTTGAACTTTTGATTATTCTTCAGCTAGGAAAGTGCCCATGTCCTGCTGCACCATATGGTTGGGGTTGTTTTGTAGCTGGTGTTTATGATATACTAAATGGGCTGAGCTGGGCATTTTGAGAGCTGTGAAAAAAATGCTACCAGAGGATGTGTTCTTTTCTCCCATTTTACAGTCTGTGCTTCTGAGGTTTCTGATTCCTTCGATTAGGAATACTACAAACAAAGCATGACACCTACTCAGTCTCTTCTGTACTGTTTTCTTGCTCTTTCTGTGCCACTGAGTTTTCACCCAATCTGTAAGTGCAGGTTTAGAAGCAGGGACAACTGTGGTACGTGGAAGAAATACTAATGACAGAACAGTGCATTTCTTGATTCACAGTTGCTTTACAAGTTACTGATTGCTTTTGAATATCTTTGCATGTTGAATTTTAAAAACCAACTCACCATATGGGCGATACAAGTTGAACTGCCATGTTAGAGAAAACTCTGGTGAACATATTGAGGAAATATTTGGTCTTTGAAGATTCTTTTTTTGGAGGGACAAGTTTCACATAAATCTACTGTAAAATTTTCTTCTTGACCCTCTGTAGTTCTTCAACCTCAGAACAAATATGGAATTTTTTTTTTTTTTCTGGCCAGGCACCACTGTTCAGATGTGATCTGAGGTGGCATATGTGCAGCTACCTGCACTTCTGACTTCCATACAGCTGCTCATCAGGTCAGGTTACACCATATACTGTGGCAGAATTGTCTCACCTCTGTGCTAGAGATGCTAACTCAATCACATAGTTTTTGCTGCGACTGTTGACTGATGACAGAGTTGTCTTGGACAGAATATAGCATTCCTGGTACCTGAGTTGGCATATTTAGAGCATGTTCTGATATTTCTACGTAGCATCACACTGTGCCGCAAAAAAAAAAAAAAAAACCCCAAAACCCCTTAAAATATTAGTTTTACAACATCTGGCTGTACAGATTCCACTCAAGTTATTTCCCCAGATGCAAAAAGTGGCAGCAGTCCAAGAAAGATCCAGTTTACTTTTAACAGGCTCATGAAATCCTTCTGTACTCTACTTTTCAACAGTCCCAGTGCATATTTCAGCCATTTGTACGTTTTAGCTTCAAGACAAACTTCTGTGAAGTACAAGCTCTGTTTGCTAAATGGAGAATTGAGGCATGGGGCAGAACAACATGAAGTGTTGCAAGTAGGTGCAGACATGTCTGAACTCTCTTTGTTCATGGTCCTAGTTAGGTGGTGGGTGCCTGTGCCTTGCCATATAGCCAAACTCTAAGAGCACAGAGCATACAATAACATGAATTAAATCCCAGTGCCCAGTCAGGGCTGCTCTGCCAGACCATACTGCCTGGAGATCTTATGGCAAAAATACCTTCCTTGTAATTTCATTAGGAAGCTGTGCTTCTTCACTAGGAATTAAAGTCCTGTAATTTCTACAGCCTTCCTTGCAGTTGTGCTCATCTTCTCAAACCCCTGCAGAATGCAGCTTGGGATTTCCCACCTTCCCAGCACTCCTGGACAGAGCTTTCCTTCTTCAGATGGTTTACAAGTGATCATGGGTGTAGTAATTCATCCTTCTGAATTGCCTCAGTGACAGCAAGAACCAGTGATGACAGCCTGATTTAAGGTTGTCTGTAATATAATGAGCATAACCATAAGTAGAGGGGAATTAGCCAATTACTGTTGCTTAGGGATTGCTTTGTGAGGTTACTACAAATTAAGTGTTTGGGAGCTGAATTAGCATCATATGCCACCAAGGGACAAGTGGTTAATTGTAATAAGTTTTTTGTATTATGCCACTCCCAAACAATAAAGCTGTTCTCGGGAACAAGGCATTTTATATGTCATAAGAAGGTGACCATTATAAATAGAGATTGGAATAAACTCAAGCTCAAGTAATGTATTATTAGAGGTAGCCTGGAGAGAGAACTGAAGAAATTTCAGTATATAAAACAGCTGCTTATCAATCACTGCAATGGAAAGTGTTTGGAAAACTTAAAAGGAGGGAGAGTGTCCTCCCACCCCTTTGAAGGCTCTGTGTGTGTGTGTACATAAACCTAAAACATACAAATGTCCCAGTTGATGTGTTGTGTTGTGACAAGTCATCTCAGGTTGTATCAATCATACTGCCTTGTGCTATATTAAGTGACATACTGTAATGTGATTGATACAACATGAAATGACACATCATTGTGCAAAATATCATCTGGAAAATTTAGGAAACTACTGAGAAGTGGAAGCTGATCTTAGACTGTGACCTTTCAAGTTTTGAGGCAGAAGAACTAAAGTAGTAAAAGAAGCTCCCTTGAATCAGACCTGCTGCTGCCACTGAGGATCAGGTCAAGTGTGCTCTACTACCTGAATCGTTTCATGGCTAATTAGTGGGTCAGTTTTAAAAAATGTTCTTGTTCCTTGGGGACTGACAAGTATCTGTGGGTCTGAATTGAATTTCCCTGAACCACTTGGGGCACATCATTAATCATTAGTGTATCTGCATGATACAAACAGGACTGCAAGAGAAATGCAACCAGTTTCAGTTCAGGGGGTTAAAAAAACCAAACCACTTTTGAAACCAAACCAGATTGTGCTCCCTTTCTCCATTTGGATTCTACTTTCCTCCCACCCACCCCCTCTCTTTTTTCTTTTTTTTATGTATTGACTAAATTATCATATAGCGAGATGTCTCTAGACCATATCACAAAGTCCAGTAGGGTCTGGAGTGTCCTATTGTGACACCTCTGAAATGCAGCACCATCACTGGGGTCACCAGTAAGTGCTGTAAAGCAGCTTCTTCTCGTCAGCGTGGTGCAAGGCTTCCTAACCTGTGGGCACTGCTTGGAGCTGGTGGGTGAATGCAGACTGAGAGCTTCCTCTGCAGGACCTCCATGGTGTGGATTCTTGCTTCTTAGCACCTTCAGGCACCTGAGCAAACTAACCTCAGGAACATGTGTTGGTAACGTTCTGTCATACTGATTGCTGATGCAGTTACTGAAGCAAAAACTTCCTGGAAATGGGAATTTCTTTGAAATAAGAGCATTAAAGTGAAGAGGAATTAGGTTGGCTTCACCACTGGATACTTACTAGTGGGAATTAGGGTTTCATTTCTTACTCTTGCTCGGAAAAAATGGTCCAGGAACAAAAGTTTAAACCTAACTTGGTGCTGCCAGTAGGTGATAAAAAAACCCAAGCATTTTGAACATGAATATTGTAGCCTACTCTAGGTTGCAACAAAAAAAAATCTTTAGCTGTCTTTTTATCATGCTAGATAAAAATGCTAGAAAATGCAATAAAGTGGACAGTAGTTAAGCACTTATAAAGTCAGTTATTCAGTAAGTTTTTTATTTTAACTGCCTCTTATCCCTTTCCTTTTAGTGGTGGAGATAAAGCTTTTTCCCTGATGGGAAGATGATAGCTATAAGTTGTCCTTTCCAGAGACAGGAGGATTGTGTTGGAACTATTCTTGTTGCTGCTGTCTCAGAGCATAATTCTCCCTCTGCCTTGAGGACAGGACAAGAAAAACATACAAAGACAGAGAAGGACAATGAAGTCAGGGGAGCTACTTCTCTGTTTGATGTAGACTCTTACCTACAACTTCATGCTACATGGAGACGCAGATGGACTGTGGTCTTACTCCTGTACAGTTTTTACCTGCTTTTGGGCTGTTTAACATTGTCATTCCTTAATCGTTGTTTACAGCAGTCTTAGCAAGCATATCAAAGCTGCTCTTAAACCAAAGAGAAAAGAAGAGAAATTAAAATAAATAATAATAATTTTTAAAAAGATGGAAAGAAGCATAAGGAAGGCCATTCCAGGAGGTGCTTTCATTTGCTGTACAGATGTCCAGGGTTTAGCCAGCACTGGGAGAAGTGCTCAAACCATCTCTCTGGGACAAAGAAAGCCCAGCAGTATAATGGGGAAATCCCCCAGTTCCCAGTGTAGGTATTTGAAGAAACCGTAGAAGTATTAATATTTGTTTTGCTTCTGGTCTATGTTAACTTGTAGAAGCAACTCAAGTAAACAGATTGAAATAGGTCTTGTTAATTCCAGTAACATAAAATATATCTGACTGGCCCAGACCAGATGTGTTCTGTGATTGTGCCATCCAGGCATGAAAATGAGACATGGAGAGTACAGAGAAGCAAGGCATTTAAGCTCAGAACTGCTTTAAATGGTCGTATCTACAGCTCCTGGCATGTCTCTGGCCAACTCTGAGCACAGAAATAGTAAATTAGATCCTTCTGTATCATTGTTATACGCTGTTGCAAAGAGATACGGTCTTTAGGCAGAGACATGCGTGTTGATGGAATGAAATTGTAGTTGAACCCATTTGTATGCTTGCATGTTTCTGAGGCAAGTTGCTAGCATCAGTTTTATTTCTCATGTGACTGCTCTTGGTCCAGGTCAGATGTGCCTGGAGGGCACAGGCTGGAGGTGTGGGTGTTGCAGAGCTATGTGACTACAAGAATAGTAATGTGAGAGTCTGCAAAATGCAAAATCTTTATCTAGAACTTTTAGAAAGCTTTTTTTTTTTTTTTTTTTTTTTTAATTTGCAGTCAGCCTGGAAACATTCATCAGGACAGTTTTTGCTGCTTCCTGGTTCAAACTGGGTCAGAACTATGACCTAAGGTATATCACTGTTGCTTTTCCTCCAAAAGAGAAACTGTTTATGAGGTTAGTGCATAGCCAAGAGTTACAAGAATAACCAAAACCAGGTTTGTAAACAGATGACTTGCCAGCGTTTGGCTTTGTCCAACAACCAGGTACTATGTAGAGCTCGATACTCGTAAAAATATTTGCAAGTCCAAACAGGTACACAGTCTTTAATTACAACTTCATTACTAATTCAATACTGAATATTATTCTTCTTCTGTTAAAAGCAAAAATAAATGAATAAATAAAAAGAATCAGTCATCTGGTCAAGAAGTAGGAAATACGTTGTATAAGCAGCGCGATGACTGGAATAGTTACCAGCAATTATGCAAAATGGAGCCTGGGAAGACTCTGTGGATAATTTGTGAACTTAGAGACTTAAATATACAGTCAGTTTAGTTAAATA
The DNA here is from genome assembly GCA_025345505.1 of Todiramphus chloris collaris. Classification (NCBI taxonomy): domain Eukaryota; kingdom Metazoa; phylum Chordata; class Aves; order Coraciiformes; family Alcedinidae; genus Todiramphus; species Todiramphus chloris. The sequence continues at coordinate 53,545,971 of JANVCC010000020.1, forward strand.
AACCCAATTTCACCAGAGATAATAAAAACAAAGAAAATTCCAAAGCAGGATAATTTTTTCCTTAAACCAGACTTGAAGAATGAGGAAGGGGGAATAAAGAGGTGCCACATCTGTTTGAATTTGGAAGGCGGTGCAATCGTTCTTATTTTTCTTCAAATCTCTTCTGAATTAACAGTTGCTATTCCTTAGCGATACCCTTGTGGTGAAAGCACAACACAGTATTTGCGGTGATGTGTCCTGTGGTAACACTAAATTCATTAGTCATTCATAAGAAAAGGCAAATGAGTAAGAGAAGATACAGGGTACCTTACAGAGTTTGAACAGTGGAATGTGACAGCCAATTTCTCATCTGCTCTAAACTGGCAAATTCCAATGAGCTGTAGATGGAGTATTTTAGAAATGTGGCCTTAATTTCTTTTAGTTTTGCTCATGCAAGATGTCTAGTGGTTTGTAGTAGCTGCTCCTGTTTGCTTGGTAATCAGTTGCCCACATAAATGGGTATAGTGTTTTGTGAATAATTTTTCTTTCTTTTTCTTTTTTTTCTTTTTCTTTTTCTTTTCCTTTCCTTCTCTTCATGTCAGGGCTCTTTTTCTGAATGGAGTTCAATTATTATTACAGCATATATTGCTTTGGATCATTTTACTGCACAATCAATACACATATCTGTGTAGTAAGTATTGACGTTACTTTAATGTTCTACAATGTTCAGTATGTCAAGACTATTTCATTCAGAAGCCACCCATTACTGCTTGTTTCTAACATTTCCTTTCCATTCAATGTGAAAAAATTTGTTGCTTGAGCTTGTCTTCTGCCTCAGTTTCAAAAGATAAATGGAGGTAAGTGCAGTGCCCTCAGATTCATGCACTGGGCAGGATAAATCGGACTCCTTTCCTCTAAGTCTTGCATATGTCATTTGGTCTTGTCTGTACTTTCTGTTTCCCCTTCCAATCACTTTTTTATCTCATCTGCTAGAATTGGGAGGGACTTGGGGTCATCTCTTGAAGTGTATTCATACAGAGCACAGTGCAACAGGGCTCAGATTTCACTGATAGCTCACCTAATGAGGCTAATACATGGGCTGCTGTGGGAACAGTGATCCATGTGTGTTAGAAGAAGCAAAACCACACATGGGAGCAAGAAAGATGAGGGGTGAGATGAGCACAGTTTTGTCACTTCTCTCCTGTAATGTCTTCAAGGGTAGAGGAACTAAGGGAGAGATGTACCACCAACCAGTGTTAGATTTTATACTACCAGCAGCACAAACCATCACGTGTGAGAAAAATACAGCATCTTTTTCAGTAATCAGAGGCAGATTTTCTTTTGTGTTATTCACATGAAACTGTAAGGAATTTGGTAAGCGCTGGTGATGGTATCTGGCTCAGCATGTTCAGTGAAACACATATGGCTGATCATTCAAGTCTGAAAACACTGCATCACCATTCTGTCTCTGTTGTGAAAGACAAGGCAAGAGTACTTGATGACTGCATTCAAGTTGAAAAAAAATTGCCACTTTTGGTGTTTCCCATCTGGGAGTATGTTGCCTTATTTGCCACCAAGTCAGTCATCATAATATGTCTGGCATATGTACCATGTTAACACAAACACGTACATGTATCTGCTTATGTATAATGAAGTATCTACATACCACCTTCTCTATTGTACAGTATGGCAGTAGCAAGTATGAAAAATCATAATGTGTTTGCTTACAAACACACATATATTTATATCCATGAAAGCAAAAAGCCATTCAGATTGCCTAATCTTCTAGGTTCCCGGTTCCTGGGTCCCTCCACGGCCTGGGAATTGAAGTAATTGTGATGATGTAAGGGAGGTATCTACAGTAAAGGGCTAAACACAGCCCTGAGTCACCATGTTGAAACTGGAGTTGAAAGACAAGTGTTTTTAGAATTGCTGGAATATCACTGGCACATTGGAAATACTTTTCCAAGGTGGCTGCTAGAACAAATGCTGCAGTAACACATTGACATTGGAAACCAAGGTGAGATTTCTTGCTGAGTTAAGGATTTTGTGATTCTACTGGCACGGTTTCTCAGTTCTCATGGTGCCAATGCCTAAGGTGCAACATATCCTGGACAGTTGTTGTTTCACTGTTGCTTATAGTTATAGGGTTTTCCTTGCTTACAGTTTTGAATTATCACAATTTTAATGTAGGTCATGCTTAAAAGTGAGAAGCTAATGTCTGTATGGGAGTGAACACTATTTTGTTTGATTCTCATTCATTTTCCATACACTTCTTATGCACAAAACACCACTAAGCTACTAATTAATTGTTACTATTGATGGAAAAAAATTGTTAACACATTTTGTAGGGCAAAAAGGAGGAATTATTAGTAATGTCTTTGTAGTAAGGCACTTGGCACTGGAGAAAAGAAACCAAATGTTATGGCAGTTTTTCAGAATTGATATCTCTCATTTATTTGTATCTTCTTTATGATAACTTTAGTTGAAACGTTGTGCTAGGGACAGCATCTACAAAACAGTTTCAGTTAGATCTGATGAGACAAAATGAATGTACATTTCTATCTCTGTGTCCCTTATAAAACCCACACTCTGTTCTTTTATTAAGGCTTGGATGAAAGACTACAACCTGCTGGAGACGAGTTAACCAGGAAATGCCTCTTTAAGCACCTTGTTGATCTTCTTCCTTGATCTGACATTCAGCTCACAGCATCTGTCTCTGACCTCCATTCTTGTGTTTAGTTAACTTTATTTGGCATTTTGACTGCCCTCAGCTTTTGTGATATCTAGTTCAAAGGGTTTGGAACATTATTACAGCATTTATTGCTAGGTCGGCATTACTTTTTGCCCAAGTGACAAACTGATAGGGACCGTATCAAAGACAATGTCAGGAAATGCATTTATTCACTATGCCACAGAGAAGCCCCAGGTCCCTTTTTTTTCTCCTTTTAATTTTATGACGCTCCGCTCCGAGGATGATCAGCTTATTCTCTGCTCCCAGAAAGACAGCTTGAACTCAGTCCTCTTGAGTTGTAGCATTACCTGGTGTTTGTTTTCTTCCTCTAGGAAATGCTGATCCAGTACTTCCTTTCTACCAAACTTTGCTAACATTGGTGCTCAGAATCTAGGAAGGTATTTCTGTTTTTCTGAGGCAAATGAAATTCGATGGACTATATCTTCCTTCTTAAAAGCAAAGGCTGTCAGAGTTAATGTCGCTTCTCAACACCAGAAAAAATGCTGACCCAGCTAGGGGCACTGGGATTCAAGGCTGGGTCCTCAAGAGCAGATGGTTTAACATGCTAGCCCATTAATCAATTCTGCTTCCCACAAGCAGTATGTTGTACTTTTTTTTTTTTTTTTTTTTTTGTGATCAAGTGCTAGGTAAAAGAAATGTAACTTGACTTTGTTGGTTTTGTTTTGTTTTTATTTTGTTTTTCCAGGAGGTAGCATACAACATGCACATGATATTATATTTCTGTTATTTACACTTACTGACCTAAAATGCAACAGATGTTTATAAGTAATTATAAGTAAATTCTTCAGTAAATATGTTGAATGAATGTCATATATCTTCAAATGCTTTGAATTCTTCTCAGTGTGAAAACTGAATTTGTTTCAGGTGGACAGAGTAATTCAGTCCTGGGAATTACTGGTAGCTACCAGAGGTAAAAAAAGAGTCAGCTAACAAAATCTTTAGCACAGTCAGACTGGTAGAGGAGTCCCAGAGCCTCTTAATACACATAATCTAAAATGAATTTCTTTCATTTCTGCTTAAGCCCCTGAATACTTGTATAAATGCTTGAAAAGGAATGAAAAAGATATTGAAGGAACAGGACCTTTCTATTGCTCCCTGTGAAGGATCTCTAACTGAATGGGAATGCATTCCTGCCAGGCCACCTGTAGGAGCAAGCTTGTGTGTGATAATTCCTTTACATTCACAGCCAGTAGCTCAGGGACCCAAGGGATAAAATGATATTTTGATCTGACTTTGTTCTCTCTAAACCCTCAGCACACTAACATTGCGTTTGAATGCCTAGACATGTGCTGTTCCAGGGCAAAGTGAAGTGGGGTAGTGCTGGGGAAACTTGTGTGAGGATTCCCATGTGAAAGTGTTTTGGGGTTTTTTTTTGAATGTAAGAGGTTAGAATTTGTGAAAGACAGTGAATGAATATTGTTTTGGAGGTGGTAACTCTTATCAGCTTCTTGGCATCTGCTGTCTGTCCAGCCTACACCAGTTTCTTGCAGCAGGGATACCTTCCTATGAATGAGAGAAGCCTCAAGGATGTCGACATCAAGGATGTCGACATCCTTGCCTGCTCTGCATAGACAATGTCACATGGACTATGAAGTAAAAGCATTCCAGTTAGTGCTTTATCTTTACTTGCTCAGAAGGAGCTACTTAAGAATACCCATCAAGCATGAGTTAGCATATTTTTTAAGTCCCTTATGATGTAGGTTGGATTGGTCTTGGTGATTGTAGAACCCTGTGCCTCATTTATGCTTTTTATCTACCCCCACTGAAGTTTTGTTTTTTTTTTTTTTTAAGCAGGACAGCATACATTGTAGTGATGCGTCATTGCTCACGTATCTATCAATATGCAGTTCCACTGGGTGTGAGATGATGCAACTAAACATTGTTGGCATCTCACCATGTTCCAAAGAACTACAAGGTGGGCAAGAGAAAGAGCTGTGCCAGAGCATGGTTATATTTATCTCACAATGTTAGGAATGAATAAAATTATCCCTGAAATTGAGAGAGTTTGCTGAAGGGCCACACTGACTACTTCAGGAGTCTTGTCTGTCTTCATTGCCGGGCTCACTACCTCTGCACTCTGGTTTGCATCCAGGGTGTGGGTCCACAGCTCTGAACACCAGTCCCTGAAGTTAGTAACTATTTTGAGTGTAAGTTACACATAAAGTCTTTCTTAGATCCAGGACCTGCTCCCAGCTCTCCCAAGCCCTAGTGCATTAGTATCTGTCGACTCTTTTCCAACTAACCTTAGACTGAACTAAGTTGTCATCCGAATGAATAGTTATTGTTCATTCTTGAGAGTAACCCTGTGCTACTGGATGTAACTTCTGTCCGAAAACGCCCAGGGCTTCATATATTGCTCTTCATGACTAACTGACTGCTTGGGTCACTTGAAGGAGATGAAAAGTAACTTGGGTCATTCAAAGGAGATGAAAAGTAACTCTAGTTGTAAGCAGTTTCCTCACCACTACAAAGCTGAATGAAGGTACTAGGCTTCAGGCAATAAGTTATTGCTGTGTCATGAGCCAAACTGACTTTGAAGAGCACAGGCTTTGAAAACCTACCTGACTTCTATGGAGATGTAGCCCCTGTATCAGATGTCAGTTTGACCCAGAACATGTTTGGGGTTGTCTTGATCTCTCATGTTTCATTTTGTTTTCAATTTTTTTTCCAGACTCTTTCCATCATTTACAGATGAACTCTAAAAAGCTACTAGACCTGAGGCCTTCCAGGCACTCATCAAAAAAAGAGATTAAGCAGATGGGGATCTTGGGGAGGTTGTGTGGTTAGGATGAAGGAGAAGAATGAGGAGAAGGTGTCCGGGATCTGAATACTACTTGATGCATGAGCACTTTGCTGCTGCTGGAGTTTTATCCTGTCTTTCATTTTTTAAGTGTTCCTTGACTTGGTGATTTTTTCTAAACATATAAATAAAATGAAGATATTTTTTCTTATAGGGGGTTTGGGATGGACATTCACTCCTTAGCACATGAAGCACAAGAAGTACACTAGGCGGTTTTGGGCTCGAAGGTTCAGATTGCAAAAGAAATGCAAACATTCTGAGAGGAAATAAATACATGAAGTAAATTGTGACCTTGCTGAAGAGATGCTCTATGTAATGAGTGGATTTGCGTGGGACACCTCACCCCTTAGATCCTTATAGGAGACTTTCTTTGTTGTTATGAAAATGAGTCCAAGCCTCCATAAAATACTCCTTTTAACTAATCCACTGAACATCAAGCATGGCTGGCATGTATAAGCTCTTCCTTGGATACTTCTTGGTTAAGGGTTCTCATTTGAATGCCAAAATAGTAATCCAGCTGACAGCAGGTGAGGATCTTAACCTGTACATCAGAATAAACAAAAGAGATTCAAGAATACTATTAACATAAGGCATTTTTTCTTAAAGCAGTGTTTAGACTTGAAAAGCAAAGGGAGCTTGTCCGTTGACTTGGATGACAGCAGACTCTCAATCTTAGTCTTTAGGTGGCTTGAAGGCTTTGCCAAGAGTGTCCTGAAATACTATTCCTGCTTCATTCAAGTGGGTTTGCAGCACTGTGATGCCATGGTGGAGACTGTTTCCTCTCACAGTCCCCTGGAAGCCAAGATTGTGAAGAAACTAGGCAGAAATCTCAATTTGGGTCAAATGACCTGTGTAATTTTAACATTTACAATAGACTGTAGAAAACCCATATACTAATGACTTTGTATTTTCTTGAATCAGAGACAGCCAAAGAGTATTTGTATTTGAAATATGGCATGAAATATTCCCAATAGCTGTCCTAAATAAACACAAGACTGTTTGCATTACCTTTCACCTGTAGCAGATTAAAGTGCTCCTTAGCTATTGGTCGTGAGTGAAACCAAGATCAATCTCTATAATTCTACAAGCCATCGTATAAATATGTTCTGACTATGTTTTTATACATTAATCACAGAAGATTATGAGGCACATGCCATATTGTGCATATTTCTTGCAAGCAAAATAGAACTGTCTGCAGTTCTCATTGCAAAATTATGGAATGGACTGAATCATAAAAAAAACATACAGGAAAATCTGCTATTTCAGGACAGCTGTTCAGTATTTTTGGATAGCTGACAATTTTTTTTTTTTTTACAAAAATAAAGCATGAGTATTTTTTTTCTTTGACTGGAAATACTGAGCCAGATTCATTAAGGGGATAATTTCAATTCACAAAATAGATCATTTCCTTTCTTCCCAAATCTTGCTGAGCAAGCAACATTCCTTATTGCTATTCCCTGGACTTTTTTTTTTTTTTGGGTTTGCACATCCAGGCCCAGCAATAATATCCCATTTTCAGACATAAATGTCAGGGAAGAAGAAAATGGCTTGCTACAGTTGAAACAGTGTGTGCTATGTCTCTGTGCTCCCTCAGTCCATCACTTCAGATACTACGACGGTGGGTGGATGGTGACCAGTGTACTGAAAGGAACCCTGCTGGTAATGCGGACAAGTTGTGTGCTGTCATGCAGTGTGTGGATAAGTTCAGTAGTTGAGATCATGAGTATAAATCAGTGTGGTTCAGGTTAGAATCTAGCCTTTAACAAGTAATTTTTTTTAATTTTAATTTTTTAAATAAATTAATTTGAAAGAACGCATGCTCATTAGAATAATTTCTCGAAGGAGTTAATTTTGTTCTTAGGTAGATATGGTCTTGAAGGATTTATGTATGTCACTGTTTTGGTGAAAATATTGTACATGTTGACTTACCTGTTTTCCTCACATCCTTTGTCATGTTCAGAGTTGTATCAGTTCAGACAAGGGAGGGACTCCCCCTTACTTTGTACAAAATAAAGGGGGATGGAAAATCATATTCCTGAAAGTAGGCATGCTTAGAAAGGGATTTTAGCAGTCTGAGGAAGAACATCAGTTAGGAAGGTCAAACCATATGCTTGAAGAGGTCTTATTGCCTTAGATCTATAAGAAAGTGGCATCAGCTTTCTGCTGTGTAATAGTGTCTAATGCCACAGAGGAATAAACTCTTAACCAATATATGAGTCCTTGTGAGGAAAGCAAGCAAGGAAAGAGAAGAATGATACCTGAAACATATGATTGGAAGGTCTGAGAACATCTCTGGCAGCAGAGCAATGAGGTAAGACAGTTTTTCTCTGCTGGCCAGTATCTTGATCTCCCTCTCCCTCTTTCTCTAATATGCCACCTGATCGTTACCTTAACTGGCAGGCAGTTATGCTACATTGCACTATGGTACTGTCAACAGTATCTGGGATATTAAGATTACCGCAGTGTTTTTATGAACTGAATCTTGGAACCTGCAGTACATCTCCATTACTGGGATGTGCCTCTCATGGCTTCTAGCAAAATGCTTTTGGAATCAGATAATTAAGCAATATGGAAATACACATTTAAAGAGAAAAGCATATGCAAGGTTGTTTGCTCAGTGCCTGGTTCTGCAGGATAGTAAAGGTGTCAAAGTATCCCCTGCTCCCTTCACATTATGTGAAGTTGAAAGTACTCAGCACCTTTGAGCATGTGGCTTTAGCAGTCTGAATAGCATGTTGAGGATTTCTTCATGCAGTTGTTCATAATGTTATTGTGGGACTTGGACAGGGACACTTCTATAGGAGTTCTTGACAGCTTGCTTTTTTTTTTCTTTTCCTTTTGTCCTTAGAAAAGCACATTGAAGGTTCACAGCCTGATTCCTTGATTGCAGGTTGTCTTCATGCCAAAAGAGCTTCTCAGAATAGTTGAAAGGTGATTCCTACCATGTGATTGCTTTTGGCATTCAATTTTATCAAGAAACCGTCTTGGAAAACTTAGCCTACTTTTGATCAGTGTTCTTTTGCGTCCCATCAAAGGCCTCCCTGTTCTTTAAAAGCTTAAGGTACAAAGCAGGAATTATGGATAAGGGCTGAGGGAGAGCCCTGGCTGTTACTACTGGTGGAGATCTAGAGGCCAGAAGGTTTGAGTGTTATTGCCATAATAAAATAGAAAGCCTTGTGATTTCATGAGTTCCAGACAAATAATACTCGTCTTGCACAATAAAGTTTTCTCTCTGTTAGTTAAGGAATGGTAAATGTTGTGGACTATTGGAATCCAAGCACTGCAGGAAAAAGGGTGGAAACAACTTAAGCACAACAGAAGAAAGCTATGCCTGGTGTGTGCAATAAGGTTTGAGGAATAGGGGAGATAAAATTGCAGAGGACTTTGACTCTGTAAATCCTACACAAAACGGGGGTGAGGAGTAGAATGATAGAGGGATGAGAATAACGTAGAGCAGTCACAGTGTACTCTTCAGGGCCTGGAAGAAAAAAAAAAATAATCCTTGATGCAAAGCAGCCTTTCCAGTAGAGAAGGTCAGTGCAAGAGCCTCTATTCACTCACTTGTTCTACCTTTTGTTGCTACCTCCAGAGTAAAGACACAGTATGGTGAAGTTGAATGTGGCTTTGCAGATGTCTTGGGGTGATTTTCCTTGTTCATGAGACTGTATCATTTCTCCAGGGGAAAGAAATTACATTAATAAAACTATGGTCTGGTGAGAATAATTGGCTTGCCCAGAGGGGATTTTATGGTGTTGGCATTGGTCCTGGTGTCCATAATGTTGTATGATGCTGTAGTTTCCTTGCCTTTGTACTAAGGTCCTATTTCTGTGTGGCTCAACAGATGTCATAGGCATGTTGGAAATATGTTTGAAAGGAGTCCAAGCACATCTGCAAGAGGTGTTCAAGCTAAGCTATGTGGATGGACAATTAATTGACTACCTATTAGAACGAATTTACCATTTCTCACAACACAGATGAATGTCTAAAGCCCTTATAAGCCATTTAGATATGAATTCTTGATATTAACCATGAACAAAAAGTAGCCTCTGATATTTCTTCTTTTAAACTGTTAATTTTAAGATAACATTAGCTTCTTTTACAAACCGTAATCCCATTTGGTTTGGTTAAAGTACTTTGCTGGAGCATACCAAGATGCTTTGCCTTAGAGGGATTTTATTAGGGGTTGATGTCTTTCTGGCATGCATTAGATTTGGTATCAATTTAACGTCTGCCATATATTCCCATCAGAAGGGTAGAAAGAGTGGACAGAGCCCTTTACTCCATCTGAATTAATAATGGGTTTTTTGTCCTTAAAATGTAATGATTTAATTCAGTGCTTTGTCCTTGTGATCTGAGCACTTCAAGTGAAAGATATTTTTCTCTTGTGAAAATATTTTGTCCACCTGGATGTCCTTGGGAAAGGCTTTAAAGCCCAGGGTTACCACTTCAGATGAGAGCAGCATACTGCATCATTGTCCTGTCCTGGATGCTTTTTGTGTCCAACTCTGACTTGCTGTGAGTGAGACATCCATCATGTTGCAGAGGATTCCCAGATTCAGCATGTCAGATAGTGCCAGTTATAATTATAGCCACTAAGGTCCACACCAAAGGGGTTAAAAGGAGATGCTGTAAACTTGGACAACCTTGCTACTGTTTCTGAGGGTTAGATTTATTCTCTGAACTACTTCAGTCTCCCTCCAGAGAGTTCATTGTGTAAGTCACTGTGACAGATTTATCCATGCTCGCAGAGACAGTGGCTGTTTTCTCACTAGGCAGGTGGAAGGAGAAAGCAGCATAAAGACAGCTGCCAGCTGAGAGGTCACAGTTGAACTCATGCCATTGAACAGTCATAAATTATAAATCTTCCAAAGAGTTACAGCTTCTGCTTTTATTTCTGTCTTGTCCTAAATTTCTCAGCTGCATCTCTATTTATTTTAGGCATGTCGTTATAGTCTGCAAAGGTCGCTGAGTGATTGCTGGTCAGAGTTTTGCCCAAAGTATACAGAGCACAACCCCTGGCCACTGATCACTGAGGTTTCATACCATGCCTTTGAATTCTCCCTTTTGTCCTCTCCACACCTGCACTGCTTGTGTTTGACACAGACAGTTGTGCTTGGTATCAACCCATTTTACTTTCACAGACCTACTTTCTGTTCTGATTGGGAGAGTTATCAAAGGCATCCTCAGGAGAGTAAAGCCAGTTATTCAGTGGTAATTGGAGAACATGCTATAGATGATGAGACTGGGTATGCTCATTGAAAGTCCATACCAACCCTTGGAGTTGTTCAAAGGTCTGCCCATGATGTCAGTGGGATTAGGCCCTGCTTAGTAAAAAAAAATGAACCTGCGTAGTGCCAAGCTCTGAAGTCTCATTGCTGGGAGTGGAATGAAGTATGTAGGGTCTGCATTTCAACTGGTGTAGATCAGTGAAGCTCCTTTGAGGAGCTGGCACTCAGCACCTTGCCTGAGTGTGCTCTTCAATCAGCAATTTTTATTTTATTTCATTTTTAACCTGCTAGCTTCTGTGCATATTCGTCAGTATTTCCCACCTTTGAATACTTGCACACTAAATTTAGAATAGCCATTCTAAACTTCTACGAATAGCAGCTGCCCCATGACTGCTCCGAGTACTGTCTATTCTTAGTGTAGCCAAATTCCCCACAAATTCTTGTAGGGCCTGACTGTCTTTGCTTAAGTGCATGTCATTGACACCATCTCCCTACAACATTAGTCCTTCTGTTGCTGTGTTTGCTATTTCCATTTGTATGATATACATGCTGTAGGCCCAGTTTAATAACTACTACTTCGCTGGAACAGTAGCATGTGTGCTCAGATGGTTGTTCATGAGCAATTCTACTGGCATCAATGGAATAATCATGTGCTTAAAGCCAAGCTGATGCATGCAGGGCCAAGTCCTTTAGAGTCTATAGCTTTTGCGGAATGATTTTGCAATTTAATGTCGATTCCCTGTGTTTTTGGTAAGGCTTCTGTTTTCTAGAACTGTTTAAAACCTTCAGTTTAAAGGTAGAAATGCACCTTGGGAGGGGTACCAATTGGTGCAACTGCAGCAGGGTGTTTGAGATACACCATGGGGAAGCACGATGGCCCCACAGCTCCTTGGGAATATTGCCTCACAGGCACCCTTTCTATCACAAGTTCACTTTGCAAAAAGCAGGTGGTGGAAAGGAAACCAGGCAAGCAAGAAGGAAGCAAATACGACTGGCCTTTTTATTGCTAGTAAAATTTCCTTTACTGCCAAAAGGTCTTTGAAGCAAAAATACCAGCTTGCTGGGTGGCATCCACAACCTGAATTTAGCTTTAAGCATATGGTAGCACAGTGTCAGATTTCTGATGGTGCATATAGCTTCTTGCCAAGTGCTTTCCAGGTTCTAAGTGTCTCTGCAGCATTTCTTCCCATCTCCCTTAGATTTTGGGATACATCCCATTTGTTCCTGCAGTTGTTTTTTCTTTCAGTTTTCCAACATTTCACTTTCTTGATCACCAGCACTGGTATGATCTTGATTTCCTTAAGCATTTATCTTTCTCCTCTGGGAAATTTATGTCTGTTTCTGTCATATGTCCCCTATCCTCTCTGCACACTCAGGCGAAGAATTAATTTCATCTTTTTTTCCCTTAAACAATGCCCTTACTACTTGTGTCAATAAATTACCCTTGCCATTTTTAAGAGGCCCTTCTGTCTCCTTCACTGCCCTCTCCTTCCATATGTACTTTAAAAATGTCTTATTTATCGTAACCCCTGCTGTAGTCTCTGTTCAATTCTCCATCTTTGCCTTTCTCATCATATTGTACACCAAATTTTCTCTCAGGTCTTTACGCTCTGCTGCTGGACCCTGTATTTTATACAGAATTATGTTCTTTTCTTAATTAATTCCACTGAATAATGTGACTCACACTAAGCACCTTATTCAGTACAACTGTACTTATTTGAGATTAACAGTGTACATTTGTCTTTTTCAGTCTTCCATTCTTCCTTTCTTTCATCTTCCTTGGTGAAACAAAAGTTAAGATCATCCATCCATCCATCCATCCATCCATCCATTATTTTCTTAGAAGTTTGCAGGCTTAGTTTTTTTTTAGTTGTAAACCTCATCACATTGCAGTTACTATTATTGAGCAGCCTTTCCATTCAGACCTGAATCTGCAAGTCATTTGAACAGTGTTTTAATGTACAAAGGAGGGTTTGTAAGAATAGATTCTCTTCTTCTGTGCCTCAGGTACTGAGAAAGTCTTTTAAGACTAGACATGTCCCTTTGTTTTCCTGTATGCAGTACCTGGAAGACTAGGACTCTGACCCTGCAGGAAAAATGGAAGATACAACTGTAGTACAAAGAGTTACTAATGATACTGTACTATACTCTTATCCTTCACATAAGACAGTCAATAGCTTTAAAATTGAGTGCATGTGATAATTCACCCTTATGATCTTATACTTTAAAAGGGCAAGGTTATCCAAGGGAGCAGAGAGGGAGACAGGAAAAAAAGGGATCTGCACAAGGTTGCTCAGATCTGGCACTATAAGTCCTAATGGCAGAGGAATCCGTGGGTGTTTTATCAGTCTAACAGTCCTCTCACAAAGATATTTATACATGTTAAATCCCTTAATTTACAGTCAGAAAAGAAATGGCATCCAGAACAAACACACATGGTTATGTCCTTTATGTTTGAAGAAAACATGACAGTAGATTTTCTAGTGTAATTTTAACTAGACACTTGGTTTCAAAAATGAGTCTCCCCTGATGCCTTCCAGCCTTGAGTCCTTCCGTGATGTATTATCAGCTATGGAGCCCTGACTCGAGGCCTGACACAGAGCGGTGGCTACACCAGGCAACAAGCAGCTGCTATTGCTGTCAAAAACAGGCAGTGGAAAGCATTGTGGAACAGAAGATGGAAAGAATAGTTTCTCCCTGCAGATTTTAATTCAAGCTCTGCCTCATGTCTATGAGAGCCTTTTCATATGTGTCTGATGAGGTATAAACAATTTCAAAGTGCAATTGGGTCACTGTTGCTTTCTTACTAAAGTTTAGGCACACCCTCTGATCTGATAGGTGTGCTGCTGTCTTGTATAAAAAAAATTTTCCCCCCACCCCCCGACAGTAATAATGAGGAAAACTTCCCAACTTTGTCCTGTGAATCCTGTCTTAGTTTTTTTTTTTTTAACATCCCTTCCATTTCCATATGGTTGGAGAGGTTCCAACCCTGAATTCAATCTCTCAGAAATCTTTTTTATCTTTTTTTTTTTTAATCTGCTTTGTGTTTTGCCCCAGCCCCTTCCCCACTCCTCCACATTAGGTAATTATAGAACAGACTCCATAGTGGGCATCCAGAGTACCATTTTACATTAAATAAATAATTTCTCCCTCCCCACCCCCCCCCCCCAGTTTTAGAAATACCAGCCAGATAAAAATCTACAAATGCCTTGCTTTCCTTCCTCAAAATATAATTATTTACCTCTTCAATTCACAGTCAACAGGCTGATGTGACTTTGCAGTTAAGCTGGATGTAGCTGTAGTTGCTATTTTGTTGGAATAATATCAAATTTCCTTCTATGCTCTACATAGCTGTCACCCAGTGATATGATAGGTCCATGATTTATTGACCTACTAAAAGCACTTTCACTGACTTGTCATAATAAACTTTACTTAAAACATTAAAACATAAAACATTAAGCAGCAGCTCCAACAGAGATGCCATACAAATACTTTCTAATTTAGTTAAGCTCTGGTGCAAATCCTGAAAACGAAGACTCCAGCATAACAGTTTTCTAGGATTTGTCATGCTAGGATATGTTGTGTTAAGTAACAGGAATTATAAATACAAATGCCTTGAAGTCTGAAGCGCTGACAAGAAGCTTGGCTCAATCTCAAACCCTCATCATTTATGAAGGTCTTGCTGAGACCATGAAGCTGAACCCAGCTGTAGCAATAGGGATAGAATTGAATTGCCAAAAGTTTCCAGAACTTTTGCTCATACAAGTTGGTCTTGGAATACCTGGCTGTTGAGTCTGTCACTGTGACCATTTGTTTTATGATCTGTTTTTGTAAAGCCATGCAGTTTCAGAGTCAGGTTATGGCTGTGATGTAGACGATGGCCCAAATCTTATGGCAGTGTCAGTATTACCTGCTTGGAGATGAGTACCTTTAGCTTCTTTTGGTGTAGCTGAATTCATTTGTGGTCTAGGAAGCTGAGTTCTTTAGTAATAATAGTTCATTTATTCTTAACTAGGCATCTATGGTGGTTAAGGTGAATTCTGTCTCTAATTGGATGTACATGTTAGTGTTTTTCCAGGAGTAACAGGGATGATGCATTGCATCACCCCATAGTAACTGTGATGGTGTGCTAGAGCTGGTCAGCATGTTATCTGGTTTCCCGTCTTGTGATGTGGGCTACATAGATTGTTCATTGCTGTTCAGCTTTCTCGTCAGCTTCCCGTCAAGCTGAAGAAGGTACAAGTTCTTATTTAGCAGTTTTCTTTAGTACCTAATTGGAGAGCAGTATTTCTAATTTTGAGAGCAATTAACTTGTGCCAAAGCTGAAGAAGGCTCCTCTCTTAAGAACTACTTTCTTTACTAAATCATTGGTGTTCTTTTGGTAAATATTAAATAGTGGGATGACAAGGTGTACTCTGACTTTGTTTCCCTCTCTCATCTTTATAATTGCTTTCTTTCATGTCTTTCTCAATAAATTCAGTTAGATCATCCCATAACTGTCTTCAAGACTGAGTATGCAGCTTTATGGATGATCCAGAAGATGCCTAGGGATTACCGTTTTCTGTGTTGTAGTCTACAATTCAACATATGTCAGGTTTACAGACCCTTTCATGTTATCTGATCCATGGAATCCCATGGAGATTTCCTGAAACAATTTTAAACTGGCAAGAAAACACTACAAGGAAAGTATGCAGGTAACAAATCAGGGATCCACAAATACTTGTGTCATTGTGAGACTGCTTGAGGCTCGTACACGTGTAAAACACTGTTGATGAAAAACTACAGATGGGTACTTGCTAATCTGGAAATATCAGGAAATAACAACTGCAGCTTTCTCTTCCAAGAGAAGGGAGTGTTAAAACTGAATCTTTTCTATAAAAAGAAAAAGTGCAGCAAAACAATGCATTTTCTCTCTCCCACATGCAAGTGCATAATGTAACAGCAATATTTATTTGTATCTCCAATTATTTTGTACTAATTAAATGTAAAATAGATAATTTAGTGCAAGTGTGTTTGTGGTTGTGTTGCTCTAGGATAATACAAACCAAAGTAGTCATTGCTGGTTTAGTTTTGTAACACTGTCATTCATTCATGATTTACAGACAATGATGATCAACCACCTCTTGCATAGGGATACTCAGGCTAAAACCAATTTGCAGCCCTACATGAAATTAATGATATCTCCATTTTGGACAGAAGTCCAAATAGATGGTGGGGAGAAGGTGATAGGGGTAAGTGTGTACAAAGCTTGATGTCAGGGAACACTGCCCAGGACCTGCTAAAAAGGTCATGCATATACATTGCAGCGTATCCTTGGAGGGCAAGTTGTGTGTGCTCAAGGTGGGAACTTACCTCAGGTACCCTGCCTAGCAGCCGAAGTTCTTGTATTGTGTCTGGAGAAAAAAGGCTTCTCTGGAGACATGTTAAGGGCATAACATCCCACAGTTAAGTACCTGCTGTTAGGTGGTGCAAATCTCTAACCTCACCTTCCATGACCACTACACCTTCCTCATTGCAGTTCAGTTTAAGACATTTATCGCAAGATCATCAAATAGTCTCCAACCTAAAACTATCTTTGTAATTAAAGAGGGCCATCAGAAAGACTGCGTTGCCTGCTCTCAGCTCATTCTCTCTTCATTCGGTGTCTTCCACAGGGCTGAGGCCAGCAGTAGTGTTTTGATAACAAAGACATCATTTGTCTTGGAGCAGGGAGCCTGTTTAATGTAAAATCTAAAATTCCCACCTGGGAATTTCCTGTGTTGACAGCCTCATCTTTCAGGCTTTTCATGGGCAGGGCATGTGCTGGCTTCTGCAAAGGTTTCTCCTTGGGAAGGTGTCAAGATGGGAGGTTGAACATGTTAAAGGTTCTTAATACCAAACAATTGGAGGCATTAATGGATTTTTTCAAAACTCTTAAATTCACTTTTGATCAACTGAAAAGAATTTTCAGATGGGTAAATGACACAGTCAGTTTTTCCATCCAAGCTTTTAGGTGCCCTAAATTGATATGGAAATGTAAAAGATAGGTCACAGGTTATGTTACCTGGTCAGTCGTAATCATACAGCTTGATTTAATGTCATACATTACATTTGTAGTTCTGTCATGCAAGATTCAGCAGCTGAAATTCAGAAAAATGTTGCTGGAAGAATTACATTTTTATATCAGTGGCTGAAAATTAATTTACTTGTAAAGGGTCAGAAGAGCAGCTGGGCAAAAGCTAGTACTTCAGACTTGAGATTTTTATGTGGTGCTGGCTCCTTTGCCAAAGTTTCAGGATGTTACACTTGTTCTACTTGTTGTTCAGCTGTGCTTGGTGAAACTGTATTTGTCACACACTGGTAGAGAGGGGGATGCTGGTTCACTTCCTTCCTTTCCTCATTTTCATAGTAGGGATGCATTGATTTTATAAAATGTAATTGCATTGACTGCTCTTGTTATCAGGATTGATTGTATTGACTTGAGTTGCATGTTGTTATGTTTTCACACTCTTGCTTTGAAATATGGTTTTGCTTTTGTGGCTTGGTTTTTGTTGTTGGTTTTTTATCCTCCGTTCTGAGATTATTTACAATGCATTTTGAGTTAAGGTTCTTCTGCATTTGATTTATCAACCGCTGAGACTGCTCTGAAATGCTGTCAAAAGTATTCATAGTATCTATGTGACAATAACCACTAGAACCAATTGCTGTTGACCTCAGCCATGTCAACCATCATAACCTTCCCTCAGGTTAGGAGGTTGAAGCCAGGAAATACATTGCAACTTCTTATTCCTGTGTGTCATGTCCTTATTGCAACCCATTTCAATTGTTCATGGGTGAATTGTGATAGCTGAGAATACCACAGTGAATAAATAATAGCAATTAGATGTCTGGAGAGAATGACGCTAGTAGCAAAACACAGGGCTGTGCCATTGAGCCCTTGAGGTGAAGGAAATTATGAAGATTTCATTTTAGATGTGGTGGTGATGCATAAGTTATTTCTGGGAGTGAGTATTTACTTAGATATGCCTGAGAAGTGTGTGTGAGGGTTAAGGCTGACATTTTTCAAACTTGGGCCCTTAGACTTAAGTACATAACCCTATACATAGGTACATCAAATGAAGTAGTCTGTTTTTTACAGCTGATGAATATTGAAATTATTGAAGTCTGGGAGTACTCAGTATCTCTGAAAATTAGGCCACTTGAATTTAGCTGCTCAAACATGTTTTTGGGATATGATTTTCAAAGACATTTTAGTGAATGTGAGAAAATGCCATAGCTTCTAAAAACCTTTGCCTGAAGTACCTGATTTTAGCTACTTGGATGAAATTTGAAGAAGTATACACACTGTTGTAACTTGTCTCATATTCAGATCGATGTGAGAATTACCACTGATCTGCTGGGTTAAGTTGGTACATGCATAAAAACCTGACTTCAAAATTCAGATTAAATCTTCAAAGCCATATCCTCTCTTTATTTGTTAACCCAGCTAACACTGGATTTATGGAACATTTACCTAGATTCCTTGCAATGGGATTATATAAAATCCATTTGTGCTAAAATGCTTTAGCAACAATTATTAAGAACTTCACTTTTGTATAGTTTCTGTTTTTCCTTTCTTTACATTATATTTTTATCCTTTCTCTCACTTTGTGTTCTGTAACATTTTGAATTCCTTCTCTACATTGATGCATTTGCAAAGGCTTGAAGAAGCAATCTGAAATGACTTAGAAGGAGCTGCTAATAGCCTCAAAGACCAGATTAGAGGACATATACATACCGTCTGTGTCATATTAGGTCTCAAGTAAAGTCTTGTTTAAAGTAAAATACCAACTGTCTTTTGAAATGCCATCATTCCCCAAAGTCCTGTTACAGAGCCCTAAATCCCCAATACAGTATCTCTACATCTACAGGCAAAGGACAAAGGGTCAAAGACATAGTTTCTCCTTATTTAAGATTCCTCTTTCATTTTATTACAGGACCCTGGGGTAGACTCTCTCTTCAAGTCCAGTCTTCACCAATCACATGCTAATAACTTCAGCTGAAAGAGGGCTCTACCCTAATGTCATTATATTCCAAAGCAATGATTGATTGTGTTATAGTATGTTTTTGAAACCTAATTACTGTCTCAGTTTGTATTTGAGCTCATTAATCTTCTAGCCAGTAAATAACTAAAATTGACTAAATAACTGAATTTCTTTAATGATGGGTTCAAGTTATCTTTATACCTACTGTTTTGTATTAACCTTTTTATTGCCAGAATTTTTTATTTTTTTTTTTTTTGGTTAGTGTTTTCTTCAGTTCTCATCAGCTTGCACGTCTGGCAATGCACCTGTTTCAAACACTTGTCTTGCTGAAAGCTTCACTAGTGTGAACAGAATGAGCCCGCCTGGCTTGAAGCCTCACAGTCCTTCTCAAGCCAGGGGGCTGCTTTCAGGATATCACAAGAAGCACTCATCCCTACAGCTGTAGTCGAGCAAAAATTAACTGGGAATGCTGGTAGGAAGGTACAGAGCCTGCCCTCTGTTTCCCTTAAGAATCAGATAAAAGCAGAGAGGAATTCTTCAGAAAACTGTGTTTCTTCTATATCCTGTGTATTGAAAGCCTAGGACTTTGGACTGATGAGCAATGTCCAGCTTTTCTGACCACCCTCATGGTGCTAGATGCCCATAGCTCTGGCAAAGAGACAGTCCTAGGGGACAGCAGCATGAGCACAGCAGCCCACCGTTTGAGAAGCAATGCCTAGTCCTTAAGTCTAGGAACTTAGCTATGCGTTCTGCCAAAAAACATCACCAGGTCCTCATACCAATATGCCCTTATACAGCATGGCGCAGCTCCTCATCATGCAGATTTCAGCCAAACAGCTTTCAAGCCTTTGGTGGGTTTGACCATAGTTACTTGACAGGTCAGCGCTCTCTGCAGTCCTTTTTTCCTACAAGAGCCTCATCAACTGGATCTTTGCCACTGCTGACAAATAAATGAAGGCTCTGGAAATGTCCAGACTAAGCTTGTGGAACAAATTTCCAGGAAAAACAAGCATGACCACTAGCTTCAGCACAAGCCGAAACATATGGCAACTTCATCTCCTTGTTTTGGTTCCCTCCAGTAAAGTGATTTAATCTACAGATACATGCACCTTTTCAAATCTTCTTTCTACGTGCCAGTCAGGAGGTGAGGAAACTGTGATTGATGATTTCCATTTATTGAGAAACACTCAGATAGTCTGGGCAATGGGGACCTTATAACGGCCCAGGTGGACAAGACATCTCAAACGCCATCGCACTTGCCAGATATGTTAGCTGTGACTCCAGGCCTGATGAGAGACTTCAATTTGCTCTGTGTTTTGCCAGAGCACTTAAGCATATGCTTATCTCTAGATAGATGGATAGTCCCTTGAGAATGCCCATGTGCTTAAAGTTCCGCATGCATTTAAGTGCTTTGCTGGATCAGGCTCCTAAGTCTTTCTGGGGATAATGAAGTCATGCCGAAAGCTATTTTACTGCCCCATTTTCTTTCTGGTTCACAGGATGAGAAAATCCATTCTCATCAAAATACCAAGTGGATCATTTTTAACCTGATTATTTGTTAAAGGATTCGTGTAATTGAAGTGAACTTCTTTGCTGCTTCCTTCCATTCAATGGGTGCCTGTATTTTTAATACATCCTCTTCTATTTCTCAGCAATGAGCTCTGCTGTAATGGAGCCAAACTCCACTTATATACCTGGTAGTGCTAATGAAAGGTGGTGACCTTTGTCCACTCCTCCAGTAATGAACCTTTCTACAGTAGGACCAGATGGTGCTTTCACTTCCAAGGGTGCAACATTACATAGGTTATGCAGGTGCAAGTGTATTTCTGGAAAGGTTTGCTGCCGGGGGGAGTGATGCAGTGGGATTGGTAGCCAGAGGCAGAAAATAGCCTTGGGGGGGGGGGGCAAATATAAAAGAAACATGCTCAGAAAATGGGAAATAGTTTTTGTGCAAGTGGCATTATGGATGAGGTGGTTACAGACATAGTACTTCCCTATGTGCTGAAGGTAAGAACTTGTATACCTTTATGGTTTGTGGGTAAATGAATTTGCTTGATCACTCTTTTGAAAAGTAAGAATAAAAAAACTGTACCAAGCCAGTATGGCCATGCATGTAATGCTTTGTGATTCTTTTTTTTATGCAACCCCAATTAAGAGAAGGATTAAGAGAAGGAATAGGGAAAATTCCAAGTTGAGAATCTGAAAAGGAGCATTGATCCAGTCCTGGACTGGTCAACACGCTTTCCAAAGACAATGGAGTCAATGCCCCCCCAAAACATGAAGTGGGGTGAAAGGAGTAGGGGAGCGGTATGTCTTGCTGCATCCTTCAGCTCTCCTGGGCTGGGGTAGTTCAGCCTCCAGCCCCCTGATAAAAACAAGTATGTTCCACTTCATTTCCTGTTTTGGAAAATGGGGGTTGAATGCTAAAAAGCTAATTACACATTGTTTTTAAAAATTAGTTTGATAATTTATCATATTGTAATTAAACTAATTAGAACACTATTCATTTCCAACCACCTTAATTGGGCCTCAACTTGGCAGGGAGCCCGTGAGACAAAAATGTTGCAATTTGTTAAACAATCGAAAGACTTTGATAACAAATGACTGTATTCAGCTACATTTTAGTTAATAAGATTTATATATTAATCTAGTTATACTTTGTTCCTTCAGAATTTGGCAGAGCTTGCAGGTCTTCTGATCCCCCTATGAAATTCCTGAAGTCTGAGTTAAAATAACTGGAAAGTTTTCCCAATCTAACAGAGACTCTCTGGATTTTTCCTCTGTAGCAGGCGTTCAGAAGGCTGTAATGCTTTTTTTAATATTATTATTTGTTTTTTATTTTTCCCCTTTTTCTAAAAAAACAGCCTTTAAAAGAAACCCACTAGTTTGCAGAGCAGACGCAAGCCAGGCCCATAGACCGTGGTGCTGGGATGGTGTTGGGGTATCCGACTGTCCATGGGTTTGCTTTTGGGGGCGCTGTTGGATCAGGCTACGGTTGTTCACCCACATGCATGGCACAGGAGACTCCACTTGTACCGTTTTGAACCCTCGACCCTTGTCATATCTCTGTGACAAATGCATGAGCTGGCACCCCAATCTCACATGAGAGGTGGAGGACTTGCGTGGTGTTTGGTTCATCAGTGGTGAATTTTCCCCTGTGCTCCCTTTGACAGCATAATGAAGTGATAATTACCTAAATGAATAAATGTTGACATCTGAGATAAATATCCACATTCCCTTAATCTATTTTCCTCTGAAATTGCTAAAGGAAATTTGGCTTTAATGGGGGGTATATGTCAATTTTTACAAATGATTGTAAATCTGTTTAGAGAGAACTTAGATGAGTCAGTCTCTGTTTCAGCAGTAAAAGTTACTGATGTATGAAGGCATAAGACGGACCAAAAAAAATGAACAAGATACTGTAATAATGATGCTTCTCAGTGTCACTACCTTTTGCAACATCTGGTTTGTTTCTGTTCTTTCCACATCCTGCAGATGTTGCTGAACACATGAAAAACACTGACAGGAGAATATTTTAGCCAAGAAGCAATTTCAGTGAATAATATAAAAGGGTATCCTCTTAACTCTCCAGAAGTCTAGTAAGCAAAGACTTCTAGTTTCATTGCTAGTAAAGATCAGACCAATAAGCAAATGGGTCAGGGGCCCTCTAAAAGTGTCAGGAATAATCTGTCGTAGATGAAATAGAAAAGTATGTGGAAACAGTATGAAATAAGAAATCCAGATGAGTCTTATTCTGACACCCTTCCTAAGCCTCACTCCTTAAATAGTCCTGCTGATATTCGAGGTTTGTGTTCAAGCTGCTGATGTGGGATCTCCTTCCTTGCCCGTCCCTGGTTTGCATGTCAGAGAAAAGGAAGATTAGGGAAGTATCACAAGCCTATATAAATACCACTTCTATACTAGGTTTCAAGGTTGTGTAGCATATACTGATGGATTAGCTTTTGAATTCTATCTATCTCCATCACCAGTATACATGCCAATCTGCCTGATGGTGGTTTGTCCAGACAAGATGGCTCAGGACAGCGTGGTGACGGCTATGTGATGCATGGCCTCCTGTTGCTGTAAAGGGTAGGAATGGGAGCTGATCCTGTGCTTTGCTTTTACCGCATCAAAGCTGTTTACTGAAGCTGCCCTTAGCTTTTCCATAGTCCTAAAATAGTTTGGCTAAGGCTGCTGCCTAGTTTTCCATCCTGATGACATGCTGCATTACGTCGTTTCTCTGTTGATGATTTTCCAATGGGTCTGGTCACTTTTCTGATCCCTGGGGAATCTCCTGGCAAAGGCTGATCTTCATTTTTGCAGATGGAAGGCAGGGAAATTGCAAACCATTGTAGTTTTCTGCCAGGGCCTTGGTTAAAGCTGCTCCCAGGGTTCAAGAGAAAGCAGCACAACCACCACTCCTTCCACCACATCCTTTCATGTACTCCTGCAATACATTTGTGCTGCACAAACAGGACTGCACGGAAGTCAGGTTTTCTCCCAGCGCTTGTTCATTATCTTCTATCATTAATGTCAGAGTTGGGACAGATTTTTCCTCTTGCTACCTCCTCAAAAAGAGAGATGGCAAAGGAGAAATCCTGAAAGCATGGAAATTAACAGTAAATTCCTACTGGGTTCTCAGTGACTTGGGTTTCACCTCACACATTACATTCTGAAATGAGAAGGATTTACAGTGGTCAAATGGGTGTCTCTGAAGCAGTGTCCTCTGAACAAGTGCAGATGCCAAGACTTTATCTGAAAAGAATGAGAGGACTTGGGAATCTGAAAAAGGCTGAGGGAGGAAAAAAGGCTATTGTATGTAATATCTCTTTGACAGGAGAAGATAGGACATTATGAAGGAGAAACTAGAAAAGTTGTGTTGGGATTTAGCAAGCAATAGAACAGCAGTGGGCAGGCTGAAGAAAATACATTCTGTGTGCCTCAGCCTTTGGTGTAGTACCTCCAACTGGTTTCTTAATAATTCAGAGGTAAATGTAAAAGCGTGTACACGGAAGATAGACCAAGTGCCTTAAATGGACACCAGCTGCCCTTGCTGCTGCAGAAAAATTGTCTACAAAGTATTTTTCTTTTATGCAGATGAGTAGAAATTATTGGTTGTTTTTCAGCAAGGAAACAGCGGTAGATTGGAAGGTGCATAAACAGGTGCAGAGTTTCACTCCTCCCCTCCTGAGCAGCTCATTTTAATATACACCAGTTATTGCTGTGCATAATAATGCACATCTGTCAAATGCTTTCCAGAGCATGTGAAAAGGCACCTACAGAGCTACAAAGCAGGCGAGCCATGTAGTGGCGGTGCTGCTCTCTGTATTACCAGCGAAGCTTCTCCAAGTTGATATCTCTCCTGTTCACGCTCCAGTTGACCCATATTTTCTAGTGAAATATATTATTCCTCTGCGCAAAATGTAAGGAGACTCCAATGACTGCCAGTGTCCCTGAGGTAGTTCCACAGAAATCCCCAACACCCCCCTCCTCCCAAGTCCAAGGCCTTGGAGAGCTCCAGTTCCTGAGGTGATGGGCTTCTGCCAGGAACAAGTGAGGTCCCCTGGGAACAGATTCTCCCCCCAGATAGAGCCATTGCATCCCTAATAAAGGAAATAATGTTGCCAGGGTGTGGTTGGAGACAGAATTTGGCCATATTTGAAGTCTGTGGAGTGACTCCAGGATGAGATCAAGAATTGGCCTCTCCCCCCAGCCTCCCCTTTGATATTAGTTCTTTATAAAGAAGCATATGTTGCCTCATGCTTGCATTCCTGTAGCAAAGGCTGGGTCCAAAGCCCTCTTAAAGAAGTTAAGAGTTTTCCTTTTGGAGACTAGATCAGGTTACTAGAGAAGGCACACTATCCAACTGCAATGAACTGGTTCCTTAGATGTATTTTTGTTCAGATGAATCTCAGACTTAATGCTCGCAGCTGAATCTGAAAACTGTTTTTTGCTTTTACATTGCTCTATCAAGAAGTAAAAAGGAGATGCAAATAATACCCTCAAAAGAAAACCCAGCACTCAGCTCTAAGAGCTGGTTGGTGATGCTTTGCAGAGGTCACAGGGATTAATGAAAAACACAATTAGAACAACATCAAGCTTGGGGCCCCAGTTTGGCACTGAAGGATCCATTTGGGTATATCATATTGCATGATGTGATGTAAGAATGTGGGCTAGTGTAATCAAAATGTAACTGCAATCCTTACCAAAAACACCTGTTTAACCTCAGTTAACCTGGGAAGAGAACTTTAGACTTTTTTTTTTTTTTTCTTTAACTTCTGCATCAGAGGTGTAGTGGTGAATGTGAAATAATAGAGCTTCTGTTCATAGGTCCTGGCAACAGTATTCCGAGCTTATGCCCAGTGTATCCTAAAATCTATTTTATGTTCTTTAGCCATGTGCTTACTTCACTTAGTTGTGTGCTTGGGAAGACTGCTGAAGTGAGGGAAATGGAGGCTGAAGATAAAAATACTTCATCTGTGATTTGATAAATTGTGGCTAGTGGCACTATGAGGATCTCTTGGATGAAGAACAGAGGACTGTGAGGTATGAAATGCCCCAATTTGTGGAGGCAGTGAGGACTTTTGGCAGGTTTTGAGGAAAAAAAAAGATTTGAAAATGGAAAGTAAGTGACAAATAATGATCAGAGCTCAGAACCCAGATCTGAGTTGAAATTGCCAACTTTATCACTTTGCTCACTGAGCCTTTGGAATCATTTCCTTGGTGATAAACACCATATAGATATCAAGGCAGAGAAGCTCAGCAGCAAGGAATAAATGTCCTGAAACTTCAAATATCGATGTGAGATCGGAGAAAAGAGATTCTTGTTTTCCATTCTGCTGCAAGCCTTTTATTTTTTGTGAGATTAAGCAAATTATTTAGGGTGCAGTTAACTTCACCTCATTTTAGCTGTCTAGAATTTATTTTAGTTTTTAGTTTAAGTCCATCACTGAAATTCCCTCTTTCTTCAGTGATTCATCCCACTAATGCAGTCACTTCTGTATGGGATAATTTACCTTCTGAAGACATTTCTTTCCAACAGATGCAGAGGAGCACACACAAACTACCCGAGATGAAGTGCTCAGCTTTTAGTTAACTAAGGTGAGGTGAGATGATTCACATCTTCACTCATGGCACCCCAATTGATGGCTTCTCTAGAGCAAAGATACTCATCCTTCCCTGTTTCATCAGTGTAAGAATAAATAGGTTCCATTTTAAAAGGAGCGCCTTTCGAAGAACATGCTGTTATCTTAACCTATTACAGGCAAAGTGTTTCAGGGGTTACTGAAAAGCACTTCTTTTTCCGTATTTCCCAAAGAAAGCTGAAAAGCCACCACAGATACTTCATCGATGCTCTTTTTTCCCACCTCTGTGTAGACTAAAGCTTTTTCCTTCACTTGCAGTGAGAGCTTAGTGTTGAATTGCTGCTAGTACCTTAAGATCCTTACCCTCTTTTGCCATGTTGTGGTGATAAATTTAGGGGGCTCACTGCCTTATAGAAGATCAGGAGTCCTCAAGAGATTTCACGTGTCAGGCAGTTGATGCAAGAGCTCCAGTGCACATTGAAAGTGGCTCAGTGAAGACTCGTGGACCTACAATGCAGACTACATCCTGTGCTGGTGGTAAATCAGCAAGATTTATTGACTCCAACAGAGCTATTACCTTGATTCCAGCCCAAAGTGTCTAGTGAATATATGGTATTTTTACACTTCCAAACAGAATCCTGAGTGAAGCATTGAAGCTTTTGCAAGGTAAAGGTGTAGTTTTGAGCAAGTGGTCAGTGATGGAAAGCCAGGGATTTCTGACACAGCGCCAGACAAGTGAAAGACTTGGGCTATGTGTTTTACATATTTGGGGAAGCTGTTCTGGCTCAGAACTGAAAGGCCAAACACAAATCTCTCACACAGGGCAGCAAACTCCAATGCACCAAGATCTCTGGTTTGCTGTAAGCTGATTCTGTGGTGTGATATTTGTGAAAAAGTGACCTATTGAGCATTTTCTGCTTAAATAGATTGTGAGACCTTGTACAGGGTAGGCTAGTAAATAAAAAGAGCATCAGTATAATATGACTGAACAAAATACTGATATCCCTCCATGTCACCACCAGACCATGCTATAGAGTACTTTATAGTATGCTCTGCCTTGGTATAGCAGCAGTTACAGGGCCCATAATCACTTCATGGAGTCTACGTGGTGCCTATCTGTGCTGTGACCGATTTAACCAGCACTATATAAATCACTAAATACCCAGAGATATTATATTACCAATATTATTTTAAGCAGCTTTCCTATTGTGTTTTTTTTGTTTGTATGTTTTGTTTGGTTCATTTTAAAATCAGAGTATGGTGAAACAACTTCCAGTACTCTGTTGATGTCTTGTTTCAGGGAATGGTTTATCTCAGACAGACGTGAGTTCTCCATGGGCTTGTCAAGGCAAATACTTGTCAATGACCTAAATACTGTTGTGAATATGAGGGAATAATCTTGCAAGAGGCATGTGAGCACAAGTTCCAGCTGACCCCTCCTGCCTCTTTCCTCAGCCCACAAAAACTGTTGTGTTTTGAAACAGACGCCCTTCTAGGGAGGAAGACAGATGACTGTCTGTTTGGAAAAGACACCTTTGGGTAACATGTCAGTGGACCCACAGATCCATTAAAAAAGTGCAATCTGACAAAACAGCTTAAGGTCTCAACTTGCTGCTCCTCTTTCATGATGGCAGTTTATATCAACGAAGATACGTTGTAGTCCTTCAGCCTAGAAAAGTTCAGACATGGGAGGGCCTGTGTAAGAATTTACAGCAGTCAAAAAGCCCAGTACTGAAATTTCTTTAATCTGATCAGACTTGTTCTTAACCCTGAGACATAAATATCCAGCACATTACACCTTTGATTTACTGTTATGCATGTATCGGAGCAACAGTGGTCCTTTTGAATTATGCATTCTCTTAACAGAACATTAAACCTTATGGGGAGATGGAGTGGCCCAACACATAACAATTATCCTGACAGAGGGGAGGGTGAGATCAAGAGTAATGCTCCCAAGCTACAGAAACTCTAAGTTTTTGTTGGATTGCTTGAATGAGCATTATAAATAGCACTTTGTTCCTTCTCGTTAATAGTGTTTATATTGCTCACAAAAAACCTGATAGATGGCTCATCAAGAGAAAGAGAAGGGATTATTATTTGACGTAGAAGAATAACAACTTACCCGAGTCCTGAAACTTGCCCTGAAACTGCTAAAAGCATGCAGCAGAACTGTGCCTGGGCTTCTGAGAACAAGGCATACCTCTTGATAATCCATTTGTTACTGGTTCTTCATATCAAGTCATGACCAAAAGTTACTACAGTACTACAGGAAATCAAGTTTGATTTTGTAATATAGTCAAACAAGTACTTTGGAGTGCCATGTCTAAGATCAATGAGGAAGCGGTAACTACATTTGCTGTCATATGATGATATTGATGTAAAAACATAATGGTCAGAATTATAAAATCAATTTCATAATTTAATCAGAAATGTTTATTGATACTATTAAAGCTGAATTCAATAGCTCCTGGTATGCAGTTAATTTCTTACCTGTCAGAAAAACATATTGAAATGTTCTTTCTTTTAAATGCTTGGAGTTAATTCAGTGAAAAAAAACCATCAGTGACCTGTGGCTGGAACAGACAGAAGACAATTGTTAGATGGAGAAATGGGTGGAACTTTTCTATCAGATTATAGCTAAATGTTTTTTTGCTTTGCAGAGTGCATACACACGCGTGTCTAATGTAACTTTGGCAACAACAGTGCTAGAAACAGCAGCATCACAGCATGAATCCTGACCCTGGTGAAGGTAGTGAAAACTTCACAGTCAAATTCAGCAGAGCCAAGACTGCCTGTTGGATAAAGGCTCCAAGATTTTCCTCCCATTGTGCATGGGCAGGAGCAGAGATCTGAGGTGGTGGGTCTAGGCTGCTTTGTCATCTTATGCTGCATATCTCTGGGATTGTGTAACTATTCCTCCATGGTAGGCACTGAGGAGTGAAGTAAATGTGAATTTAAGTTAGGGGAAAAAAAAAAAAAAGAAGGGGAAATAGTTGGTTTTGCCTTTGCTTCTCTGACCCAATCTAGCCAATGTTTGGGCTAAATCCTGCAATGTGGCATGCACTGCAAAGGCAGTGGAGCAGGCAGAGGTGGCCACAGAATAGGTCAGCATTCACAGGTGAGAGTAGCCTATGCAGGTGGAAGAAAGGAGAAGACAGAGGGGAGGTCGCTAGGTGGAGATGATATCCACTGTGTGGATATGAAATGTTTTGTTCTGGGCTGTTGTGTTCATGATGCTCCTGTGAAGGAATCTCTGAGCATACAGAGTAAAGATATCACAGGGGCTAGGAAAGACAAAGCCCCACTGTAGAAATCAGGGGGTCACTGCTGAGGTAGGTCTTGGGGTATAAGAGGAGAATGAGAGTTTTAAAAATCTCTCTCTCTATATATGTATATAAATACATAAAATTTGAGATTTTGTGGTAGTTAAGACTGCCTAATTCTCTGTGGACTGTATGCATGATAGAAGAAATCCATTAATTTCAAGGAGCAATACTGAATATGTATGTCATTACTGAGCAAAAACTGAGCTGACCCCCCACCCCCAGATGTGTTATTTGAATGTATTTTTTTCCATGTGGTGCTTCTGGTATTTAAATAACCTCATCTTATGGAGGCTGTCTGGTGAGACACATTCTGTGTTATCAGGGTACTTTTTCACTCTAAATAAATCAGTTTCTTTCATAGTCCATGTAATAAGTAAACTATACTATCTATTTAGGTGCTATTTTTCTATTTAGATATGTGAGATCATAGATCTTCTATGTGAGCATATATTTCACATTGATCAGTATAAATTATTGATGTAGTAATTGTTCTTTTTACATAGCTAGTCAAAGACGAGTACTTCTTTTAGGGCAGTGCAAAAAAAAATTTACATTAGGATTTTCTTACTGTGATGGAAAGATATATTTCTATTCCTTGAAGTGAATGTGAGTGATGTGTATTTGTCATGTACCAGGAACAGATCTAGGTATGCACAGAGTCATACTGAGATTCGTGTTCCTCATGACTTTAAAGCTTGTGTGAAGCTACTTTTTATTAGGCCAGAAACCAGGTCTCACCATGTATCTGGACTGACTAAAAACAAACCATGACTGCAAACTGCGTCTTACTGTGGCTTTCAAGGCCCTCTGCAAAGATGGAGAGCAGATTTTTTCAGTGTTGAGAACTGTAACTATTTGTAGGAGGCAATTTTTTTGATGGATAAAATGTATCTCTGGCTACTCTGAATTCCAGGCTTAACCCTCAGCTCTGTTACAAGATTTCGGCAGTAGGCAACCTCCAGAAGGTAACCTGAACTGCCTGTTCCTTCAGATAGGAATTTTACCACA
This sequence comes from Todiramphus chloris collaris, assembly GCA_025345505.1. Taxonomy (NCBI): domain Eukaryota; kingdom Metazoa; phylum Chordata; class Aves; order Coraciiformes; family Alcedinidae; genus Todiramphus; species Todiramphus chloris. The sequence goes on from JANVCC010000020.1 coordinate 53,576,155, forward strand.
GATGCTCTGCATAGTGGTTGGGGGGGGGGGGGGGGGGGGG
>JANVCC010000020.1:53576294-53620494 GCA_025345505.1 Todiramphus chloris collaris
CAGTTGTAAGTCTTTTTTTCCTTTTGCAAAGTAGCAGAGATCATTTGGGAATCCAACAATAAAATTCTGTGCTGTTGTCTTTTTTTTTTTTTTTTTTTTTCATTATATTTATCAGCATGGAATCAAATATTCTTTTCTCCTTCATACTCTAGATAGTAAGAGAAGCAAGCCTAAGAAACCTGCCCCTTTCAAGGTTTGTGAAGTAAGATGTTTTTAATATGACAAGCTAGAAGATAGATGAGGCTTTTTTCCAAAGTGGAAGCAAATTTAAGTCACTAAATCACACACAAAGCAAGAGTTCCTTTCTCAAACATTTTAAGAAATTCCTCAATGTCCTTGAAAGACAACCCTAAAATCTGAGATCATGAAGATTATTTTTCTCTGTAGAATTATGTGGAGGATTTATATTCAACTTGGTGAATGAGACCATTTCTTGAGAACATTCTCAAGTTGTGCAAATCAAGGAGAACGTTCTTGTTTTACTGAACGTTTGTCCAGGTCTGCTCTGTGGAAGTGCCTGTTCACACCTCAGCTAATGGAGAATAACAAGAACTGCCAGGAGGTATATTTCACCTCTGACACCTATCATAGGACAGGGTGAACCATCCTCATAAAGCTCTCTCTTTCCTTTACAGAAAGATTGTAGAGAATGAGATTAAACAGAATTCTGACCTGCATGTGACTATAGGAGAACCAAATGACCAGAGACTTTGGAGGTATGTGAATCCAAAGACATTGTAAGCTTTAATTAAGTGAACTACACAGTTCAGAAGATTTTGATACCTGTTAAAATGGGATTGTCTGCCTCAATGTTTAAGGCTTTTATATGAGATTTAACTAAGGGAGCAGCTGATTAGTTTAAGATTAGACTATGGACTAAATTAGGCTAAGGTCTTTTCCTTGCTCAGACATTATTTTTCTGAGTGCTAATTGTTTGCCTATATTTTAATTTTCCTTCAGCATAAATAATGATGATAATGTGCAAATCATAATGGTCTTCTGTAACTGAATTCAGGAAGGATTATTAACCATTGTGCTATTTTGTGTTGAGCTGTATTTGAGAAATAAGAATGACAAGATTTGTTTTCATAAGACAAGTAGCTGAGCCTTTAACATCTGATTTGGAATATTTATCTGTAGAATACATAACATGACTGACATGGCTGATATTACTGACTTAGAAAACAACTTACTAGATTGTCCTGGGTACAGTAGAGAGGAATGGAGCTTTTGTACTGTGCCAGGGTGGGGGAAGAATCAAGACTGTTTTCTTGGAAATGTTCCAATATTTTGGAGAAGCATTTAGAGAAGCCACAGGAATGCCAGAATTAAGAGCCTGAATGCAGAGTATAGTTTAAGGAGACGGTGATGGATTGCTTCATTCTTTTAGTAAGACCCCATACTATGCTGTATTCAGTATAAGTTACCATTGTTTCCAAAAAATACAGTCATAACTGAGAAGGGACTGAATGAAAAGGTTTCTAAGATAAAACTAGGTCTAAAACGAATATGAAGATTGACTAAAAAATGTTGTCTGCTAGAGGAATATTTTATGTGGCTCAACTGAGCTATATAAAATCTTATGTCATATACTCAAGTCTACGCTCATATCGTGGTGTCATAAAGCCTGTAAAAAACATTGGTTTCTTTGTCTACCATGAAAATGCAATGCTGATGCATTTTGCTGTGAAATGTGGTAGACTGAGGTCGTGAGGATATTATCAGATCTTTCATCTAATGCATCCAGGCAAATAAAATGTGAAAATCAGTTTTCAAAGCCCAAGCCTCTAAAATGTCACAATGGTTTCTGAGGTTTAAAGCTTGAAATTGCAGCTCTTCGTGAAATGCCTTGTGCCACACTGTTAACGTTTGTTAGACAGCAGCAAAAAGGCCACTTAGAGAAATCAGGATGACTTTGTTTGTGTTGGTTTTCATCTTCCATTAGTCTATGACACAGTATGAAATTTGCCATTTTAACCATAACTACCCGTTAGATCTGTCATCTCTTCCCTTAATTTATATGGAATTGTGAATTCAGAACAATACCTGTTGAGATGATGGCTCCTGGCCTGAACCATATAATAGAAATGCACCAAAGGAGAGTGTACTTGACTACAAAACACAAACATACTAAGTCTGGAGAGTGAGAAATTTGGTGATGTCAGAACATCACACTGAATATGCTGTATGACCAAATGAGACAGACTGTGGAGAAAAAAACCCCAAACCTAAGCAGTTAAATAGCAACTTTGCTTAAAAAACAAAACAAAACAAATCAAAAAAAAACAACAAAAAAACCAAACCAACAAAAAAGATCACTTTCTATGGGGGAAAGCCAGGATATGTAAATAGACAAAAGAATATTTAGTGTCACAGTATGATTTGGGAGTGGTGCTAAAGCTTAATCAGCTACATAGGTTGCAAACTTTCACACAGCTAAATTGATGGCCAAGCCTAAAATAACTTGGCAGTTGAGCTGAGATAAATATGTGGATATTTATGTGGCTTGTCTCTGCCTTCCTGAAAGTAGGAAACAATCAAGATGACAGTTTGTCAGGAAAGTCCTGGAACTTTTTTGGAAGAGCTGAAAAAAATGTCAAGAATATTTTGGTAGGGTGTTCAGTTTCTGAAACTCTAACATAAGAAGGTCTAGCACAAGAAATGTTAATGCAAGCTTAGTCTGGCAGCTTTGATCCCAAAAGAAAAAAAAAGGACATCTGATTCGAAAGATTGGCTTCAATTTAGGGTTGACTTTTGAGTTTCTGGGGAGATTTTTCTCATCTGACATAAATTAAGTACCTAGAAATTCATCATCTTTAACCTAATGATATAGGCTCTGTCTATAGTTAATGCAAGAGAAATTATCATTTCCATGGAGTGATTAATCTATATTGTCCTTGACAGTTGTTTTAGGATGAGCTGAATCATACCTTGAAGATAGTTGTCCTTCTCTGCTTGCTGCAGGCAGCTTTAATGAGTAGCCTAGACTTACATACCTAAGTTTTTGATGGCTATTGTGGATACAGTGTACCCTCACTCAGTGGCTCTGTAATTCCATCTCTTACCCAACACATCTGTTTTTAGCAATCCCAAGTGTAAAAAAAAAAAAACCATTCTCATAAACATTCATATTAATTAGGTGTGAAAAATTGCTTTTTAGATCAGTTTGTTAGCACTTCAAGGTTGTTGAATCACCTCTAAATGACCTAAGGCATATTAATTGAGCTACAGCAAGTGGGAAGAGGGAAGTAGAAGTACCATTTCTTGATTTATTAAACAGGATGAAAATAGTTCCTTCTCTTTTGGTTTTAATACCTGCTATTGTTCATCTTTTGAACTTGAAAATCTCATCAAACAATCTGTCAGCACCTGTACAGTGAATAGAGCCCTTTAGCAGGACCAGTAAAAAGAAGCCATCAATAGTTGGTCCTGCTTGTAATTTTAAGAGTATCATTCAAACCACTTATTCTGGTAGGACTTCTCTTAATACTCACTGGATGCATGTGTGTCTGTGTAAGGGCTTTTTTTCCTCCTTAATTGTATGAGCGTAACCCAGCAGAAAGCAGCCATAGGAAGGTGGCCTAAGTTCTGTCTGCGTCCCCTTGATTGCAAGTTAGTGCAGCCTCGAAAAACAACTCGGGTCTATGTAAGATACTGAGCTGGAATCTACCTAGAGCTAATTAATAGGAACTACTGGGTCAAATAGTGAATTAGAAGAGATTTCCAGCAATAAGGAGCAGTTCTGACCAGGAACAAACTGAGGATAGTGTTTCGGAAATAAACGGGGGGGGGTGATACTGGAATTTCTAACCTGCACTCAGTACACTCTTGTGTCCTGACAAAAGATGGGTTTAGTCCTGATACTTGATTCAGAGGAGTGATACTGGCATCACAGTGTAGAGAATCCAACAAATAGCCCATATGCCTACCAATACTTCAGTTACTGAAAATCTGTTCTGCAAGTGCTTTTTAAACCTGCAATGATGTGGAGCTGTTCTGAAGAAGTACTTTCAGGGCATCATTGCAGTAAATAAATGTAGTTTACAAACTAGTTCACTGATTGGTGTGTGGGGAAGAGATTGTATACTGCTTTTTTTCCCTGGTGTTTCCTGTGTCTGAATAAATCATAACATGTTGTAGCAAGATGTCCAAGAGATTTTGCTTCATTTGAAGTTTGCTGAGCTTTTCTAATTGTTGGGGGAGTCCTTAAGATGACATTCTGTTTGTCTTTCTTGGCAATTTTACAGTGTTCTGTGGCTTAAAGGGTGTTACGGTTCTCCAGTAATGCTGAACTCCTCTTGCTGTGAATGTAAAAGATGCTGATTACTTGGAAAAGGCTTAACAGTTGTCACAGAACAGATTTCGAGGAGGTACAGGCAAAGCAAATGCTTTGATTCAAGATGGAGCTTAGGATCTTGAGGATGAAAGTTGCCCAAATGACTGTCACAGATCAGGACTGATTTTAACTCTCTCGCTAAATACATATTGAACAAATCCCCAGCATGGAAGCCTTAATCACGTGCTGTTCCTCACAGACAAGCTAATTTGATTCTGCACTGTAACAATCAGAAACTTGTTGCTAGTGTCCAACCTGAACTCAGATAGTGATTTATCCCCATGACTTCTAGTTTATACAATCTAGTCATAAAGAACAGATGATGCTTGCTTTTTTTCTTTTTTTTTTTTTTTTTAAATATACAAGCTCTTTGATTCACAAGGTTGTCTTAACTGTTTTTTTTTTTTTTTTTTTTCTTCTCATTTATGACTAATTGAGTGCTCTTTGTCCCAAGTCAGAGTAATATTTTAGACACTCAGTGTCAAGGGCATAAAACTTGTTCATCCCTGGCTCTCATGAAATAAAAAACTGTTCCTATCTCCTTATTTCTCTCTGAAAATTTATTTTTCTCCAGGCACACACTGGTATAGAGCTGATTCTGCTTTTTGCTAGTAGGGAAATGCAATACATTTCAACAGGTCCAAAGAGAGATCTGGCAAGGTTTGGGGTTTTTTTTTCTGCTACAAACGTGCCTGCCTATGGATGAATCTCTTCCCAGAAGATTGAAGCATAAGGCTGATGCTCATGAAAAATGTGATCCCTTATGAGAAAGAGAAAACTGTGATCTGGTGTTCTGGTTTTGTGTTCTTTTTTCACTTCCTTTTGATTGGCAAGAAATGAGTACACACTTCAATTACATCTGGCCTTTTTACAACATGACTAAGCTGTCCAACAGATGTCTGGTTTAGGTCCGAACAACATCAACATATGACTGGGAGGCAAGCAATAATCTTGAGGAGTTTCATCTCTTGTTTTTCACACAGATTTGGTCACACAGTATCAAATGACTATGCAAGTTCTTTATTCTTTTGGAAATTAACATTGCCAATAAGTAGCTTCTGAATCTGGCCTCCTCTCACATCTTCTAAAGAATACAGCCCTCTCTGTGAAGACATCCTCAGTTCACGTCTAATTGCCACTCATAACCTGATGATGCGCACACGGATTGAAGCTTTATAGGCCACACTCCAGCAGAAATCCTTAAGGAGGACTAGGAAATGGATACCATCAGGCCAGATTTGGAGGACTGGAAATAATTTACCCATAACTCTTGATTTAATCTATCTGTCTGTTCAAATTCATCTCTCATCTAATCAATCTGAACAAGAGGACCGAAATTCTGGAAATAGTGTGTTTATTAGCTTAAAAAAAAAAAATAATAAAAAAAAAGTTCTGGAAATATGTGTTTTAACAAGTTGTTGAGTTAGCAGTTCTTTCTTACTCTACAGCCCAGCTCTGCCACACATACTGTAACTTTCATCTCCAGCCAGAAAACTTCAAAGTCCTTCTGAGGTCAAGGGCAGTGTGGCAACATGTATTAAATCAAGAGTTCCCAGATCAGCGTACGTTCTTGGATGTGGACATAAACTGCAATGTACAATGACGTTGTAGAAACTAGACTAAGCTAGCCACTTGGAGAGATTAGTGATTCAGGGCTGTGCCAGCCTGCTGAGCTGAGAGGATTTAGGGTTTTTTTTGTGTGGTGTTTTTTTGTTTTGGTTTTGTTTTTTGTTTTCATTTTGTTTTGTGGGGTTTTTTGGGTGGTGGTGGGGTTTTTTTAGTTGTTGTTGTTTTGGGGGTTTTGTTTTGCTTATTTTGTTTTGTTCTTAACTACCATGACTTCATTTTATTGTTCTGCAGCTTTATTAGGTCTGCTATTGGTGGAATATATGTAATGGTGCCGCACAACCCAAATGGTAAGCAAAATGCTCACAAAGCAGGGCAAGAAAACAGTGTTTTCCAAAAGTAACTTTATCAGGAATGTAATACAAATATGAGATGAAACACTCATCTGTAATAAAAAATGGCTTGCAGCAATCCTCTGAATTGGTTGGGTTTGCTCCCGCTTCTAGTTTTCATTCCATTTTATATAATATCATTTACTGTTCACAACCATCATGTCCTTTTTGTCCCGAAAAGGAGACGCAAGCTAGTCCTTGAATGATGTATTTCTGCTTTTTGAATTTTGAAATTGTCTTCTTTAACCTTGGAATTACCAAAACTCATGCTGATAAGAAAAAGTTTTTGTCAAAAACAGAACTGTATTTGAATCCACAAAATCTGCTTTGCCTGTGCAACTAAACACTTTTTCTTAAAATTGCAGAAAGGATAGGGAAGAAAAATCTTGACAATGTTTAGGTGAATTTCCTGCTTTATGTTCCCAGTCTTCCTACAAATATTATAAGGTGGTACAGCCATATACTATGTATATCTGATATTTGCTTTGTAAAACTCTCCTTAAATCCCACTTCCAAATTCACATAGAAACCTTGATTCCCAGGGTGAGTTTAGTTAACTAAAGAGAAAATAATAAAATGAATTCATAGAAATGGTAACTCAGCTGCAGTTTCAAATATCCAATCTAATTGCCCCAAACTGCCAGGTAACTAAGTTGGAATGTTGATTCCTCAGAAAACTTCCTTCCAAATGAGTCACCCTCTTTGCTTCAGGCAGAACTTTGCTGTTCTTCAAGTTTCCCACCCACCTCTTGGCCAGTCCTAATTCAGTATGGGTGCCAATCCATCATAATTAGAATGGGAATATGAAAACTCAATTCAAATGAACTTAATATTTCTGAACTTCAGCTAAATCACAGTTTAGATTTTCAGCCCAGGTTCAGGTAGTTTCTATTTTTGGCAAACAAATTACCTCATTGCTGAATTAAATAGTTATCTTGCTTCATCAGCATTGCTCTGCAAAAAAAAAAAAAAAAAAAAAAAAAAAAAAAAAAAAAAAAAAAAAAAAATTCAGATTTCCTGCTGTTCCATTCACTATTTTTTTTGTTTCATTTAAGATTTCAGCTGCCTCCAGAATGATTTTTCTCATAGCAAAAGGGCTTAGTCAATTTTCAGGACTAACTACTTGAAAAATGTCAGTTTAATAAAGCAGGTTTATTGCTGGAAGTTGGCACAAAAAGAAAATCTGAACTAATGTAAAAATGTATTTTGATGAAAGAAAAATAAAAAGGAGGGGGGCAGTCCTGATTGTTTCTTTATGCCCTCAAACTGAGTCAGTCGAGGCTACTCAGCATTTCTGGTGTTTGCCTTCTTCATGTACAGAAATGAGGAGGAACTTCTGTCCACCTGGAATGATAGACTTAGCAGTCAGTCTTCACCCAGTCCATCAAAATAGCCTGGGCACCAGAGCAGATCCTAATCACCGTGCGCTAGAAGGCCAGGACCATCACTGTCAGCAGAGGCATCTTTGGCATCTTTACACTATTATCCAGCTCTGCTTTAAGCTTACATGGTTTAAATCTATCCCTTGGTGAAAGGTTTAAATATAAGGTTTGACATGGTGTTTTTTCATGCAGCTCATGTTGGTACACAGGGAGTGGGAAACAGTTATTATTTAATCAATTTATTTGCAGGACTGGAAAAATGCAGTTTCAAAAGAACTAAAACTATTCATAAAATAAAAAAAAAAAAGAAAAAACAAAAGAAAAAAGAAAAAGACAATGTCTTTTAAATTTCTCATTCTGAAATAATGTTTCAGGTCCAAATTAATTTGAATTAAGTATATTAATTACTAAAAAAAAGGCAAAAAAAGAAAATCACCCTGAAAATCAGATGTGGAGAGAAATGCTAATGTTTTAATTAGCCCTTTCATCAGCTTCTGCTTTTTTTATTGCACAGAGAAAGCCCATTATGTTCTGGGTCAGCTCCAAAAGAGATTTCTTTTCATCTGTTTGTGGACTATCATGCTCAGATACCCATTGGGCCTGTGTTGGCCACTGGTGTCCTGCTAGACCCCTTGGTAGGGCTAGGAGTGTATTGATGCCAAGATGAAGGACAGGGAGCTCCTTCTCAAAGCTTGTTCTCCTCTTTGCTTTTGCCCCCTCACAGCCAGCCTGCTTAGGTAAGGTGAACACTTAACTGTCCCAAACAGCCATGCCTCAGGCTTCTTTAAAACTACTAAACAAAGGAAATAAGGATGGAGAATTCAGTTTTGCGTGTGTGTTGGTTTGGCGTGAAAAACTCTCTCACCTGCCATTCATCAGAAATAGTCACCAGCTGCTCCCAGGCTAACATTACAGTGTCAAAGGGAGGTCTTCAGCATGAGAGGGAGAAAAATGTCTTTGCCAAGATGTTAAAAAATGGAGTACAGTGAAACTGGAAACTTCCCTTGATAGTGAGCACATTATCTAAGCATCTTATTACAAATTACTGAGAGCCCTTTTAGCAATTTTTTTTTCCTAATGTCTTAAGGGGATTTAACTAATTAGACACAAAGTCTTATGCTTGGGATTTATTCAATCATATTTTTTCACTTAAGGTATGGCAAGTTGTCTGTTTTATTTATGTTCTGGTGGTCATTTGTGGAAAAGGCAGATTTAGCTGAAAGGAACCCAGCTGCAGTTACTAACATTCAGTGGTGCTGACTCCCCACATTTGCTGTACACAAGCCCTGTTGGAGTCAGCTGAAGACCTGTGTCCTTGATAGTGCTCAGCTCTGGCCTTGCTGCTCAGCTTGACACTGTCACATAGCATCGGTGTATCTATACGATGAGATTGTGATTATATAAGGGTGACAAGGTTGGGTCATCAATGCTGTTGTTTCTTCTGTCATTTGGAGAACAGGAGCCCCCCACCTGCCTGATAGCCCAGACTGGTAGTCCTGTAAAGCTCCAACTTGGAGTGGAGAAGAAGCAACAACTCAGAGACCATGATAGGCAGCAGGGGAGATGCCTTTACAAAGTATCTCAGTTAAGGATCTTCCCTCTGCCTGGTGCATAGGTACTTGAAGTAGGTGCTGTGGAAAGCTCCATTTGGGGTTGGATTGCTGTGCCTTTATAGAGCACATTGCCTCTCTTACTCATACTAAAACACACATAGAAACAATGACTGGCCCTGGACTTCTGCATAGAGTCCACAAGTGTCCTTAGACCATTCAGTGACCTATGAAAGGTCTCTAAGAAGAGGGGACCTATTGTCTGTGGATCTTAATTACAAATTTTAAATGTCTAGAGTTCTTGTGGATAGATTGAAAATCAGTTGTAAGCTGACAGTTCCTGCTGTTTTCATTGAGACCTCTGTGATCTCACAAGCGTTTCCATAGGAAGCAGTAATAAAATCATGGAGATACATGTATTTGAAGTAGGATCATAGAGTGGGAGAGCCTAAAGGATACACTAGTAGGTACTGTGTGCCTTCAGCCTCTCGGGCCTATGGTGGGGTGGGAGAAGCAGCTTTGCAGACTCCAAAGTCACAAAGGCTAATCCATCCTTGCTCACATACCTGTCTGCAAAAATGAACATTGTGTTGTAGGCTGCAGGAATTCAGAAATATATTTGATGTATAAAGTTGTTTCTCATTAGAATTTGTTGCCATCAGGTATTGCTTAGTTTATAAAGGCTTTTTGAGAAGCATTTGTTCTTAAAGACTAAGAAATATGTTGCTATACTTACACTTCAGGGTTAGCTAATTCAGATAACTTTAAAAATACTGGTGGTCAAAGTCCCAAGTTTTTATAGACTCATGTGAGACGAAATTTGCAATTGTTTTTTGATGAGGCATGGACTCCTCTGTTAATAGGGATCTTTGAAAGTCTTCCTTCATTATCCTGTCTAGTGCTTAAGTCAGAAATGCAATCACATTGATCCAAATGTTGTATCACATCCGTGCAGCAAAACATCAAACTCTAGCCTATTGAAGTTGTCAGTATTGGGGGCCATGAGTAAGTTTCTACAGAACTTCACTTTGTATAAGGTACAGGGAGACATTGCTGGCACATTCATTTAACCCACAGGTTTGGTTAATTTATTTCAGAAATCCAAGCTGCAAAAGTACTAAAATCTCACAACTCTTGACTTCACTGAACATGTTGCATGATATCTCAAACAACCAGAATCAACTGGCACCAACTGTGTTTGACTTACTGTCGTAGTAAAAGATGTATAGGAAAAAATCAATATCTGTTTTGCTTCACAGTAGAAGATCTCAGCATTTTGCAGCCTAACATATATTTTAGTGGTTTCATTGCACCACTAAAGGTCAAGTACCATATCTGTGCCTGTGATTTCCTGTGCTGCTTTAAAGCACATCTAGGGCCTGTAAGTCTTGAAGCTCTTTAAGGGTACAATCCTGTTATATTGAAAGGAATGGAGGTATTTTTTGATGACCAAAACCAAAATGTAAAAAAATAAATTGTGCAGTATTTTTGGAGCTTTTCTTCAGCTTTTTCTCATTTTCACATATAGTATATAGCAGTGATTCTATAAACTATGTGCTTAATTGTAAGCTCACGTATAAGCCTGTACTAGAGCTTATGGGGATGAGCATGGATGAGATCTGAATGGCAGCAGATTGTCTTTGTATTAGACATTTCTCAATTACAAATGTTACAGTGCTTTTTAAGGGATTTAAGATCTTGTATATTTTCTTAGTGTTGTTTCATGACTCAATTCATATTCCATTGTTCAAGCTGAGTTGTATCTCTGGTTTATAGTATTTATGCTTTCCACTTCTTCTGTTTGCCTGTTACCTTATATCTTGTATTTTCTTATTAGGAACTTATCTGGTGAAATATCTGACACCAAAATATCCCATACAGTTAATTCCAGACAAATTTATAAAAATCAGCTAACCCCCACACTTGTTTACTAACCACTTTTGCATATTATTGACATTGCTGGTTCTTCCTGCTTTCATTCTTTATTTGCTGTGGTGAAGGTTTTACACTCCCTATTACACTCACTATTTAGTGTAGAGTACCTTTATACTTACGAAAGCTACAATATAAATCAATCAATAATAATAATAAAGTGAAGTTAACATTACACTTTATGATTTTCTAAGCATCAAAACACAAAGCCTGTGTTTTAGACCTTAAATAAAGCACTATGCAAACACATGATCACACACCTCTTGTAACTTACTTGATGCAATTAACTCCAGGCTTAAAGGTGGCTTTGATGAGTTTATGACATCTTTTGTTGTCCTATCTCTTACTTTGAAACTGTATCTTGTAAATCAATTTCTATCATAATTCTCATGCAAGAGTATTTTGTTCAATAAAGTTAATGCTGTGGTGATATCAGATAACAGTGCCCAGCTCTCCTTAGCTTGTTTGAGCTGCATAGGACATGCATATCTCATAAATTGCTCTCCCTATTTGATGATGCTTCTACAGCTGCTTGCAGGAAACTATATTTTTGTTAAATTGAGAAGCCTATAATTCTTAGTGATCCCTGAACCTTATTCAATGCCGCAAAACACTACAGGAAAGGGGGCTGAACTTTGATGACTGCAAGGGGGGAAGTAATAACTTTCCCCATTTCTTCTGTAAGTGACTTGGGCTATGTGATGAATGCAGAACCTTCACTCACAAGGTTTTCCTGATATTATACACTTGTAGCAAATAAGGTTAGAACCTTTAAAATATAGCATTTAGTAATGTACTGGAAATAGCTTCTTCTCAATTCCTTAAAGGTCACTGCATTTGCTTTTCAGTCGTAATTTTAGTTCAGGCCTCTACAGAGTAGAACTGAGAACATGCTTGGCAATGTTCTCTCAATTTCCCCAAGACTGAAAATAAAATGGTGTGGGACATTCATATATAGGGAACAAGTGTGTATTTTGCATGCATGTGTGTTTGTGTGTATGCATACAGAAAAATCTTCAAGTTTGGGAATAGGTTACTAGACCAAATAATGAGGCATAGACACAAAACACAGAGAAATAGTCGGCTTAATATCCACTGTTTCCCTTAAATTTTTCTTACCATTGCCTCACTCTCACCACCCAGCGCTCACCTATCTCCAGCCTTCCCAGTCAAAGATCAGGCCTGTTACTGACCTTCTAATCATGTTTTGCTTAATAATATGGCCTTGTTAAGAGAAAAAACCATGCATTTCTTTAATGATTTTCTTAGGGCATCTAAAATGAGGAAAGACATTGAAGAGCAAGGAGTGACTGTAAGATGTATTTCCTCTAACACTCAGGAAATATTCTGTGGCTAGGAGAGGAGCATGTTGTGCTGTTGGCATGAATTTGCCAGTAATGCTGATGTTTATTAAAACTTGTTTACTTATGAAGGACAGGCGTAGAATATTCGGATAAGGTATTACATATTAAAGTAGTGTTAGAAGATGGATGTTAGGAGCATGTCTATGAAGTATGAGTTGGGAGAAGTAGCATTTCACCTGAGGTGATGCAGATCAGAAGCAGCGTAGTCAGGGTTGTGCAGAAAGGCTTTAGATTCTTTTTTCTGACTGTGGAAAAGTCACATAGGCTCAGATCCAATGGATATTGAGGCTCCAAACTTGTAACTTCAGTGCAAAGATGAGCTGTAGTAGCTGTCTGGAAAGAGCCTGTGATGCTACAAGTCATTGTTTCAATACCTAAGTTTAACAGATTCCTCCAAGCAGATGCCATGACTCTGAGGTCACATGCCTTTGCTCTCAGCATCGGGAAAGGTTGGCAGCTGAAATAAGTCCTGAGCCATAATATTTTTAACACATGAACTTATATTCTAAGGCTCACCCTAGGCTTATAAAACAAATGCTTTTTTGAAAGCACGTAAATCAAGTTGGATTCCAGCTGGATTTCCCCGGGAGAATATTCATATTCAGTGACTGAAAGGATTTATTCTCTGTTTACATTTATGAGATTTGGCAACAGTTAATGGAAGTAGAAAAGTCAGCTATCTTCCTTTAGAGCAGGTAACTATATCTTTTTGGCTGATCAAGATTTACAAATGTCTTCCCAGTTGATTTATTTATGTTAACATTACTACTGTTCTATTTTGAAACTCGGAAGAATGATGACAATTTTGCATTTTTGCAAACGAAAGAGGAGAAGTGGTTTTTGTCCTCTACCAGATAATAACTTTACAAATATTTTTTGGAAATATTTGGAAACCATTTGAGGTGGTTTCACTGGACTATTTGGAAGATGTTTGACCTGTTTTGTATTAACCAAAGGACTCAAAACTGCATTTTCTAAAGTCACTTCTGAGAATACCTGGTAGTTTAGGTGTCCAGCTGAGACATCTGTTTTTCAGGTCTCAGGTGCTCAATATGTGAAAATCTACCCTTTTTCAGGTGTCTGTGCTTATGCTCCAAATTAAAATCATCTGATCATTAGTTATACTTTCTATCAAATTCTTTTTATCCATGGATATTCTCTTTGCTCTGAGAGCATCTGTGCTTGAAAGCCATGCTGAACACCCTGCAACAGACTGCTTACTGTAGCTGAGGTCTTGGATTCAGTCCTTTAGCTATTGTGGAGGGTAATAGATTACATCAGGTTGCGTTTCAGAACCACATGATGCTATCAGTGTGTCAGGTGACTGCATGAGCTGATGAACAAAACCCTACCTGAATGTCATGGAGAGGAAGCCTCATTCTGAAAGTTGTGGCCCCTTGTAAAAGGCTTCTAATTTTTTCATGCTTGTGGCAATCCAGGAAGACGGTGATTCCCCAGTACCTTAGATCAGTTTTGGATCCTCAAAGATCTTGTGGAATAATGCATGCTCTCATTCATGTGAAAACACTGCACATTTCACTGTCTGGTATGTCTTTATGGACTTGCTGCAGAATATTGAAGGGGGCCTTGTAGACCACAAGTAGTCCAGGACCACGCTGTAAGAGAGATGATGGATTAAGTCAGTTATGCTTTCCTGACTTGTTTACTCTTTTAAGCTCTGTCTTGGTTTATGTGCTCTGCATTCAAACCTAATTATACAAATATACCTGATTAATTACCTCAGTGCATTTGCTGGTTGAGGCATTTCACAAATATGCTACAGCTACAATTACTACTTTTAAAAGGCCCTAAAGCACTGATCCTGTCCTTCCAAAAAACACTCTGTGCCGCAGCCAGAGCACAAGCCACTCTGGAGAGCGAAATACCATCATATATTCTCCTTTGCATCTATAAAGGCCTTGCAATGTGAAGACAAATTTCTTTGCCAGCTTCTCAATTGGAGGAGCTAACCCTGCTTCCCATCACTCACTGTGCAGAGTCCTGTCAGCCTCCCAGCACAGAGGGGCCATAGAATATATTATTCCATTAACACTTGTCTGTGTTCTGTACTCTGCATATTAAAGCAACTAATCAGTTATCTTCAGCTGGGGATACTAAGCCTTATTATGTTTTTTGTTGTTGTTTGTTGTTAATGTTTATCTAGAGCACTATGAACTTTATTCTCCAAAGGTAGCAATCATCAAAGATAAACTGAATGTCGGAAAGCAGCTACTTAAAAAACTGCTTTCCCTACTCAGTGCAGGGGTCTGAATTAAACAGAGGTGAGGCTCTAAAATGAAAGTCAAATGAGGGTTTGGGAGGCAAAAACCAAACAGTTGAGATCACAGAAACAGAGATGTGGATGACAAAGATCACATGCAACAAAACCAAAATGAAACAGCTAAAGACAGTGATTATATAGATCTGAGCATGCTGTTGACTATGTGGAATTGCAATTATATCTCAGGCTCCTGGGACCTTGCTTGGGGAATCATTACTACAAAACTAAGAAGATGGTTCTCAGGTGCAGAACATTGATTTTGCTGTTCTCCGGCATCCTGCAAAGCAACTGACCATGTCATTTAAGTGTTCGTTAACCAAACACATCAATAAACATAAAACTTTCAAAAAAGTAAAAATCACCTCATAAATAATTATAAAAGAGTGAATTATTACCTAGGAGCAAGTGTAATTGATGTCATTATAAATAAAACACAAAATATATCCTGTCCCAAGCTTAAAAATGTATGAAGGCATCCATCTACCTAGTTAAAAAATGATAGTTTATCTTACAGGAGGACAGCTTTCTTAGCTGCCTGATTGGAAGAGGAGTGTGCAGAGAAGAGATTACATTGTAAATATTTTTTATTTGCTTTATTTTTCCTTTATTTATTTATTTTTATTTTATTTTATGTGAATTCAAAGCTTATAAATGGAGAAGGACAGATAACATTTGTTACAGCCAAGCTGCAGGGAGGGCAAGAAGAGTTTCTCTGTGTAGTTCACATCAGCCCTGACCTGCAGTGCTCCAACTATTGTAATCCTTGACCTTTGAAGAGTGGCTGTCAGTAACAACAGGCTTTTTTTCCCCTAGATTTTTTTTCTCTGACCCAAGGACTGCAGGGACAAGCAAATTTGTTTTGAATATGTGCTGTGAGGTAATCAGTAATGGCAAAGCACTCACATCCTCTGTTCTCCAATATTGCCTATTCACCCATAACTGCAATTAACACTTGCAAGATATTAATGCAGGAGGAAATGAGACCCTTGGCTCTGTGTTGACCAATGTCCCAACATAGCTCTTAATCAGGGATCCCTTCTACTCCAAATAGTGAGACAGAGACAAACCTGCAGGGTAGGTCAAAGGGGTAAAGAGGAAGGCTTTAGATTTTCACTGACTAGTAAGTGAAAGGGACAGATTAAGCCATTTCGTGGTCTTTTACTGTGTATTATTTCATACATAAAAGAAAACAATTGAATACTTTCTTTGTGTGTACGCTCATTTAAGTAAGCACAAATCTGGGGCTGACCACCTCCAGAGAAGGCAGTCGAAGGCTGTCACTTGGATGTGAGATAGAGCTCTCGTGTTCCTTTGAAGGAGAGCTTTTAATAAACTTGGAAACTGCCACAGCTTGTCATCCAAAGTGGATGGGAGAGTCTCTCCACCTCCCTTCCCTTGGATCCTGCATGGGTCTGTACAGCAGCATGACCACCCCCCCCCAACCTCAGGCCACCAGATTTGGGGATGCTGTTTGTAAATCATACATCAACCAGATCTGTGTCTTCACACTGTGGGATTTTGTGAAATGTGTTATTTCTTTATCCAGTGGGCAGATGTATCAGAGAACAGTGTTTTCTGTTTTAAAAGTCTCAGTGAAGAATTTGAAGGAAAGCCAATTGTGTTTTAATTTTCTGTATGACCAACGATATGTTTCTTTTTACATCAGATTAGCTCTAGCTTGTGTCTCTGCTTGAACCCGTGAACATCCTGAGAGATTTTGAAGTCAAAAGGGGCTGCTGATTGTTTTGACTTGTGGCAGTTGTTGCTTTTGGTTATTGACATTTCTCTCCTGCATTGCACCCCCCCAGCTTCTGTGGGTGTCTTTTATTGCAGCTGTATTTTCACAGAGAGTCCTGAGACTCCTGTTCACATAATAAAATCTGGAGTTTTCTCTGAGAACATATTCTGTTGGGGTTTTTTTTCCGCCCTGATTCAGGAGGAAAGCCAATGTCAAAACATCAGACTTTTTCTCTAGGATTTCAGCAGCTGTTGCTTCCAAAGGCTCCTCATAAATTCAGGGTCCCATTTTGTTGTCAGTTTTGGGCATGCTTAGGAGCACACGGGCACTGCCTTGGAGAGATAAGACTATGAAAAAAACAGAAATGGAGGCAAGGTGAGGGACTGATGCAGAAAGTTCCAGGAAAATGTTCCCCTGGTAATTCTGTGTGACTTCTTATAGATCAGTCTGGGCAAAGGGATATACTCAGAGAGGTCAAGGCAGTGTTTGTCATGCAGCTTATTAATTTTATTTCCTTTTCCTACTCAGACTCCTTGTTTATTAATTTACTTTATTCACAGAAGAACTTCAAATACTTTTCAGGGTACGTGAATGGTTTTGGTTTTGGCAAAATTAATGCAGAGATGAATTTGTGCAGGAGATAATGATTGGCAAAGGAAGAGTGGATAAGGTGAGCAGGAAGAGAGAAGGTGGAGGAATGTAGAAAGGCAATGGGGGAAGAGAAATTAATACAAAAAAGACGGAGAGCGAGGCTAGGGGAAGTTGGTGAGCAGCTTATTAAAAAGATACTCTGTTTTCTTTCATGAAGAAAGGAAAATTACAGGTTGGCATCACCAAGTTTATCCTGCCTGTGATATTGTGCCTTGATTACTTCCATGTCTGACACCAGCTTCCCAGATAACACTGACCACTCAGACTAGTGACACTTCCGGAGGACCTACTGACTTAAAAAAAACCCCAAAAGTAATAATAAATAGTAATCCCCTTGGAGATACACCAGTCCTGGTGGCTCATACACTTATCTTAGACATATAAGTTTCTCTGGAAGGGCCTTTTTTGTCTGCACAGACTGTTCTGGGAGCGCAGATTACCAACTTGACTTACTTTCTTTTTAGATGGCTGATTTTGAGTGTCTTAAGTCAAACCTACTCTAAAAGTCATATTCTTTTTGTAGAGGTCACAACCATGACAAGCTTCAAGTTTTCACTGCATGGCACCATATAGCTTAATTAATAGAGCTGGCTGATGCAAGGTCTCAGGGGTCTCACTCCTACTGGATTTTATTGTAACAGTAATAATTTAAGTGTATTTGCAGTCTCCAAAAGAGGAGGAGGAGATAGAGCACAGCTGTCAAAAAGTAAATTTGGTTCATTAAAAAAAAAAAAGGTGATCCAATCACTTGACCGATTTATCAGTTGACATGAAACAAGACAGTGCAAGATTGCAGCTAATGTAAAGCAGGAAAAAGGCTGAGTTCTGGCATAACCAGTGCTACAGAGAAGTGACTAGAGAACTGAATACTTTCATACTGCAAGTCTGAAGTTGAGCAGTAGATTATGCCATTGAAAAATAGGGAGTTGACTTGGATCTACACAGCTTCAGTTTTGACTTTGGAGCTTTTTCCTTTGCTTCTAGACTGTCCTGTGCTCCCTTCAGCTCCCACAACATTTCCTGGCACTGTCTCCATAACCCTGTTTGGAGGAGCTTATCTCAAGCTCTCCATTGGGGAATGGAAATAGTACATATAGTGCAAGTTCCTTGGCTCATCATCTGCTCTGACAACAACCAGAGAAACAACAAGAAGCTGGACTTATCTTTACTACTTGGCAGCGGAACAGCTTTGGGAAGAAAACATTTCTGAAATTACATTTTCATTAAAAATTGAGAAAACATTTAAGGGGGAGCACAAGGAGATATGTTTAATGGTACATTTAGAGACCTATTTTCAGTTAAGCTGAGGCGTGCTTAAGAATAACATTTGACCTTGGACAAATCCACAATGCAGCAACTAAAAGTGAACCTGCAATTGAATCCCACATCCACAAAAGTTGTTGGCAAATCAGGCTTTAAAATATGAACCAGAATAAAGCTCCATTTCAGCTATCACATTACAGTAAATAGGTGGTTTTGACCTTCCAGTCATGAAGAAATATTTTATATCAATTTGTATCTTTTATATAATAATAAGAGGTTCTGCATTAAGGAATGAGTGATACTATACTGATACACAACTTAGGTATTTTTGATGGACTAATTATCCAGATAGTAAGAATAGTTCCCACACTTTGGAATAATAATAAGAAAAAAGGGCAAATTAACATTTCTTAAGTGCATTTGAAAAATACTGTTATTTATCACTTCTTGCAGTTAACACTGCTTTGCTTCGGTCATTTGCTCAGTGACACCTAATGAAGACAGCAGCTTCTGGAAGCAAAAACTATTTCTATTGAGAAGATTAAAATTATTGGAGGAAGTCTGAAACTCATTCATTTAATTCCACTGTCTGAACTTTTTCTAAAAAGACTTTGTTAAACTACAGGATTGAATCCTTCTTTTACTCTAGATTTGCAGAGCTTTAAATGAGAGCAGACTGTGATATGTAAGTTTTTAGGATTTCTTTTATGTAGTGGAACATCTTGGGTTCTACACAACCCAAAAGTTGGCTGGTTCCCACATTCCTTACAATGACGTGCAAGGAGTTCAGCGTGTTGGCTGTTGATTTGTCAATAGCTTCAATCTCCATGACAACCTCCCCAGAGAAGTGAGAAAAGTCAACAGCACAAAGTTCACATCACCTTGCATAGCTGATGGGAAGAAAAACACAATAAAGAAGATAGAAGCCATAAACTGTGATAGGCAATGATTAATCCATCAAACTAGAGAAATATAAAGAATCATTAAAATGACAAAATACAATGAGTCATTTGGTGCTGATCTAATTAAACAATACTCCAATGTAAATCAGTGAGTTATAATCTGAGAGCCAGCAGAAAAAGGCATTTGCCTAACTAGTGATTTCTCAAAAAGTCCCTGTATTTATGTTCCTGTGCTTGACAACTTTGTCATCTACCTGGAGCTCATTTCTATGAATTTGGTTTTGGTCAGGTCACATTTGTTCCGAAGTGAGGCTCTGACAAATTTCACTATGCTTTTTGGCACAGTCAAACATCAATTTGTGATCAGTTTGGCAGAATGGAGGATTTTTTTCCTAATTGGGGAGGAAGATTTTTTTCACTCAGAATGTGTGATTAAGTCTCATTATCATTTCAGAGTCATCATGTTCTTATTTCTAGTGGCATTTGTGGTGTCTGTTGTAAGAATATGGACACTAGGTTTGGTTTTGGAAGAAGCTGAGATAAGAAGAGTGATACAGATTTCAGATCTATTTTACCCAGGCAGTGGGACTCTGAAATTCCTTTCTTTAACAGGAAAATCAGGGATAATTTGTTTTTGCCAGGATTTCGTTAGTAGTAACTTGATTTCCTAACATAAAAAATGAACTGGTTTTCTTCAGGTTTATGCCCCATTTTATCTGTATGCTGCAAGCCTGAGGATAAAAGTTCATGGGCGTTGTAAAAGTTTGTTGATTTTTTTTGGTAAAAAATAGCATTCTTGAGCTCATTACTTTGGAAGAAGTTGAAAAGATATGGATGATATAGACTTTTTATTTTCCACTTCATATTTGAACGTTACTCTTGCTGGTGTGCATCTTCCTTCACTGTTATTCCCATACCTGTATCAATTCCGGTGCACAGGGCTGCTGTATTCTCTCCCTGCAAATTTAGCAACTGATGAGCAATAGTACGGAAACAGATTCTTCTAGTTTTACTTTGTGCAGAGAGCCAGCACTTCTCATTTTACTGGTTTCATTGTCTGTATCTAGGCCAGATATTAGGTAGCCATGAAATGGGATCAAAAAGACTGATGACCAGCTTTTAAGGATGTTTTTTAAAATGTCCTGCTTTAATGCAGTTGGCCATATTGTTCACAGTGTGTGGTACAGTTTCACATGAGTTCATGTCACTATGTTCTTCTCACCAATTTATTATTCATCTGCCATGGCTAAAATATTTATAGGCTGTAAGGTTTGTCTCTGCCCAAGCACCTGTAGTGTTTATGCACAATGGTACCTTGGGCATCTGTCACAGCAGGTGTATTTGGTGGTTTTGGCTGCTATTCCACCATCAATGACCCAAAAGGCTCTCTAAGTGACCTAATTATGAAATGATGCTGACCAATAACACATTTACATCACTGTTAATGGCATTAGTGTAACTCTTTCACTTACTATCCTTAAGATCAATTAACCATGCTAGCGTCTGCTGTAATGAATGTCAGGTCCCCATCAAATAAACCTCTCTTATGCATTAGTAACTATTGGCCATGGCCTTCATCAAAAAGAGTGAGCTGAAAGTAAATGTTCAGATGGTATTATTTGACTAATGTACCACTTGAAGCTGACCTCTTCTTCACTGTGAAGTATAGGCTGATAAGGAGTCTTTCAGAGACCTTGCTTCTTTCTAGTGAAACATAATCTCTTTCATTAAAGTCTGAGTTACTTAATCATATCCTTTTCAACAAGGCTAGCTTTCCCTGCAGTCCAGGAAAAGACTGCTCATTGTCAGGGGATGCTTCAATCCCTCCAAACCCTCATCTTTGTTCTTGGTTTAGTTTCCATACAAAGTCCTTGTAATTTTATTTTTGCTAGTTTTTCATTCAGTAAAGGTTTCCCTCATTGCACCTTCCTTATATCTGTCAGCCATTGTCACTCTTCCTTCTGCCTTTCTGGTGATGCTGAGTTTTGGTCTTGATAAGGCAGGTGGGTGTTTTGCAGGCAGTTGAGGGAAATCACAAAAGTTCTGTTCAATGGATGAGCATGGCTTAAGGGCTGTACTTCTTCCTGTGTACTAATTTTTGTGTTAGAGTTAGGATTGTAAGTGTTTGCCGGGAGATGAGGCTTTGGCTTTTGCATTGATTGAATAGAACAAATTTGCAAATAAAAGACTGAGAAGGTTCAAACAGCTGCAAGTGGTGCAGAGCTTTACCTATTATTACACATATTTCTAATTTCTAAATTGCTCTTCAAAGTGGCCTGTTTTCACTGAAAGCATCTCCCTTCTAGCTACAAAGTTCCTGATTTCTCCTGGTCTTTCACCCTCTCTACATATGACTGGTTTCTACTTGTCAGTGATACTGGAAAACACTATGAATGTTTTCAGGACTGTGACCATTTTACAATATCTTCTTGTTTTTCCATCCCTGCCCATGTTCCTGGTAGAGATGTTTTTTTCTATATGCGGTTGGAAAAGAAAACCTCTTTCACTTGACCTAATGAAGTTAAGTATCACAATTCATCACTCTTTATTTTAAAATGTGTCATCTGAGCATGTGTAGGTGTTTACTGCAAACCTGATGTGGCCAGTTCAGAATGTGACCATTCAGACAAACATGATCTTCCTACTAAGCAGGTGATTTAGGAGCTATATCTTGTAAAACTCACTTCCCAAAGCATACACAATTGATCAGCTGGAAATCAGCTGAACTTAGGGCAAGTAAATTGATTTTGCTCTTTGATATTGGGAGGCAGAACGTCACTGTTCATAAATTTATTTCCACTAGCTGTTATTCATGTAAAGAACTCTGCAGATATCTTGCATCACCTCTTACCCTGTGGATTGATTGCATACATAGAAAGACTTCAGCCCCTTTGTTGAGTTCCCCTTCCTTCAGAACATTGCTGCTAGCTGCTTTTTTTGAGATATTTCCCATTTTGTCTTCAACATAAGGAGAAAGCAAAAACTGGAGTTCTGTCACTGGCTCAGGCTTGCACAAATGCTTACACCAAAGCTCTTAAAGATGGTCTGAACTTTAAAATAAACTACAAATAGAACAGTCTCCCATGCATCAAATCAGATCTGTGTTTTAAGGGAATTGATAACTAAAGACCTAAAGCCTTACCTAAAGCCTTACCATTTTGCTTAGTGAGGGGTGAATGATTGTGTGTGCAGCATACCTCTGCCTCTGGTGCCAAGCAAGTCATACTGGAAAAGAGCTCCATAAAAGAGGGCCTTATTGTGAGCCTGAAATTGATTCCCAAACTGAAAATTGCAATGACCAGCATCAAAACTCTCAATTTTTCTCCTTTTTCCCCACTGGATGGTCAATGGTAAGACCAAAGGCTTGTTTGAGACCTGAAACTGGTAAAAATATGTAGTAGCCATTCTGTGCAGCAGGGCTGCTTATGCTGTTGTGGTATCTAATTCCAACCCAGACAATGTTCTTCTTGGTAATGGAGAGGAGCTGAAAAGCAGTGATTTAGGGCTAGTGGGAGGGACAGATGCAGGAGAGTAGCAGTTCTGGCTCTAGCACTGTACAGCCTGTTGTGTAAGATTAATGACTGTGGACTACTCTCTATTTTTCTCTCACTACAACTGTGAGCAATTGCCTCCAAAATCAGCCTGCTGCTGGTCAGCCAGCAAATAGATAATAAGATCCCTGTGTGTTAAATATGCACAGCTGCATGTCTGACATTGCTGATCCATCTGCACTCCCTGATACCACGTGCCAGCTGCCTTGCTCAGGGTGAACGAGGAAGGGATCCATTAAAGAAAGTCCACAGCATAATCTTGGTACTCTCCCCCTTGCCGTCACTGTGCTTTGTTGCTTTGGGTTCCTGGAGTCTCACTTCTCCCCATCCTTCTTTTGTCTACAGAGGTTTGAAAGCACCAGACACTTTTACTTTACGATTTTAAAAGTGAGCTGATTGCCAGGTGGGTTTTCCCTGAGCTCCTGCAGTGCTAATTTTCACCTCCCCAAGGTGATGATTCAGAGGAGCTTGGCCAGTCAAGTGAGTCATGGTGCTTTCCTATATCCATCTTTTTATTGTCTGACACTTGCATTCAGAAAGAAAGCTGAACAGCCTTCTCCTTGACTTCTTTCTGTCTGTATCTCCTGCTCTCCATCCTCTGCCTCTCCGAGGAGCTTTGTTTCTGGCACTCTCTTCGGCAGCTGGGTGAGAAGTGAACTAGCGTAGTCCTGATAGTGTGCCAATGACTTCACTGGCCTTAGGGGTCTGATAGAAGCTCAGTGAAGAAAAGGGCATTGGCTCTATCCAAGATTTTCAAAACCAGAAACCTTCTGCATTGCTCTTAGGTCTGTGTTCAGGCACTGAAATCAGCATGGGCTGTTTTTTTCTCTATTCTTTTTTGAAAATCAATCCCCCTTGATGCTGATGACAAGGTAGAGATAAGTTGTGCCTTACTATGGCTCTATTACCTTCCTCTTACTCCCCAGGGCTACAAATCTTGGTCATCAAGAGAGGAAGAGAGCAAAGTGGGTCAGGAGAATGCCAAAATCTGTATGGAAGCCACTGGCTGCACTGAGAAGTATTTTGTGGTGCTTATGGCCCAGATGCTACTCTGCAGTTGTTATTTCTGTGTGAACTAGCCCACATCTGGCCATGCTGGATGGCAAGGAGAACACTTGCATGTCTACGTCCAGAAGTCCATGTAGAAGACAGGTTCCCAACAAAGTGCCCTTCAGGATCCTTGCTGGAGGAGGGAGCGGGGCATGGAATAAAACACATTATCTGTCTACAGGGACTCTTATTTGGCCTTATCCTTAAACTTTTACTTGCAGCTGAAGCTGTGTGCCATGCTTGTAAATGAGGAATGTCATCACTGTTCTACTGACAGATGTATAAAACCCTTAAACTGTGATTTTATTATGTAAACTTCCTTGCCACGGGCATCCTGTCAGTGCTCTAGTGGGAGGGCTTTCCTTCCCAGGTGTAACTGTGCAAACATTATGGTTATAGCACAAAGTCCAACTTGGTTAGATTCTGTCACATAAATACACATCGAGTTAAATCAAACACAGCTTGTGTCCTGTTGGAAAAGCCCATTCATAAGCAGTTGTTTGAGATCCATAAGATAACCCAGTGTGTTAAAATAGCCAGTTCTTCTAAAGTGTTGTTCCCAGGAAAATATGCAAGTGAAGATCAGTAAATAAGCTAAATATAGTAGTTGACTGATGCCCTTGGAATTTTTATGCCTGGATTTTCAGCACTCTGCTTTTTTTTTTTTCTTTTAACTTCTTTGTTTTTGTGGTGAGAAACAGTTCTAGAAGTGAAGGAATACCCAGAATCTGGGAGGGAGAGAGCCCTTCCAAACCAGCATGTTACAGACAGTAACTGTCTGGGAAAAAAGGAAGTGATAATACTTAGGAACATAATGACATTTTGTATAGAAAATAATGGAATTGGCAAAAGTATACTACAAGTGCACATGCTTTGGTTTATTGCTAAGTGAATGTGGCAATGAATCCCCTCCTCCCAGTCACTTCTATGTTTTAAAGTTCAAAAGTATTAGCAATATCTAAAACCCCAACTGGTAGAGAAAAGTTTAGCAGAAAAAACTAAAATATAAACAATTGCTGGGGAAATTAAGGTTCTCACAGTCTTTTGGAGAATTGGGTTTTCTATGACTACATACAGAATATTGCCCAAAAATACAAAAGACCAAACACAATAACTGATTTGTGCTAGAAATATTCTGGAATCTGTGGTGAGCAAGACATTTGTGTTCCCCTTATAATGAAGATAGCCAAATAATGCATCAAATACACTCGCAAGGTTATATCATCATTCTTAACATTTGTTTTCATGATTTTCAGTTTATTTTGTTAATTAAATGTACTGGGCCTGTTCCTAATCTCAGCCAGATTTTAAATGGGCATGAGTATATCAGCTCCTGATTATCATCTCTAAGTGAGACTAGAGCCAAGGCAGTACCTAGAAGTAAGTTTGAAACAAACTTGGGCATCCATGTGATTTTCTTTTTTTTTTTTCTTTGCCTTTTTAAAGACCCTTTGGAAAAGTAGCACTCTCTTTCTGAGCTAAACAAGACCCAGGATGCAAACTGATTTGTCATATGGCAGAGAACTCGATGAAAGAGTAGGTGTCTCAAATCCTCATATTTAGGCATCAGTATCCCAAATAAATTACATTTGACACTCACATACAGGCAGACTAATCCCATTTCACCTTTTTTGCAGTTATAAGGTGTGTCCAAATCCCTGGTACTTCTATAAAGGGGATCTCAACTAGAATAAATCACTGTCACACTAAGTTGTGACTCCTCATTGATTGTAAAGGCAGTTTAAGATGATTTAGGTTTCCAAAGTGGGTGCCGTGGTTAACTGCCCATGTTAGATGGACCTGTGGCCTTTTCTGAGACATTTTGAACTCCTGGTCTGCCTAGTTCCCACCATGTCTTCACAGTGCCTAGCAACTTGAATCAGATCTAAGAGCCTACCTTAGATAGGAATGTTTGTCCTCTGCTCGCACATGACAGTGGGAGGTGCAGTTTAGAGCAAACCCCATGATTATTATGATTTTATGTATCAAGTTTTGTCATCTATCTATATACACAAGGTACTGAAGAGTGTGTACATAAATTAGGTTGTTGAGTGCAAATGGGCCTAAGCAGATATCTAGCAGGTTATCTGACAGGCATAACTCATGGCTGATTTATGCCTGCAGTCATTATAGTGGAATGTACAGTTGTTTGGAGGCCAGAAAAGTCAGTGTTTCTTTTTGACTTAAGTCAAATTTAGGCTAAGCTCCCTGTAAACAGTGTGTTTCTTTTTCATTCCCCATCAAGAACACTTGACTTCCTTCTCTTTTACCAGAATTTCCGTTAATATAAAAAGAGTATAAAGTATCTCAGCCTTCAGTGCTAAGGAAAGTGGAAGTACTGGAAACAAGAAAATACCTTTCAGAGTTATGAAATCATAAAATGTTTGCAAAAAGACAGAGAACATATGAAAGTAGTCTGGTCTGGGGTTTTTGTTAAAATAAAAAACAACCCTGAGTCTCAGCCAAGATTCAGTCAAGCATTTACAGGGTGAACAAGGCAACTTGCAAAAGCAAAAGTGCAATTACCTGCCAGGAATTCTTGCTTTTCTGTGGTACTAAGTGGTTCTCCTAAGACGTTCAAATTTGTTCTGAAATCCAACCAGTAAATGTAGCTTCATCCCTTGCAAACCCAGAAGCCAGATCACAATCCAGATTTCACTGAAGTCTCCCCTTTTGGCAGATCTGCTCTTCTTTTTTGGTCCCATTACTATCTGAAATCAAGGACCAGGCTGTGTTCTTGCTTTAGTCTATGTAGATGTAAAGTAATATCTTTTGACACAGCGAAATAGTGCTGGGATAAATTAAATTTGAATCTGGCCTTAGAAGTAGCGCATTCTGGAAAGCCTTGAGAAAGGTTAAATCTACATGTTGATTTGCCAATACACCACAGGAAAAAGCTGTTACTCTCAATATATGTCTATATGGCCTGAAATTCTCATCAGAGTTCTTGTCCAGTTTTATAGACTTGTGAAGGCAGATCATAAAAGTTTTGAATTTGTGGGACACCTCAGAGGTAGCTGGATACATATCTGAAGCATATTTTAAGAGGTGTGTCCCATCAATGGTAATGACAAAATCAGCTTTGCATATCTTGGTACATGAAGGAAAATATGCATCCCCATAAAAACCACTTTAGCCTTTTTTTTTTTCACCTTCATGTTTATGCATTTATAAAAATCTTTCACACACACTAAAGTCATTCCTCCTGTATGTTTACAGGAGGAACACAAAAAAAAAAAAAAAGAAAAAAAGGCAGCCACTAAAACTAGCAAGTTGATGAAAGTAGTGTAAATCCCGCCTGCTGTCTGCTTTTGGGAGAAACTACTTTTGAGTCTTCTCTAATGAATGATGACATTTTGCATTCAAGGAACAAATGTGACTTTTCCTACTGGCCAACACTCTCCTCTGCTTTCTCTTTTTTCTCTTCAGTTACACATAACAGAAGCTTGCTAAGGAGGAAAACAGGCTTAAATGAATTGCAAAGCTCTAGATCTTTTCTTAAAAATGTTGTACCTGCAAAACATTGTGGTCATGAATTAAAAGGTGAAATAATGTATGGAGATGAATGGTGGAGTCAGTTCCCTCTGTGCAATGAGGGAAAAACTAGGAATAACAGCAACTTTTTTATTGTTCCAGGTTGTTCCCGGTAATCATCTGAAATAAATATCTGCAGGTGGAGTGGTTTGCATGAAGTGGAGGAGATCTTTCTGAGTCAGCATGTGGGACAGGGCTTGGGGTGAGGTTTTCAACCTGTCTGAGACTTCTTGCAGGACTGATCACCACAGAATTTCAGTATCTTCTCTCCACTTCTCTCCCATGTGAGGTGTCTCTCTGACTTTGGTGACAGAGCCATCTGTGCAGGGCTTCGAGAAGTGTTCTCTGCTTGATTTGCTGAGTCAGGGTAGAGAGTAGAAGTGATGTCCTCCTGCCATTCCCTCCTTCCATCCTGCTTTCCACCAGGGATCGGTGCAGGCTGAAAGCAGTGTCTTCACTGATGGGAAATGCTTTTGTGTATTTTGTTTTAATGGGAGACAGAGGCCCTGGGACTCCACACCTTCTCTAAAATGACAAAGTTCTCACTGCTTCTGAAGTGGGAATGCAAAAATAAAAAGTGACATATTTTAATTATGAAGTAGGGTGGGAGTGGAAAGGAAGGGAGGAATAAAAAGCAATCTAACAAAGCCAAGATTTAGGGTGACATCACTTTCTATATAATTGCTATGCCAGCAGACACTCAGTAAACATATCAGCATTGTTAAAATGATTTATGACCCCCATAGTTGAATATAAAATATTATCAAAAGATGTGTCATCATTGATCTTTCCTGGGGCTAGCAGCTGAAGGATGGAAGAGGGAGATGATTTTAACAAACAATCCTTGACTGAAATCCAAAGGAAACAATGTGCAGGGACAGACAGCTGACAAATTCAGTATGGGGCCATTAAGACATGTGATGAATTTGCTGGGAAAGTATATATTTGTGGAAGAGGTGAGCTCCTATCTACCATAAATTTGTCAGCTGTGACACAGCGTTCTCAGGCCTGGCATGAATAATGCCTAGCTATTTACAGGCTTTGTCTGGCAAAAGCTCTATCAGTCACTCCAGGGTTATTTACAAAGAAAAGTGTCTATCAGTTACAAGGACATGACTTTGCTACTAAAAGATAACAAAAGAGGAAGTCAGCCAGTGGCCTCTCAGTGCAAGATGCATCTTCTCTAGAGAAGCTCTGGGCTGGAATGAATCAGATGGACTGCAGCAGGACCTCCTGGCAGAGTGCCTGGCATAGGCTGCAACAGTACATTTATCCACGCTGATTAGATTAGAATTATTAATAGGGGTCTATGGAGTGGAGCAAAGGGTCATTTAGAGTTTAATTCTGTTCTCAGATAACTTCATTTCAGCTGATGGGATTGTTATTGTAGGGGTTTTATATGTTTATAGGAAACAATATACTCAATAATGAAGTCATGCATCCTTCTGCAAGATTAGGAGAGCTATTGTGTAGCTGGAGTGAAGTCTTCACAATTGTGTTAAGTAATAGTGATTTGACTTTGTCTCCTCATAAAATGCATTTAAGAAGTGACTAAAAGCTGCTGAGAAAGTGTTCCCACAATAGAAATATATGGCAAAACAAGCAAGAAATGAAAGCTGCCGTGGATTGAGTAAACAGAATTGCTGATGCGATGCTTTTACTTAAGAAAGACAACGACTTGGCCTGGAGTTTCAGCTTCCTGCTTTGTTAATATAAATGTGTATTGGCTTAGTATTGAGTATACCAGGGTCTTTTTCTCTTGTCCTCAGTCCAGATAAAAGTGGAAGGCTGTGGCATTTATGGCATGTTTACATTTGTCAGTCTTTTGTTTTAAGTTTCAGACCATGAAGTTTGAGATTACGTTCAGTTTTTTTCAAAGTGGGCACCCAAAGTTAGACGTTGAAATCTGCATTTAAGATGATAGACTGAAAGGGCCTGATATGAAAAGACAATTGGTAGGACTGGTGGAAATTTGCAGAGTGTTCATGAGAGGTACCAATTAAGCTATTTTCTGAATGAAATCTAGGAGTCAATCTCATATCATGCCAAAAACATTGACCCGTGTTCTTTCCTGAATTGCTGTTGTCCGGATTTCACACAGTGTGTCATGCTGTTCCTAAGAAAAATCACAGTTATGTCACTAGGTACATTATCTACATAGGCTTAGAGTGTGATGATAAAATTTTTCTGAGAAGTTTAATTTTGCCTGTTTTTCAGTGTCAGGGAGCCAGCTTCTTACATGGTGTATATTGGACTCTTTCCATTCAGTTCACTGGAACTGTAGTAACATACACCATTTGAAATCAAATTAAGCAGTAAGCATGGAATGTGAAAAAGCAGCATATTAATGCTTCAGGATAGGATCTGAACTGCAAGTGAAGGAATTCTCTTGTTATGTTGTGTCCGCAAAGATGCAACCACAGAATAAATAACAAATCCTGACAATGGAAAACATTTCCTTATCCCTCTAAAGGTAGTATTCTCTGTTTAAAAGAATGGTTCTTAGTTTTTCACGCAGAATGGTGCAGCTAGAAGTTCATTAAGCAAGATGGTTAACATGATGGTAATTAATGAGGATAAAGACAACTCCAGCATTTCCAAAATAGCCATGAGCTTGTGCAGTAAAGGACTTTTAATACACAGGTGTTCATCTCGTGGGCTTTGCAAGTGTGTGTGACAACCCCATTGACATGATAAACTCTAAGTGCTCCAGAGGAACTATTATGGTCAATTGTGTCAATAACACGTTGGCTCTGAGTGATTTACTGTGCGTGTTATATAAAATAGCTTAAAGGAGTTGTGATGGCCTGTTGATCAAACCGATATGGAAGGAACCCCAGGAAATCAGCTAGACCTGTTGCTCTAAAGTCAGTCTAGATAGGACAGGTTGTGTTACCAACATGGTTAAAATGGCTTTCTGTGACTTGAAGCAATACATTTTCATATTTTAAAGTAGACATGAAATATATTTGGGGATTGCTTCAATATTTTTGTGCATTTTCTTTTCAAGTTTATGGTGTCACTGAGAAAACAAAAGTTAAAAGGCATGTAGTACATAACCTGCCAGCCTAGAAAAGGGGCAGGAAAATAAGCAGATACACCCAGCACTGTGCTTGTCCTTTTGTCCTTGATCCACGAAAGAATGAGCTAGTTCGGGAAAGAAAGATGCACTTATTAAAGACTAACTGTACTTGAAAGGAATCTTGGTCATAGGTCTGGTGTTCATTTTCACTGGGAGATGAGTGCTCTCAGTTTGAGAAATTGTGTTGTGAGGACTTGTGACATCCACTCACTCTGGGAGTAAGGAGGCTGGAGATTTGGTTTGGCTCTGTCCTGAGTCTGCTGGGAGTGTTTTGGCAATTCTGGTATCCATTTGAATTTCAACCACTCTATGTGTCCAAGGATTTATGCCTTTTCCTGGCTGCATGTCCCATGACTTCAGGAATTTGCGAGCCTCCATGAAGATTATTTTAATGAAAATCTCTTTCAGAATTCAGTTTCCACTATATGGGACCTATCTGCAGCCCTGTTGATTCCCATTGAGTCCAACAGGATTCAGAGGGAATGGTATGTTGAAGAGACAACATTAACGAACAATCCAAAGCCCATAAAGACAAACAACAATCTTCCTTCAATGAACATTACATCACATTTTCAGTGAGGTGTAATCCTGAATATTGTTTTGGTAGGAAAATCTTCCTCTGCTGGCCTGGAAACTTTACATATGCCTCATTTTATTGGACTTACATCCAGCCAGCTGTTCCTTTGAGTTTCTTATTTCCTTCTGAGGACCTCATTGGCTGTGTTTCATTAGTTTTTACCTAAGTGTTTATATTTATGAAGGTGATGGTAAAACAGCAACAGGCTCTCTTGAGGTGGAATTTCAGGGCACTTCATCTTCTTTGGAAACTTCACTGCCAGCCAGCATATCTCAAGGCAATTGTGTGCAGCCTGGCGTCTTCATTCCCGAAAATAACTGCACAGGGCAAACAATTTTGCCTGAGAAGCAGGAGATCTTGAAGCCTAGTGCTATGTCCAGGAGTGCTGTGTGGAAGCTTGAAAGCACCTCATAGACACTTTGAGAGAGAGCAGCAGGGGAGAAGTGATCATGGGCACCAGGTTTGCCTCTAACCCATGCCAGCGGTGGCCACAGGAGCTCATGGACCTGTTCATGCAGCTCAGCTGGCAGGAGAGGGAGACTGAGGATGGCACTGGGTGGTGTGGGTGGCAGGTCTGCCTGAACAGCCCTCCCACCCTGGGATGGGAGGCCTGGGCCTGGCTGTCTTGCTGGCAGCTCACATGGCAAGATCGCATTTTGAAACCTGCTCTGTGTTGCGGTTTTTGGGGGTTTTTTTGACTAAATATAATTTGACTGTAAAAAAGCAAACCCTTAAAAGCTCCGAAGTGGCCAGAAGGATTCATTCCTCTGACAAGTAACTTTAAAAACATGTCTTCAATTGAGTCCATGTGTCTGCTTTCAGACAATTTCTACTGAAAATGCCTTCGCAAGTAGAGGCATTGCTGTAAATAGTTGAATTTCAAACACTACAACTCCTAGTCATTTTAAATATAGTCCTGGATTTGAAATTACAAACATAAAACCAGTTGCCCTGCTACAGAAAAAGGAACTGTAAGGCCATCAGCAAAATCCAAACGAGGAAATGCTGGCAACGTAAGGCAAAGTAAACAGAGAGAAATAAATCAAACTGAAAGACATATTTTATTGTGGGCTGAACAATACAGGGCCTGACGTTTCCACAGGCAAGGCACAAATATTCTTTTACTATCAAAAACAAAAGCTTTTAAAGCTTCAAAAGGAGCTGCAGGCAAAGGAACAAATAATAAATGACAGGCAGAGCTGGTCTGACAGGGCTTTGTGAGTTGCATTAGGGACATCTTAGAAGACTCACAGATGTCAGCCTGCCCTCCAAGCATCACTGCTGACCATGTCATCCCCAGCTGCTAACACTTGCAGCATTTTTGGGCAGGTGTGCTAAAACAGCTTAAGTTCTAGAACTACCAAAAAGGAGGTTGTAGCATGGTGAGGATCAGTCTGTTCTCACCTGCAAGCAGTAAGGCAGGAGGAAACAGCCACAAGTTGTGCCAGGGAAGGTTTAAGTTGTATATTATGAAAAATATCTTCCCCAAAGAGGGTTGACAAGCCCTGGCCCAGGCTGCCCAGGGAAGTTGTGGAGTCACTGTCCCTGAATGGATCGAAAAACCCTGTATATGTAGTGCTGAGGGACATGGTTCAGTGGTGATCTGGTCATGCTGGGTTAATGGGTGGGCTTGATAATCTTGAAGGTCTCTTCCAACCAGAACAATTCCGTCATTGTAAGTTACCTGAGCTGCTGCAAGGGTCGGTGTGAACACTGACAGTCTATCTCCATTGCAAGGCAAAATGTATCATCTTGTATTTCTTTTGCTGAAGGTGCTAAAATCCAGTTTCTGATAAAGATTTAAGCTAACATTTTGAGCTTCCAGCGGGGACTGCTGGCAGGGACAGCTCATCTGAGAGGAGGTACTCCCTTGAGCTCTTCTGGCTTTGTTGCAGTTAATAGTGAGCTTGTACCAAGACTGTCACTGTGAATGCTAATTCTGCAGCCCCTGTACAAGTAAGCATGTGACTGAACCCAGCAGATAATGTTGGATTTTGCTTTGTAGCTTGATTTTACTTTATCATTGAGTTTGTGAATTGCTCTGAAACCTTGCGCATGGATCAAATATCCTTTCACTGCTATAGAGCCTTGTTTTTCACAACCAAAGGCAAGCAACTTTTCAGAAATGGGAAAAAGATCCTCTTCTGTGTGGTGGAGAAGCAGAGAGGACATTATAGTGTGTTCTGTTCACATCTAATCAACTTTGGCACTTTGTCATCCTTTTGAAACACGCTTTAGAGTGCTTCATGACGGTACTCAAGTCTTACCAGTTCCCTTTGCACCCCAGTTTGCAAAGCAACTGTGTGCTGGCAGCTGGGAAGGTGTCTGCAGCCAGCAGAGGCCTGTGACTGCCTTTCCTGTGCCTCATCTCCATAGGGCTCATCCGCAGGCTGCTGCGGGT
This sequence comes from Todiramphus chloris collaris, assembly GCA_025345505.1. Lineage (NCBI taxonomy): Eukaryota > Metazoa > Chordata > Aves > Coraciiformes > Alcedinidae > Todiramphus > Todiramphus chloris. The sequence goes on from JANVCC010000020.1 coordinate 53,609,847, forward strand.
TATATTTGGCCCACACAGGAAGATAAGAATTAAGACTGAAAGGAACTTCCTAAGTCATCAAGTCCTGTCCCCTGCTGTTGAAGGCAACCACATCATATGATGTCTTTCAAACACGTATCTAGTTCCATCTTGAAACCATTTAGGTTTCTTGCCCTCACTACTCCTACTGCGAGGCTGTCTTTCTTCTCGTGGTTATAAACCTTCTTCTAATTTCCAGCCTAAATATGTCCAGGGCAGTTTAAGCTGTGTTTAATAGATACTGAGAAAATAAATTAGTCACCAACTTGCTTTTATTTATGTGCATCAAGCTTTGATACACATGTATAAGGACCCTCTGCTGCCGTATGTATTTTGTGCTCATGGGAAGATGTCTGGGTGAAGGGGAAGGGGGCCATCCTTGCCCAGCGCCTGCTGTGTGCCCCAGTTCAGGGAGGAGAGGGTGACCTGGACAGTCAAGGGGAAGTAGGGGGTAAAACAGAGCAAGGGGAGAAGGAAAATGAGGATTGGGAAAGGAGAAGACAGCTGAGCCAGGGCAAGGGTCAGGATTAAGGTGTTAGAGGCGATGAGGCCCGATAATGAGCAACGGAGAAATGTTGAAACAGATTGTGGGAGGAAAGGAATTTCTAAGAAAAATAGTGATGCAGGTAAAACATAAGCAAACAAAAAAAAAAATAGGCAACAGGCAGGCAGATGAGAAGGAAGGTGAGTTTAAAAGGGGAGGATTTGCAAAAAGTTTAGAGCAGAGAAAAAAAGAAATGATTTCAGAGATGAAAACAAAAACTGTTTCAAGTGTGGGGATGTCCCACATGTTGTTGGGGCAGGCTCAAGTTCTGCTACTCAGGCTGGATGGAGCTAAATTATTTTCCCAGCTGCAGGTCCTAAGAAAGAGAAGTGCAGGCTTAATCTTAAAGAAAAAGAAAAAAAAAAAATCTGTCATGAGTCAAAACTGTGTTTTCTGAGAGTATTTTAATATTTCTGTGGAGGGTGAGAACTTGCAGAAGGAATGAAGGGTACAAAGTTGTTAGTTAGTGTTAGCTGGTACTCAACAAAGCTCCTCGCTCCACTGGTCTGTGAGAAGTTGTTGTCATTAACATGACAAATATGAGTACTGAAAGGAGAAGCCATTCCTCTTTGTCAAAACACACTTTAAATAGTGAAAGACAATTCTTAATGAAGTGGATCATTTTAAAAAAGGATGGGGCTTTTCATTTTCCCCAAAGCTGGCACCCTGTGCCACCATCACTTGTAAAAACATGCACAGATGAAGCGAGAAGAATGTGGGTCCAGAGGCATAGTCCTAGACAGCAGCATAGATGTTGGTACTGAGCTAGCTTTAGAAACACTGACAAGAGCAGTATTTACTCACACTTCAGGCCAAACTTTATATTCCAAGTTATGAGAAAGCTGTATGTGGCAGGTGGGGGAGACAGCTGTAAGTTGATGTGGTTCTGCTTTCTAATGCTGTGTTAATAGTAAGGATCCTGTCATTTTGCAATTACTTGACACAGAGCAAACGCTTGCATGGTGACCTGCACACTCCTGAAGCACGTACAGTGTAGTGATGGAGGCAGCATGGGAGGTACAGGCATCAGCCACATCTGAGCCTCTAGATGTTGAAGTACGTGCTTTACTCTGAGAAGTCCTGGGGACAAGACAGGTGTTTATGCACAGCATATGTGCAGACTGCTTTGCAGGGTCAAGACCTCTGTGCACATTCTGCATGTGGTGCTGATGTGACGTTAAGCTATGGAAATATTGCCAGTGACCAGAGTGAGGATGGCTCTGGCTTTGGACTTGCCATTATTTATTATAACAATAAATGTAAATGTAATGTCAGTCATCAGTGGGAGATCAGGTGGAGATAACATTGGCTCTCCCGACAGTTATCCTCCTTTCCTCAAAATACAGTTCAGAAGCTTCTTTAGCCTTGACTTATGCTGGAACTTGGTGAGAATGAACATTTTCTGATACCAATTCCTGTACTTCAAAATCAAAATGTGAAACACGTTCTCAGGCTGAAGAGAAACAAAACCTAGCAAAGCCTTTATGTCTTTTAGATGAGACTAGTGTTTGCAAGTCCAGCCCCAATCTGCAAATTAGCCAGAATTCATTCAGGAGCATTACTGTAGGTTTTTGAAAGGACTGTAAGTTGTTCCTTCTTCAATTTTTTTTTTTTTTTTTTAATTCTCCCCAGATGCCCACATATGAAATCAATGTTTTCTGTCCTTACAGCAAGAGTGTGAGTTTCCATCAAGCCAGTTAATGAATGGGAGGCGATATTCAGTGTGTATACCAGGGGCTGCTGTCTGATCAGTGAGCTGGGGGCATTGCCTGCATTTTAGTACAAGTCATCAGGTGGCAGATTCACCAAGCAGTCTGCCAGCTGTTTAACTTCATTACAGTTTATCATTATGTCTGCCTCCTTTTTTTTTTTTTTTTATTATTTCTACATTTAATCACATAATATAATTTTTATCGGCTTGTCAGGGTGTGGGAGAGAGCAGTGGGGAATTCGTTTCACTTCCTCACAGTACATGTCTGCTTTGGTAAAATATTATGGCTAATTTATGTCTGTCCTACTTGGAAAAATAAGCTTCAAGTGAACTAATTAAGCCTGTGAGTACCAAACCATCTAATTAGTATTAACTTTTACCTGTAAAACCATGATAAGTGTCCTTACTGCAAGATACATTTCTGTATTGTTTAAAGTGCATAATGAACCAATAACTGGTATCCAGGCAGTTGTTTAAAGACGGCACCTTCCCAGCTCAAAACAGTTACTTGCTTTTGATTGAAGTGTGCTATTGTCAGTATGACAAGACCTGTCACATATGATCAGAGAGCTCATCACTAGTTCCAAAGGTATCTTCATCTGCAGTTTGATGAATAATCAAACCAAACTGATCTTCATCCCTTATAGCTTGGCCACCAAAAAGGCAGATGACTTTCCCATGTGCCATGTGTTTGTGTTTTGGATGTGGAAATGTGTTGCAGTTTCTGTGGAGAGCTTACAGCTGGTTAACTTGTACAAGATTTTAAGCGAGTGATTAATAATGAGGTTGGAAATCAAAATTCTAGCTATTTAACATTTATTGTGTATGCTGTGTCTGGTTTTAGGTGCTGTACTCGCAATGGAAGTACATTCTTGCACGCACATCAATCTAGAAATAACTGCTATGACAAAAAAAAAAACCCCATCAAACAAACCAAAACCCCAGTCCTATAGGCTTCCAGGGTATCTTTGCATCCATATATACTATAACATTATGAATTTAGGGTGATGCTGTGCATGCAGCATTGCTTGTCTTCTCATTCAGAAAATGGCTAATTTGGTACATACCAAGGTGACACTAACAGTCACCACATCTCCTTGTTCAAGAAACTACTTTGCAACAGTGATCCAAGCTTCACCGGAGATTATAATTTGCAAATAGATCATATAAATCACTTTCCCCACCTCCTCCACCAGCTCTTCTGTCTAGTGACTGCATTCAGCAAATGACATCTATCCAAGAAGGTCAGGACAAGTGCTACCAGTGGTGAGATCCCCTTCTATGGCGTTTCCAGTCCAGGTCCCCAGGGAACTGCAGCTCTGCTGATGGTTCTCCATATTACTACATTTCTCTAACAGGCTTTAGTGTCTCAAAAATTCACTCCACTCCTGACCTTCTCAGTTTTTCACAATGCCATCAAACTGGATGCTGTAACCTTTTAAAAAATGTTAACGTAGGTTAAAATCACAGATGCATTTTAGGTTTGCTTTCTCTTCTAGAAATTCCAGATTATGTCGCATATTGGAAAGGCCTGGTTTGGCTTGGAGCCATTCTGGTAGATGTCATATTGCTAAACAAGATGGGCTTAGAAATATGCCTAGATGTTTCCTTTTTTATTTCAAACAAATACAAGCAGTAGATTAACATTTGGCTGACCCTGGCAGCAATTGCTAAATGTAATGTTTAGAGCAATCTAACACTCTGCAGTCCTCCACAGTGGAACATTGTTTTCAAACAGCTTTCCAAGTTGTACAAATCATGGGCATTTCTACAACAGGAGCCTGACCTACTGACCAGCAGATTGACAGCATCCAAGCCACATGGCCAGCTGATATTATGGGGTATTTTCTTGATCCAGTTGTAAGGCAAGGTGCTCCTTTAGCTGTCTCTTTGCTTGCAAGTAGTCAATTAAAAATCATACTTTTGTATCATTTATAAAGTTTGTGTGATATACTGCCCAGAAAAGCTTTCAATGAACAGGGAAGCCCCCACCGAAAAGCATCTAAGCAAGCAATAGAGTCAAATCATGTGAGAGAAAATTAAATTTTCATGTCTCATAAATGAAATATACATCAGGGACTCTCTCTCCAGCAAGCTCCAGATTCTGTAATTTTTGGATCAGAGCTAAAGACCTAAATCATGTAGCCACAGTGGCCTGTAACACATAGGTGGTTGGTACTGCCTTGCTACAGGCCTGCAATGGTAAACAAATGGAACTAGTTTTGGAGAACTGCTATTGACAGTAAAATTCTAATTTTGCTCCAGCTCCCAGAACAGATGTACCTCAGAGTCCATAGACTGCAATACTTAACTGCAGCTACTCAGCTGTGACCTTCAGCCTCAGGCTCACTGCAATAAAATTTTCATGCAACCATATGGAAGAATATTTTAATAGAGATTTACTGTCAGTAACTGTCCCAAAGGAGCAAATAAGGAAGCTGTAACATATTGCGTACAGTAAATCAAGGGGACTTCAATGGAAAAACGAAACCTCCCTGAGGCAAGCATCTTTAAAATTACAGGCAACACTTTGTACAAATATGTGTACAAAGGACTAGATATGCACTCAGTTAAGCAACTCAAAATGGTTTTGATTTGAAGATATATTTATTAGAATTTATTTATTGTATTTTGTAAGTGCTAATGGGGGAGGGGTTCATCTCGCAGGGCTCACCAGCAACTGCTGTGTGAGTTTGGCTTTGTTGGACGTGATGCAAAACAGGCAAAAGTGGAGAGAGGGAGGGAGTGAGAGCGACAAGTCGGTGAGTTCGTGTGGCAAATTGCATCTCCCCACAAACACAACTGCAGTGGTGCTCTCTTGGCCTCTCTGACCATATTGGCAGATTTTAGTTAAGAGCAATTGACCTTTGCAATTGTTGGCTGCTTCCTTGAGCCTGGTGAAACCAGCAAGGAATGAAGGGGAAATTCCTGCTGGAGTTCTCAGTAGAAGGCAGAAGACACAAATGCCGTAGCTTTGGAAGCATGTCAGAGCTGTTCCTTGTTGACAGTCCTCTGAGGACACTAATGTGGGTAGACCAAATCTGAAAAGCACAAATGGGCAGAGGTCCGTTCATTTGTAGGTGTTTAGAGACTTAAGAATTTGCCTTTTAGGGCTTCATTCTCTTCCTTTTCCACTGAAGGTCCTTTTTCAGGAATTTCTGCAACTGGATAAAGGGAAATGGGAATCTGAATTTCCCCTTTCCTCTCACGCTGCACACACACTGCTTTTGTTCCTGTAATGAAGTTAATAAAATGACAAGGCAATAAATCAGGAACAAGTGGATTAAATGCTCATGGAGGTAAGACCAAGTTTTCCTTTATAATATTCAGTAGTAAGCCTCACGTAAAGAACAGCCTACCTGAGAACATAAAGGTATATATATTAAATGCATTGAATCGTGAAGTATGATGAAAGAAACCCGGGAAAAAAAGTAGCCAAGTGGCAGGATACGAATCTGTCTTTCTGAAAGAATGTTACAAGCCATCAAAAAGCATCTTTTATGTGGTTCCTTGTCTCCAGCTCTGTGGTGAGCTCTGGTTACAAGGTGATCGCAGCTGTGAAAGGCAGAACTAGTGCAGGATCCTTGGATTCTAAGTGAGATTTACTACAGCTCCTCTTTCCCGCTTAGTCGTTTCTGGATATTTGCAACAGTGATCTGAGCTAGATCAGATTGTTTTGCCTAAAATTCTAGCTCCAAAACCTCATACCCAAACTCTCACTTTTCACACAAAATATTTTGGAGAGACAGGAGTGCAAATCTTAGTTTGAATTGTCCTTTCTTTGCCCTAAAGTAAAAAAAAAAAAAAAAAAAGACAGATGTTATTCTTCATTTGGGTAAATCTTTGAGGGCTGAGGGCTTAAGTAGTGTCCTATGCTCACGATGGCTGCAGGGACATGCAGCTCTTGATGCAGCAGTGCTCTCCAAGCATGGGGTAGCAGGGAGCATTAATGTCCACTGCTTTGGGTGGGTGAGCAGGAGAAGCAGCGGGGGCATATCTCAATGTAAAACTGAAGAAGAGTTACAGACATGCTATAAATCTGTGTGCAGTTTTGGTGGCTAGGCAAATGTTGCAGGAGAGAATGAGGAAAAGTGAATCAAACCAAGATACTCTCTGTTTTTCCAAATAAACAGTGTAAAAGAAACTGAACTTCATCCCTGGGTCTTCCTCAATGGAGTGCTCTGCAAGGCCCTGCATTTTGACTAACTCCCTGGTCCAAAGTGGCCAGTGGAAAGTAAAAAGCACTTTAAAAAGTGACATTTAAGCCTGGACTCTGAAAACTTTTCTTCTCTGTGCTTTGTGGGATGGCTCTGGAGGCTGCTGTTCTTTCAGTAACATAGTTCCAGCAGACCTTTAAGACTCTAAACAGCTATTTCAAAGGAGGGACAGGTTTTAACTTATGCCTATGATGGATAGCAATTAGAGTTTTTTTAAAAAAGTTGGTTTTACAAGAAGCATTTTTAAAGTTTAGGTTTCTGCCATCTCTTTTTTCATACTTTGCAAGTATTTAATTTCTGTGCTAAAATAGGAGGGGAAATCATAGGAAGCAGATCTGTGAACCCCTCCTTTGCTCCTCACATGTAATCTTATCTCCAAGAAATGCTCCCTTTCCCTGAGTTTAAGCACTTTTATTTCACTGTGCGCTTGCTGTCCTGTGAAAAGTCAGCTACAGGAATGTTTGAAAAGGCAGGCAAAAAGTATCTTTTAATGACTGTCTCCCACAGACAAAGATCTGTGAATAGTTACTGGTTTTGTTTTGATTCTTTTGTTGTTGTTATTTGATATTAATATTAGCCCTAGTATCAGAATTGGACTAGCCTAAGGAATCTATAGGATTTTTTCCCCTTTGCCTGTGTGTCCTTGTTTCCATCTTGAAATACTCTGTTCAAACAGTACCCAAATGAGAGGATTATAAAAAATTTTGTTTTGTTGATCCACTGTTGACAGAGGCTTTTGAGGAGAGACAAATCACCGACAGTCTCGGAGCATCGCAGAGATTGTCTCTTCTTAGCTCAGTACCATTTAATCACCTGCAGGCATCCCAATTACCATAAGCAGAATTACTATCCCAATTAAGCAGCAGTCCTTGCCACTTGGTGTCATTAGGCTTAATTTGCTTCCTTGGGAAGTGTCCTGATTAAGTTGATTACCTGATTAAGTGGGTGTACTCTATATGATGGGCCTGATGCATCAGTGCTTTATGCCAGTTCTGCTTGTTGATTAAAGTGCTGTTATGGCAGCATAGAAATAGAGCAATGCCAAGGTGAATCTGGTCCGGTGCTTTTAGCTGTCATTGTCCAAGCTTGCAAAACATTTTGCATTTTTATCAGGAAGTCACTGGCCACAAATCATTCCTAGGTTTAATTCACCAGTTTTGGAGGAAATGAAATCAGGGTGAAATTGGACAGTTGTTTTGGTTCTAAGAACAAAAATGTGAAATCGGCTGTGTGCAACAGGGATGGCTGACATGGTGAAAATGGACTCAAGAAATGCAAAATAGGAATATTTAGAACTTAAAGGGGGGGGGTGTGTGTGTGTGTGTGTGGAATAATTTAGCAGCTCAGGTTGCTAGTATTTTGCCCTGGTTTTCCATACTGGAAAATATTGGTGTAGCGTATTAGCCCATTTCAACCATGAGCTAGAAAACTGCTGAGAATACAGTTGCAATTATGTTTTTAAAGTCTTTTTATATCTGTTTTCATTTCTTGGCTACCTCTGGGTCTAACACAGAACATCAGAATATTAGGAGATATAATTCATTCATTGGTTGACATCATCAAAGGCAGTGATATCATAGTTAGGCACGACAAGAAAAAAAAAAAAACATTATTTCTGGCCCAGCCAGAAGTAAGAGAGCTCAGAAGTAAAACTAGTATAGCAAAGCCTAGGAAGATTTTCTTTTTTATTTCTATTTTAGGAATAAAAAATGTGGGATACTTCTTCAGTGTTCCATCTTGTGATAAAATTTTGACAAATGTCAGTACTCAAAATTTGCAGGTTAGTCTTTGAGCATTAATTCCATACATAAATAGTACTTGTAATAGCATCCATCTCGCTTACCTTTGGATCTATGTAGAGATGTCGTGTCTAGACTTCTTCAATAGCCAGGGAACAAATATGGAAGCTTCTGGGGTAAAGCTGATCTGATAGAGATGTTTGCTTTAAGATGAGGGGGTCCTGTCAATGTCCAGTATAAAGTGAGTCTCTTCACCTTGCTCAGAGGTTATTATCTATGTTGTAGACACCCAAACTTGGCAAAGTGAATCAGACCCCTGTTCTTCACTGAGGTCATGCTACTGGGCTGCAGATGTGCCCACTACATTCAGCAGAACATATTGAGAAAAGAATCTGCCCATCTGGCATGAGATGGAGGGGTAATAGCGCCACTTACTTTTATCTCTTGTCCCTTTCATCCAGAACATATTGCTGCAACCGGCAATGATATGAACATACTTGTTTTTTTTTCCTCCCATTAGATTTTCTTGGAGATCAGGAAGCAATTTTGCCTTCTGTCATGCCATTTATCTAAGGATAAAGGAGGAGGGATGCAAACCTGCATTAAACTATCTTTGCTAACAGAAATCAGTTGTCCAGCAATATCTGTTCAATGCATCCAGCTGATGGAAGAGATACAGCACAAACTAACCTTAATGCTATATTTTCCAGGCTGTTTGCCAGCTTCTATCCATCTTATGGTACAAAAGGGGGTCTGTACAGTCAAAGACCAGAAGAAGGCTTGCTCAAAGGGCTAATTAGAGTGGTCAGGTTAGGTGCTTTGAAAGCCTAAATGTGATGGACATTCTCCATTTAAAAGATTCTTAAACCAGTACACAACTGTTGTACTACCTGTGTCTTTCCTTCTTATCTATCTCTCTCTAAAATCATTCACCCCTAAATAGTCCTATATAAAGACTATTTAGGGAATGGGGAGGTTTTGGCCGGATCCCACCAGAACAACCTTTTCTTTGGTGTTTATGATAGCTTCTTCAAAGCAGGTATTCTGTCCCAGCACAAGAAGCAAAAATACTGTTTTGGACAGCAGTGTCCAAAAATGTGTTTTGAGCACATGAACCTGTGAGAGAGATGTGCGTATCATTTACCAAACAACGTTTCAATCTCCTTCAGATAATTCAACCCACCCCTTGTTTCCATCAGGAAGGCAAAAAGTCTGAGGTGAGGAAATTATTCTGAACCTCATTTGTAAGCACTTGTGGGCCAGATTGGAAACTAGGAAACCCTGTTATGGAGTTAGGCTGATATAGAACAGCTGGAGAATCTGGCCCTTTGTACCAAAATGCTCTATCTAGGTACATTCAGCTCTTGTGACCTGACCATGTGCAGTACGTTATTTCCTCTATTTTTTTGCAATCTGGCAAGAAACTGTAGTGCCCTGAAAGGTTACAGATGTGGCTGTAAAGTTTGCGTGGATACTCACTCAGCTACATGCGTCACAGCTACGCAAGCCTGACTCCTCCTTGGAGTCATGTAAAGAAGGGGCGAAGCTATCAGTGAATGTGTCTTTAAAATAAGAACATAAACATGCACCTCAGCATAAGAATACTCAGGCTAAGTAATCTGAGCGAGTGGGACATATTCTGTAGCCAAATATGAATATGGAACTGTTTCCTGCTTGCATTTCCGTATCCTGCCTTTGGCTGCTCAGCCTGAATGAGCAGGCTAGATTTTCAGTGCAAGTCTGCAAGGAGGCTCAGCCTCTTGTAGGTTTTGCCACACATGCCTTAGCTTGGCTTTTGCTAAGTGTTAAGCATAAACTATTCTGCCTCTTTGTTCCTTGCTCCTGAAGGTATGATCCATTTCCACAGATGTCAGCAAAGATATTCCTATTTATGTCAGAGTGGCATGGCAGCGACAGGCATAAGTTGCCCCTGTGGCTCTTCTGAGTGTGTCTGCTCCCTGAATAATGAGTGATCTGTTCCTTGTTCCCTGAATGTGCCACATGTTCAAGGTCTGTTGTTTAGTTTTGACTGGCCAAACAGGCTATGAAGTGTCACTTCTCTTTGACTGGATAAACATAGCATTTAGGAGCAAGCATTTAGTTTGAATATTCATAGCAAATATGCTTAAAACACTTTCCAAGACAGTTCTTCAGTACTTTCATTCTGCATACACTGTTGCCAACAAACTTGTTCACTAGAATGCTGACAGGAGGAAAACACAGAAAAGGTGAAAACATTAATTAATTAATTAAAGTATTAAGTAAAGTTAATCCAATTCCTTTAAAACTCAAATGAATGAATAAGTATTGCTGTAAAGTATTTGCAATAACCTTCCAGATGTCTACCTTAGACTTTGGATAAATTTGGCTCAGAAGTACTTTTTTTTTTTTTTTTTTTTTTTTTTTTTTTTTTTTTTTT
>JANVCC010000020.1:53620594-53720775 GCA_025345505.1 Todiramphus chloris collaris
CTATTATAAAAAAAATAATATAAATATATTGTATTTAGAGTATTTGTAAAAAGGGTAGAGTTATATGTTTTTTAATTTTTAAAATTCTTTCACAAATTTTTTTTTTTTTTTTTTTTTTTTTTTTTTTGGTAGATTTTGCTTCTTTATTAAAGTTTAGGACTACATTTTACAACCAAAAATAAAAAGCAGTATTTAATCTCATACAATCTTTCGTAGCCGATACAGGAAAAAAAGTGTGCTAATATATCATGCTTTCCAGAAGTGTTGGTACCTTAGAACTGGGAATACGTCTGACACCCCCCACCCCCCGCTTCCCCCAAATTCATTACTTCCCTGCATTTTGTGGGGTAGGAGTTTTAGGTTTGTAGATGTGTATTACTACAGCTTTCAGTGAGATAACCAGAATCCTCTGTACTCTGTCATGTATTTGTAAGATGGGATAAATCATCAGGATGTGTCTGGGAGATTTCCACCATTACAGACCTCAGAAACCTCATGAGAGGAGCTCATCTCCCAGAGTTCTTGTCTTGCTGAGGTCAAAATCTTGTAGGAACATTGCTATTCTAAAGAATTAAATGTGAACCTGATGTTAGCACTGATTTAATCTTGCTCATAAACTTCAGACTTGAGCCAAAACCTCTCTACATGCAGATAGCAGGAATGACAGCTTGGTGGATCTGAAACTCTAAGCGTTGTGTACAATTGGGATTGCTAAGCAAAATGAGAAATATGTAGAACCTTGGATAGTCCTGTAAGGATACATAAACCCTTCACAGGCTTGTCAGATGAAGAGCAAATACGGTTTTATGTGTTAGGATGAAGGAAACTGGAACCTACCAATGAAGGTTAGGAAACCTCTTATGTTTTCTCCAATGAATTGCATGCCTGCATAAGCCAAGAGGATTCAAAATGGATGTTCTTCATGCCAGGAGCTGTAGCCTTCAGAGAGTGCAAGTGGTTCTGGGAGAACCCTGAAAAAAAAGAATGAGACATTCAGGAAATAAAGGATATTTTTAGGGATTTTTGTTCTTGTTCTTTATTTGTTATAGTTAAAGGAAATTAAACCAAAGCCCTAGCTTGATGTCTCCTCATGGATTAGTCTGTGCTAATTACTGCTATTAATAGAACTGTGAGCACTCAAGGTCCCAAACATGTAAAGGCTTGTGCATCTATTTTCCATGCCTATTGAATCCAGAACTGTCAGAGAGCTGCCTACAAAGTTAAAAGTACATGTCTTTGCAGGATTTGGGCATGAAAAGGGGTTTGGAATTGTTTTAAGAGCCCAAACAAAACAAGAGCTGGTGGAAAACATAAAAGTAATTCTCTTCATTCAAACATGATTCCTGATCATTTGCTATCGTTGAGGATCTCCAGATAAGCTTTGTACAGGGGAAAGTAGTAAGGAATCATGAGTGAATGACAAAATCAAAGGCAGGAAAGAAAAATGACCTCCTTGTTGATGATAAGTATCAGTTCTGTTCTGTTTCCTCTGCATTGGCTTCATCCAAAGCCTGCTGTAATCAATAATATCTTTCTCTTGACTTCAAAGCATTTTGGGTGAAAGCCTGTTGCTACACATGGTTGTTTTCAACTGTGAGTCTCTGAGGACATCTGTAGCTGAAGTACAGCAGTCCTGGACCTTGTGCTGCGCATGGTGTCCTGCAAAGGTCCTAGCCCAGGTCTGCAACCAATGTAGCCGCATGGTTGCATTGTGACTCCAAAGCTGCACTATTCTGCAGAAACACCTGCAGATGCCATTCCCCTTGGCATCGCTTCTGGTTCAAAGGGAAAATGTACACTGAAGGGCATCTCAGGGAGCATCAATACCACCAGCCCCTTAATAAGACATAGCTTAAGGAGGAGTTACTGTAAAAGACCAGTTGGTTTTGGCTGAACAGCCCAGCCAAGCTGGTTGGGAAGTGATTTGTTTTCTCTTTTCTCTTAAAAACTCCCCATCACCACCCTACCAGGCACAAGCATGAACAATTGGTCATCTCCTTGGATGGCAAGGGAGAATGCGATTGGTTTTGGTAAATGCATGTTTTTCAGTTTCATATGGAAATGCTGAAGCTTTAAATTACTGCAGAAAAGAGGCTTTTCCAGAAAGAGATGGATAAGTTAAAATGTGTATAAATACAAAGGCATTTTGTGAAAGGAAATTTAAACCTTTTTGGGAAAAAAATTCAACTGCATTTCCTTGCTGTATTTCTAACTATTGGAAAGGGAGACAGGCAACTCTGCACACTGATTCATCTGGCTGATTTTATATCTGTACATGTGGAACAAGTCTCTTTTAAGTCACTGAATAAGCTCGGAGAAAACACATGACTTTTAGGGAGCAAAAACTGGTGGGACAGACATTATGGCTAGGTGGTGAATAAAGCAGTTATCACGGCTCCCAAGAACCAAACTTTTTAATTTTCTCCTAAAAAGTGTAGCTGAAGTGCAAAACTGAGATATTTAGGCTGTTACACTGTAGATGTTCATCTTGTGTTTTTAATAACAAACAACTAGGCTGGGATTTCCACTGAAGTCCAGGTTTGTATCTTCTCAGGCTCAATGAAAATTCCCTTTGAAAACTGTGGGGGAGGTGGGTGATAATGAGGGTCAAAGCAGGGCTGTATCTGTGGGCCTAATGACACCGAACAATTAAAGGTAGCTGTGATACATGGAAGTATTACATAAAAGGAAAACTTAAGCAGCCAGCGCCTTTGATAGAAGGATGCATTTTATGAGCTGTGCCCTAAAGCTTTGTCAGGAACCCACAAAGCATGAATGCAATGTTTTATGCTATTTTTCAGGTCCGGTATTTGAGAGATTGGCTTTAAGCGCAGAGGCCCCAGCTGTAGTCCTGTCCTGTTTGTCATCTTCTGGGACTGGGTGGAAAGTTAATAAGTGGATTTTTGATAGGGACAGAGAATCTAACTCTCTAACTCAGAGGTGTTTTTAATTCTTTCTCTAGCACTGAAAATACTTCCCACAAAACCTTAAAAAATATTTTATGATAAATTCAGGTGCTGCTTGGGCACGGTTATCCTTTAAGTACCAGCCCTCACGTCATGCTGTTAATTTATGTAAGACCAGGCCATCCTCTTTAAAGAGTGTGATAGTATTAAGAATAAGAAGCGTTACTTGTAAAGAATACTGAGGCTGCATCATGGAGCTATTCTTCCAAAACGTAATTTTTCATTAAAACTATACAGCACTTTCTTTTCAAGGAATCATAGAGAGCTTTAAAAGGCTAATGACATTATTGGTAGATGATCCATTTTGCAAATGGAAGACAAGGAAAAGAAAACATAATTTCCTTTAAACATAGCATAAATTCTATTACCTCAGTTATTGTCCCATAGGCAAATGGCACAGCTTTCCTAAAGCATCTGCTTTCTAGATTATATGGTACGGATTGTTCTTTCAGAGCCCTGTATTGTTTCTATGGAGATTGGTGCAAATGCTTAGCTCTTCACAACTATATAAGGACTGTGAATTAAAAAAATAAACAAGGAACATGAAGTTGGGCATCTACATACATACTTAAGTACCAGTAACTTGGAATCTTCTTGTAGATCAGCAACTGTGAAAATGTGCTCCGTGTTTAGATTCCAGGAGGTGAGTGCCAGGCTCCAGTGGTTAGAAAATCATGGCCAGGGGCTGCAAGTTATTTGCTGATTAATTGTGTTTTATCCTGGTTCCTGCCTCCTATTTCCTTCCAGTTAAGAGGACTCTTACAGTTAATAATAGTAACACTTTTATTCATCAGTGATGAGGATTTAGTGGTGTTGGGCCCCCAGTGTAAAAAATGTTTCCTGTGTTACTACACAGATAGTGTAAAAAGCAGGTTAGGATCAGGAAGCAATGGTCTTCTCACATTGCAGAGAGGAGGCAGAGGTACAAGTAGGTTACTTGGTGTTTTATCTGGAGCCTCTGGCAGAAGTCAACTCAGGCCTTATTTTCTTGTTTGAATGTCTGTAACCCCAGAAAAGCTCTTCTACTTTTGTCTCCCTCACAGATTTTACTAGCATGTGGCTGGACCTTGGTGTCCCAATCATTCAATGGTAATTATTCATCAGCATCTTGCAGGACTTGGGTGCTGAAAGTATTATATCTAGTCTACATAATTTATATAATTTACTCTTGCAAGTCAGAAGGGAAAAGGAACCCCTAAGTTTTGATTAGACACTAAATTCATTATTTCATGTTAGAATTGCCTTCACCAGAGGACCAAGGATACTCATTTGATTCAGTAACGAGAGCTCCAAAGGGTACTAATTTAGTAAGACTATTGACTGTTCATTACTCTGATGTTGCTCAAATAGCTGAGAGCATGTGTGGTGTTTAATGTGATCTTAAACATTACTATCTACGGTAAATCAGAAACAGGGCACAAGTGCTATAGCTGCTGTTTAATGATGTATGAAAAAGCTGCCTGGTAAAGTGTACCATTAAGAAAAGCTAAAACCAGTGCTGAACAAAGACCTGATGAAATATTGATACCTTTGCAGCCAGTATGATTCCTTCTCACTTGGAAAGTGACTGAAGTCTTGTTTTCTGAAAAATCACACATAATTTGAGCAAAGCAATGAGATCAGATGGATGGGAACAAATTATCTTTTTTTTGGGGGGGGGGGGGGAAGGAAAAATCATACAGTTAGTCTTTAATACATCAGTGTTTAGTTTATAATCAGGGAGGCTTCCTGTTCTGCCATTATTCCTTTTCCATGGAAATGCTGAACCTCCCCCACTCCATTCCCAACACTTCCCTCTTTTTTGGAGAAAAAACAAAAGTAATAAATTAGTAAGACAGTCCTTTTTAAAAAGATGAACTGAACTGTGTGAACTTCTCCCCACCTTTAAAAAGTATGAAAAGACTGAAGTTTGGGGAAGTTCTCCCAGGTCAGATGCCATCATTGCCAGACCTTTTCAGATTCTTGGGAAAAGCATCACTCCCTCTGCAGTGGACTTGCATGTGCTTATCAGGGAGAGTGCTTCTCTTCTCCACTCACGTGTATCTGAGAGAATCTGAGAGAATGGCTTCGCTCAGCACTGTCATGAACACCATTACTTAACCTGTAATGTTCATCTACATTTGCTAGTATTTTGACATAAAGCTAGTGTTTGTGCTTGTGGGCCTGAACTCAGGAACGGTCACTTTATTTCTTCTAAGCTAGGGAAGCACCTCTTTAACTCTTTGTGAATCAGGGCTCAAACATCTATGCAAGGTAGGCTAGTTATTATTTTACTTTCCACTTCTCTGTTTCATTTTTTCCTCCTTTCCATAAAGCTCATGTGTTTGTGTAACTGGGTCTGTGGTAGGTCAGTGCTGTTGCCCACTTTAGCTGCTGCAAGGCTCATGTGCGCAGGGATATGACAGAAGTTTTCACAAGTCAGGGTCTTGTCATAATTGTGGAAGCTGTCAGGGATTGCAGTACCTGTGCTTAGTGGTTAGAGCATGTCTCCCACACCAACACCTTCTTTGTGTTGGGGAAGATCTGAGGTTTCTTCTGTCCAACTACTCTGTGTGAGCTTTTTTGGACCCATGGAGCCCTGTGGCTTGTTCAGAGTGGAAAGAAAGAAATAAAAAACCAGTAATGCACCTAGAAATGATCAAAGGAGGGAGTTTAAAAAAACAAGACAAAAGGGAAGTTCTTTTTCACACAGTACATAATGAAATTGTGCTACTCAGCAACACAGGATGCTGAGGAGACCTGAATAATAAATCAATTCAAAATAAATAAAATAATGGGATTAGACAACTTTATTAGAAGAGGTTCACTGGTGGTTATTAATGAAGTAGGTGGAACCTCCAGGTTGGGAAATCCCGGAGCCATGGATTTTAGGAAGCATGACAGTGTAATCAGGAGAGAGAGGATTGTGCTTCCTTGGCTCCATCTTTTCTCTGGGTTTCTATTACTGGGGTGTTCCAGACACAGCTACCAGGCCAAGGGACCTCAGGCTGAAACAGAGCAGCCCTTCTGCTGGAAATGGCCTGAAACTATGAGATGGATTCAGTACATCTGAAACACACAGGTCTCTGCTCGGCGAGGGAGGTTGTGATCTGCAGAGAGCACAAAACAGTAGGTCATATTTCAGGATTTGCTGTATGTCTGCAGAGAGCCTTTGCTCTTGGCAAAGTCTCAACAGTCGCTCCAGACTTGTAATATTGGGGAATAAAGGCCGGACACACAGTTATTAATGTGCAGCGTGAGCTCCCTCCATTCTGTTGCTGCGAGAGGTCTTATATAGGTGTGTATGATACTTATACATGCATCTAAATATATATATTTATATATATATATGCTGACTCTGGCAGACAAGCAAAAAGAAAGCAGAATCAAGAATCGTAGGCTCAGTTTGTGCTCCAGCAGCATGCCAAGTTACTTGGGTCTGTGGCATAACTTTTTTACAAGTGGGTGTTTTAAAACTAAGTAATAAATGAGATTTCAGAGATAATTGATGTAGATCTGTGGTATTCTGCAAGAAAGTGCCCTAAAGAAATACTCTGAGACTGGCGGCTTATTGAGATTGTAATTAACTCACAAAGAGCAGGTGAGGGGAGGGGCAAGCCTCCAGCCTTTTCACTCTTCTCCTTAAACAAAGGAGACCTTTACAAATATGTGTGTATTAGAGCCTTTGGTCTGCAAATTTCACTCTCGCTCACACCATCATAAAACATTCAGAGGGCTGTATCTTTTTGATTACTAATTTATGGTGTTTACAGACTGGGTAAGGGGAAAAGGAGAAAAGCTCTGAAAACTCTCAGAGCTGTGCTTTGCTATTAGAAGAAACTGGCATTTGTCAGGCAGTGTTGCTCAGACTGATACGGGATGTATCAGGCCTCCTTTCCGCAAATACGCTAGAGCTATGATGTCCCACTTGTATTTCCCAGAGTTCAGCAAATGTTTTGCCTACTTCAGGTGCATGCCCACCAGCTCCTGGAAGCTGGGTAGTGTTTCACTCTTGCCCTGCTACGAGGCTGCAGGTACAGTACTACTCTCATCACCTGCTCTGCACTGCTGTAATCACTGATTTTCATTTTTCAATACAAAGTCCTGATGTTCAAGTCAAGTTGTAAAAGTAATGCAGGTCCAAGTCCTTCATGAGACCTGTCTGGGACCTCAGTAGATTTGTTTCTTTTCTTACTGCTCTTTTTCCTTTCCATTAGCCAAACAGAAACCTGACTTTCCTCTTCCACAACAGTGCAGTCAGCAATGTGTTGAAGCTGTACACATTATCATTCCTTTGCATCTTTTTTTTCTGAATTTCTTAAACTCATTTGTTCATCTCAATATGTGAGCAAAGCTTTTTCTCCCTTGCCTTGAGTGAATCCAGATACCCCTAAATTAAAATAAAAAATTACATTGGGATGCTGTCGCTATTTGAGAAAAGCCAGAGGAATCAAATTAAGGCCATCACCATCCCCAATTCCCACATTTGTGGGAAGGAAAATTGAAAGTTCAGCACTGTGACTGAAAGATGGAGTCCTGGTTTGTTGTCATCTCTTCTTAAAAAGTGCATCTTACTGATTTGATAGATCACAAGGATCCTTGCATCTGAAAGAAAGAAATGGGAGATGCTCTTTCACTGGTGATATAAAATAGGAGCCAATGCAAGCCCGTTGATGATGCACCTGCCATTAGACATGTAAATCATTGCACTGAGATTACTTGCTTAAGGTTAAGCCTGAATGCTGTCTGAACTAGGGCTCAGACAAAGCGTTTTGGAGAAGGTGTTTTCATGAGAATGTGAAAGGATAAATAAAATCAGGGTCATGCTTTAAAACATTGGTTCTTATGTGACAAACCCAATTTAGGGTGCAGAATATAGGTTTCTGTTAGCGTGTTCATGGGTTCAGCTACTCTTTGAGTCTGTAGTTTTGTTCACTAGTACCCAAGCAGTCTTCAGGTATGCCCAATTCTGTTCTCTTTAACCTGCAAGCAGTTTTACGTAATGACTGCTGGACTTAATCGGCTTAATCAACAATTCACTTTTCTTTTTGAAAACCAAAAATGAAAACCAAAAATGAGAAACATTTTGTTAGAAAGAAAGGCTGACTGACATCTAGAAAGAGCATGAAAGTAGCTGTCATAAGTAGATCTTTTATTTGCTTTTCTAAAAGTTTATCAGGACTCGATGATCAGGTCTGAAAATCTGCAACACGCCTCCAAAACATGCTAATGGCCAGACACTTGCACACATAAAAATCCACCCATAATGCCAACGCATGCTTCTCTAGTTCAGAATAACCTTCCCTGAAGGGCCACGTGCATAAAGTGCCAGCACATAACGGCTCATGTAACTGAATTTTAAACTCCTGAAAATAGCAGCTTAGATTGGAAGTGCTGACATAGGCTTAGTGACAGCAGTGCCAGTTTAACAGTTGTATGCACTATGGAGTGTTCTTGCAACATTCCTCATTTGAAAGACAATCTGTGCGTGGTATAGACTAGTATGGTAAAAAAAAAAAAAAAAAAAAAAAGAACTGGGAAGGGGGTGGGGGGAATCCAACTGTGGTCTTGGCTGACAAACTCTGTCAACCAATGCAATCTGTGCTCCTGATGTTTACTGCTTGAAGCTAAATAGGATATTTAGCTGAATTTCAATTCCTGCTACAAATAAAGCTGAATTTGTGTGTGTCTGTATGTGTGTGTGAGAGAGAGGATTGCTCATTTAAATGACAACTTTATATATGATAATTACAGTCATTAATGAAGACACAATTACTTTACCATAGATTACGAGGATAAAAGAAGATCACCCAAGAATCATGTTCTAGTATAGTCTAGAGTCAATAAGAAAATTAGTCCAAATACTATCCGGAAAATTGTTCTTAAATAATGCCCTAAAGGTTAAAGGAACAATGGGTGTAAATTCAATGGAAGAAGTTTTAAAAACACACTAGAGGTCACTGTTGCTACTTGAGCAAAAGCTTTTTCTGCTTCCTTTTATTTTAAGACACTAAAGATCAAACATTTCAGCAGAATTAAAAAAAAAAAAAAGTACTTCTGTTTCTATATATTTCAAAGCATTTACAGTTTGATATCCTGAAAAAATAAACAATATATTGATAAGGAACAGATGGTCATGCTACGACTGTGGAAATGGTCTGAACTATATGTATGAAGAACTTGGAGTAGTAGGATAATACAGTTCTGTTTCATGCAGCATCTTTCATAAAAATGGTGTCCCCAAACACTTGATAGTTTGTAGCATTAAATAATACATCTTTAAATTACAGAGATAAATAATCAGTGGGAGAGAAATTAAATGTTATGGGGAAGGGACAAAAGAAATGTTAGATATCTGAAAGCTACATGAAGGCATAAATTGCAAATCAGAGCCAAAGATAAATAAGGACGCCAAACAATTAAGGCTTGTAATGCAGGAGAAAATACCTCAATCTTCCCAAATTATTCATGAGCTCAGTATTAAAAGAGAAGCAATTGCTTCATATCATAAATACAGTCATATGCCTAAAGGTATTTTTAAATACATGTGAGTGTAATGCACGTGTCTGTATATATATATTTACATCTGAAAATGAAATCCCTCTGAATGCCCAAGGGTGTAGACACACAGTATAAATGCAGGACTAGACCATGGCATGTTGCATTTGTTACAGCCTTCAGCAATTAAAAAGGGCTGGATTTAGAGGAACATTTTTACTCATTGATAGGAAGAAGAAAATTATACACTTCATACAATATGAATATTACCATGGACTTCAAAAGTGGAAAGTGAAACTTTCCTGCAGAATGCATGTCTTGTCTCTGAGATCATGGTTGCCTCTTGAATGCCATTAAAATTCATCAGACAACCAGTTTCTCTAACAGCTCAAGGAATTAAGCTACCAGTGTAAATAATAGTATGTAGTGCAAGTGAGTGAGAAGGCAGGTAGGTGGAATACTTTCCAAGAACATTGTTCTGTGTTTGGACTTCAAGCTCTAATTATCACCTCATTTTTCAGAGCTGCTACTGAATTTTGTATGGGTAGAGGGTGTTGCCCAGTGATGGTTGCTGTAGTTGATGAGTGCCTTATCTACTAACATCACTGGGAACATAATTTCCAGCTCCATGGGAACAGTAGAAGAGCTTGAGATACTTTTCCATCTTTCCCTCAGATAGTCATTTTGAAGCATGAGGATTTTACCTCCATGGATCAGTTGCTCCTGCAAGTACAGAATTCAAGGATTATTATCTCATACCTGCAAATTCTATCATTTTTAGTGGTAAAGCATTTATTTTGCACGTTCTCTGTCATGTTACTGTCCTTTTTGCCTGTATGCCTGGGATTTTCAAGTATCTGGCAGCACACTCAGCTACCGAACTGTCTGGCTGCAGGATGTCTGGACGATTGGCCACTGTGACAGGCATGCAGATTGGCTCTGTATCTCTTGTCTGTCAGTGGCCTGGCTTCGCTCAGTTCTAGGGGTCTTCAAATGTCAGCTGCTCAGGATTATCCCCAAAATACAACACTGAATTACAGAATTGGGAAAGTAGCAGCAAGAATTTATATACATGTATTCTGTATGTATACAATATCACTTTATAGATTTAATACAAGTCAGGGCCATGTTAAATCCTCAGGCTGTTCTGTCTTTTTCCACACCCCCACACCCCCAGAGTTGTAGTATTATTTTTTTTCTTGTTAAGACAGCTTCTTCTTATAGCATTAGGCATGGCCCTATCTTTTCATGTGACTCCACCCAGACCTGCAGTGTGTTATATTTAGACATCTGAAGCATTCCCTGGTACCATGGCAGCTTTATTATTAAAGAGTGGGAAGTTTCTTTGAGTAAGTATAGATTAGCAGCTGCTGAAGGACATTAGACCAACATGGACAGTTTTTCACAGTGGTATTTGTGTGGCTGTAATGTTCCCCTTGGCCATCTGCAGACTGAGAAATGCTCTTCAGTCTAGAGAAAGCAATGCTAATGAGCAAAGCTGGGATGGAAGACTGGGGAAGTCACCCAAACCAGTATGTACAACCGGGGACATTCAGTCTTAGATGCTCAGTCCAAGGCACCTTAGAGAGATCTTAATTTAAGAAAGCTGCCTAAGCTTTTTGTGGAAACCCAACTCCAGTAGCTTTTTGTGGCTGAGAACTTAAACTGGATGTGGCCTTAAAGCAGGCTGTGAGGAGAGAAGGGAATAAATTTCTTACAAAGGTTAGCAGAAGAGTTCAGGTGTCCTGCCTCTGATTTGCCTGTTTGCATTGGTTTTGCATTGGTCTTTGACTATGTTACATCAGGCCTTGAATCCTCTTAGTTGGTTTTGAACAAAACTCTTCTAATCAAAGCCAGTAAAGAAAAGAGGATCACTAAGGCTGAAAAAATGTGTTGCAAGAGGGCTCCTTCCCAGTTTCGGGTAAGAATGAGGGATTCAACAGAGTAAGAAAGGCTCAGTGGAAGGTTCTGCTCTTCCTCACTTAAGAGGAAATGTAGGCCAAAGGATAAGATGTTTGGCCATTAGCTCTCATGCCTAGTTTATCTTCTCCAAGTTTGTCAGCAAAGCCCTGTCCCTTCTTCCTTCCAAGCCCTCCATCAAATTCCGTTCCTCCCACACAGCTTTCAGTGCATCTTATAAGCAGAGATTAAAAAAAAAATCCTATTATGCTCTTTCCCTTCTGTCATTCATCTTACATCTCCGCATATTGGCTATGGATGTTTGCTGTGCAGATACCTTCTCCTCTTGTGTGTCAAAACTAAGACATTGTGATTGCCAGTGAATTACACTGTATGGCCCAGCAGCTTGGACTAGGAATCAGCTCATAAGTGATCTGGTGAATTCCCAGCCCTGCCACCAAGCTGGGCAGGTAATTTCCTCTTTCTGTTTTCTCTCCCATTTTACTTTTGTACTATAAATTCTTTAGAATGGGGATTATCTGTAACTCTGTGAATACATAGCTCCTAGCATAATAGCTGCTAGACATTGCTGCAATGGTTATTATAAATAGCTGTAAAATGATTTAGCATTTTTAAGGACTTTTATTTTCTTGATAGCATTTTTTTTCCCTGATTTTTTTCCCTCTTTGTTTGTTCAGTGATCACTTTCTCTGAAAGAGCAGAATCTTACCTTTTTTTTTTTTCTTATGAAGCACACAATGAAAATGTGAAAACTCTAGGTACTGTCTCAGTATTATTGAGAAACAATGAAAACATGTCCTGATATCTAGCAATCACTGCATGTGAGAGAAAGAGGCAGGAAATAAAAGAATCATGTTGCATGCCCTTATTGAACGAATATTAGCTCTTCAGAGTGCTGTATTATCACAAAGCACTTAAGAAATCCAAATTATTATAACTGTCTGAACCGAACTTACTTCTTCCCTTCCCTGTCTCAGCTGCTAATGTTATTTTAATCAAAGATTTTATCAACAATATTAGGCAGATATTTAGCAGTGAAAATTAACACATATGCTTCCCACTAGGGAGGAGATTATTATTTTTAAATCTGCATTTAGTTTCCCACTACCCACAGTGATTTCTTTAGAGGTAAGCACAGCAGCCAAAATGTAGCGTGCTCTCAGAGACAGTAGAAATAGTCCCGTTTTCCAGAAACATGCCTTACAGTAGAGGTTTGAGATTTGTGTCAGTTTTAATGTGAGGAGGTGGAAGAGCTTTCCACTTCACAGCTTCAGGTCTTGTGTGAATGCTGCTGGATGAAGACCGTTTCTCCTGCTGTTGGATTCATAGGGTAAATCGTGGGTAATGGAAAATTAGAACAGCCACTTTTGAGGATAAGAAACATTAGCTCCATTGGCACCATTATCCTCTCACAGCAAAGAAACTCAAATGAATATTCCTGTTTCCTGGAAGCATTATGGAGACAAGAAGTCCAGACGGGCTGAGGGTCTCCTGCACAACCCTTTTCCTTTCCTGCCTGTTTTTCCTCCTTTTCCAGCTCACTCAGGCAGACAGCATAGTGAAACTGTGAAGAACAGTTGCCCATCCCCCTTGGAAAGAACTTCCACCACCCCATACCACCGCCTTGGCTGAGTGAGTGAGCTCTGGAGCAGGATATGGGATTTCAGTTCCTCTGAATAGCCATGGGAGAAGTCTTAAATTGGCTCAGTGCATTCACGTCCAAGTAAGTAGTGTGGTCCAGAATCCACATAACAGAGCTGAAACATGATGTCACAGGACATTTAGCTGATGTCAAATTTAAATCCCTGTTAAAAAGAAGTGTTCTCTAGTCTACACCAGGCCATCCATTCTCGTAATCTCATTCCATATTTCTTTTTTTTGTTGAAAAGAAGACTTAGATTAATGACAGAATGAACCCCAGTAGAAGAATGCTCGCCTTATAAGGGAGGCTTAGGGGAGAGACGATGGGAATAGGATGACTTTGTTGGCAGAGAAAGTTGCATTTGTACCATCTATATTTGAAAATCCTTCACCCAGGTCAACATAGTTCATCCAAATTAACTCCATCTGGATAGATGGAGTTGAGGATTACCTGTCAGAAAAAGACCTAGAATGGCCTACTGTGACTTAGTGCCACCTTTTAAAAGCTCTGTCGTAATTGTGGCAGCTCCATTCAGGCAAGAGGGGTGGATGGGAGAGGTACAGCAAGGACTCCTTGGGCTGCAGTGCACCAGTAGTGGTTTGTAAAGGTCTGAACAATGCCTTTTTGTTCAGCCCTATCTCCCAGCTAGTCCACCCTGACTTGTTGCCTTTTAGAGAAATATGACCGTGGTTCTTGATGGTCTTGAATTAATACACAGTTTCACTAGACAAATGAATGTTCGCTATTTGCACCGCTGTCAACACATGATGTTTAGTGAGATTCCTGTGATGACTTCTAAAGCCTCAGGCTCTGGAGTCACATGAACGTAGACTCATCCTTAGCTTCTTGGAAAAAACCACAACCCAACCATAAAGCTTTGATCTTCACAAGTGTAGAAGAAAAGGACAAAAGTGCCATGCCAATTTGCCTGTTAAAAACAATACATGACAAATGAAAGCAAATAATTTATTTATAACAACCTCACAATCTTAAAACTTGCCTTGTGATGAAGAGAAGAAGCTAGTGTGTTCATTTGAGAGGTTCAAAGCACTGTAAAGCCATGCTGTGCTGTAGGGAGGCTTGTGATATCTACTGGTCCAATCGCCAGTGGGTATTTAAGCTCCAGTTAATGTGTAGGACCACAGATGGTCCACACAGCCTGGCAGATCTCACTCACTGGCAAAGCCTGGACTTGTTCAAGGGCACCCAAAACATCAGCAGAGAAAGGAGGTAGTGCTTCCCACTTTCTATTACCCCTCTGTTAGAGCAGTTAGCTGGGAGGTGAGAGATCCCCCTCTGTCTACCTGGGGGTATCTGTGCTTTCATGTCCTTTCTGTACTATACCTGCTCTCATGGACAGGTAACCACGTACTCCTATGTACGAGGCTGAGTTGTCAAAGCTGGTGCAGATGCAAGGTTTTGATAAATATTCATTAGCCTGCAGAAAGAGTCAATGACCATAATCCAGAGTGGAGGAATGGCATGTACTCTGGTTCATCTTTAGATCATGGGTGTAAACTCAAAAGTCCACTTTTTAAGTAAATACTTCTTTAGCTAATGGTTTCTACTTGCCGTAAGAAGACTATGAGAGTGATTGCAGAGGAACTTCATCCTCCTAAGGTACCTGGTAGCCTAATATCATAAGGCATTCCTAAGTCAGTATATGTTTATGGTTGGTAAAGACAGAGGGATTTAAACTGTGGGGTATATGTCACAGAATCACAGAATGTTAAGGGTTGGACCTCAAAAAATCATCTAGTCCAACCCCCCTGCCAGAGCAGGACCACCTACACTGGAACACATCCAGGTGAGTTTTAAATGACTCCAGAGAAGGAGTCTCCACAACCCCTCCCCAGAGTGTGATATGTGAGGTGGACAGGAAGGGGAAGGACACGATCATGTCCTTGTCTCTTTTTGTACAGAGTATGTAATGTAGTCTTTTTAAATGTATTTTTTTTCCTCTTACAGTATTTTCATTTTTTTTGGACCAACAAATGGAGATGGTACATCATATTTTGGGTCAGAAGGAACCTTCTCTTATTCCTATATGAAAATGTTTGGGATTTTTTTGGGGAGGAAGGAGAGGAAGGAAAAATGTTTTGCATCAACCCAAACAGATTCTATTTTTCTATTTCAGACACTGAAGTGTGTGTGTGGAAATAAAAATCAATGATTAGTACAGCCCTAATCTGGACATGTATATTTTAGGGATCACATTATGCTGAATATGTGTACTACATATGCAAAGTAAAAATCCATGCCATTATTGTGCCTGTTCAGTAGCCACTTTTCAATTTGAAATATCTCAGCCATTTTAAATGACATTTTTATTTTTGCAAAGACGCTAAAAGCAATTAGAGGGCAATATTGACTGTTCACTTGCCAAATTCCACTGTTCCAATGAAAGCTGCTTTTGAGTTACTGTACACAAGTGCAAAAAGCATCCCAAATCATTTTACATACATTACAAGCAAAACCAAAAAGAAATCACCATTTAAAAGAAAAGAAAAAGCCATTTATAAAAGAAACCCTTGCTCCCAAGTTGAAACCATGTGTCAGCCTACGGCAATCTGTTAAACTTGAGTTATGAACCCCTGGAAAAAAAAAAAACCCACCACATTTGTTTGCAGTGCAGATGCTGAGACTCACAATTAAAGAGGAGGCATGGTGAGGAGAGGTCTCGTGATGATGTTCTGCATAGGGAAAGTTCTCTAAATGCCTTCAGTGGGAGAGGTGATAAATGTTGTGTCTCGTCTGTCAGTAACATTTGTTAGTTACCTGATTTTGCTGTCTCTTTCTTAATAAAAGAGTAAAAATACAAAACTCTTGCATATGACTGTATACAAGTGACCAGGATGGATTATCTGTAATTTTCAAAAGTCACAATCTGCCCATCTTTCCAGAATTCAAGGCTACTTCCGGTTCACCTGAAGGGCTATTCTTTTCTCCTTGGCATAAGTATATGCTGCAGGATCATTCTTAGAGAGTTAAGGCATAGATAAGTTATCTCAAAACTTTTCTGAGGAGCTTAAAATACAAGATGTTTTTTATATCCAGAGAAAATTGTCAGGATACTATTGCAAGGATGCTTTCAACTTAATGTAGTTTGTAGGTTATCCAGGCTGAATTGGCAGGAGATTGCAGCAGATACTGTTGTCCTCTGGGGCTTTGTTCTCCACCCACACGTTGTCCAAGCAGTGTAAAGGGCTACTGCCTTTGGGATCAAATTCTTAGGGTATATGATTGTGGTACAATCAGTTGAGTTACGCTGTTGGGGTACATAATAGGCCTTGCTATCTGCCATTAATTTATCTGTGGGCTATGAGCCAACATCTGTCTTGTCTGCCTCAGGGCTTGTTTCTCATCAATACTGAGGCCTCTTTCTACCTTCATAGCAATGAAAAAATAGCCTTGCAGCAGAATTTTATTTACACCCATTTGGTAGCCCATTCTTTCACTTCTGATGCACTTTTCTGCCTTTTCACCATGTTGCCCTGAAGAACTCACGAGTGTTTTGCTCTTGGGCCTGTGTTAATTACTCTGTTGTCTGTCCTCATGCATGAAAAACAGAGAATTTTATCCACCAGAAATGAATGAGGTTTTATCGTAATGGTCCATGCAAATGTCATGATTCAGAGTGTAAGAGGATCAACAGCATGGATGAGTTGCACAATACATCTGTGGAAATAGTAAGCTGGACATGAGGAGCTGGAAAGCCTTCCTTTCCTTTCAAGAAAAATGTTATCCTAGAAGCAAACTTGGGTTAAATTTTCTGAATTGTGAAAGATTCCCCTTATTGTACAAGGCTAAGTTGTGTAAATATAAATTTCTCATCTCTTGTTTCTTTTTTTTTTTTTCTTTACCCTATGGGAGCTGGGTTTTTTTTTCCTGGGCCATCCCAAACAGAACTGATATATCTCTGATATATCAATGTATGCAAAAACAATTTTCTCCTTCATTTCAAAATAACAAATGAGTGCCACACCACATGCCTGTGAGATATAAGACAGGGTAACCCTGTTGAGAACTCAACTACAGCCATGTGGAAAAGGCAGGAAGGTTATTTGAGTGGAGTGACACAAGGGCAATGGTTAGTAGTCTGCACTGAGCCATGGTTCCTGGGAACATAGTCTTTATTTATAAAATATAAGTAAAGATCTGCTAACTGCCCAACTGAGGACACTTATTCGTCTGTGCACTTCAGTCCAAGTGCAGTAAATACAGATCAAATGTTCACCATCCAGATAATAATAAGGATCTGATCCAAAACACAGTTTTATTTCTACAGAGTTACCTTGGATTGCATTGTATTTGTTATGTTATATATGGATGTGTCATTACTTAAAGGAAAATAAGTGACAGAGCTGAAAACAATTGTAATTGCCAGTTGGAACTCTTGAGGCAACTGGAGACACTGTCTGAAAAGTAGCACCTTAGCCAATACCTGTTATTACATTTTTTTGCACAATGTACAGTGCCATTTTTTCAACATCATTTTATACTGTTTTCAGTTAGCTCTTAAAGTTTTGAATCAATTGAAATGGAAAATTTTTTAAAAGACCACTGTCAGGGATTCAAAGTAATACCCAAAGCTTCTACTGACTTTGGTGGAAATTATAGGTGCTCTCTGGCATTGAGAATGCAGCATTTCTATTTTTCTAGGTAATTGTAAAGAAATGTATTGTGTAGAGCTTTTTGCCAGATTCCACATTAGGCTGCAGGAATGTACTGACTGTAAAATGAAGAGCTCAGAAACCAAGAAGTGATGCGGTGAGTGTGGCTCCTGACCTTTACACCTCTCCCTTCGACGTACGCATTTTGATTTGATCTTTAATTTCCTAACCACATAACACTTTTACATGGAATCCCTGCCGAAAGGAGAGCACCAGATGGATGATTTACAGCCAAAAAAGCCCAGTTTGTTTCACATGCTTGTCATTGAGAACAGCTTTAAGTTATTACATATCATTCATCTCCGTGTAAAATACATAGTGGCTCTTTTTTTCTTCTTCTTCTTTTTTTTTTTTTTTTTTTTCCCTTTTTATTCCTTTTTTTCTTTTTTTCTAATAGACTTCCTCATGGTGCTGGTTTTTGCAGGATCTGAGTGTATCAAAATCCCTGAAGGTTTTATCTTCATAGGTAGCCCTGAGAATATGTTTGTCCCAAATTCACATGCATGGATTTAGGCACTTTATTTTAAGGATGAAACCTTCCCCTGGCTAGCATACATTCAGTACAGTGAAGTCGATGCCTCTGGAGAGCAAGTCAAAGTAGGCAATAATTAAGGGTGTAAGTGGAGTCCTTGGTGTGTGCTGGTGGAGGCATCTGTCTCTCCTCTGCTATCCTAGAGTCGTAAGGGACAGTTGAGGACAAAAATACACCAGAGTCACAAAGAACCAAAATACCTGAGTCCACTAAGATATTTTTCTCAGGAAACTAGCTAGGCAAGTAGCAAATATTACTATCCAAAGCTGTTCTTCATCACTCATGTCCTGGAGATTATTGTACTCAGGAGCTCCATCAGCAGCAGAGAGGAAGCATGTGCTCCCTGCTCTTCATTGGTGCCCAGCCAGCAGGTCAGCTCTCTATCTGCCTTCATTGCTGGTCTGCCTCAAAGCTTCAAACAATATCAGAGGTAACCCATGTCCTGCTGACTGGCAAAACTCTGGTACAGTGCTTCACTGCAGCCCAGAGATGATCTTTTTCTTGCTGGATATACCTTTCTCTGTCTTGACAAATCACTGTGTTGACTCCCCTGTTTCATCTTTCCTGCCTGAAAACTGATGAAGCAGGATCATGCAGTAGTTAAAGAGAGGAAGAAAAGAAAAATATCTGTAGACTTGTAAATTCTCCACTCCTGAGGCATGAGTAAAGTTTCTCTAGAAATTCTGTTTTATTATGGATGGGATGCATCTCATGTCATTTTAAGTGGCAGTGAAGTAGATGTCAGTCTAAGCCAGTCATTTGAATGTTTCTTCTAGTCAGTGGTAGGAAATAGGCACTTGGAGCTCAGGACTGATTTGCTCTGTTTTAGATGTCTACCACAGCAAGAGATGCTTCACAACCTGAGAGTAATTATTTCTCTCCACTTCCTATAGAGAGAGCCCTGATGACAAGCTTAGAGCTGGATGCTTGCACTGGAACATCTAGAATTGTGGTAAACTCCTGTTCTTCATGACTTTGGGGTGCATCTGTCATATTTTTGGGCCCCTGCTCAATGGGACACAACTTTACTTTAAAGTGCTGCTTCCAGGCTGTGCTGAGGGGAGCTGGCATTGACCACTGACCTGAGCGCCAGGCTGAAGTAGCTCCTTAGTGTGCTTTTTATGGAACATTTATAAAGAATAGCAAAAAGCATTCCACTATCTCCAGATGTGTGCTAGACAGCAAAAAAAATTAATTGCAGATCCATTCAGCTGAACCAAAATTACAGAAGCAGGAATAAAAAAAGGGGTGCCTACAGTTAGCTTTTTAAAGCTCTGCTTAAATTGGTGCATGCGGGTCCTCATTTCCAAGATGTTTCTGTTACAGTTGCTGCATTTTTCATATATCTTTGTCGAGTTTTAAAAATCCATTTTGCATAATTGAATTTAATTATGTCACAGAAAGGTATTTCTTGCAACTTTAGGGGAATTTCTTGGAAAATCTCTATACTGCAGTCTGTTGTAATCAGTGATGACACATGTAAGAGAAGGTACTCAAAGAAGGATGTTTTCTTTACAAAGAGCACTTTTTTTTTTTTAAACAAGGTAGAAAGGAAGACTTTTCACACCAACTTTAGTTATACTGGACAAGGTTGTTTTTTTTTTTTTTCTGGAGCAAATCTTCCATGTTTCACCTAGAAAGGGGGAAAAGTCTTGGCTTTAGCTTCTGTATAAATATTTGCTCAATGTTAATTCTACAGTTTGTGTATGATCATCTTTAAATTGATTTAAGTAATCAAAATAAAGAATTGCTGACTTTTTTTACAAGAAAGACTGCATCCAGTTATGTATGGAGACTGTGAAGTAGTGGCTTAAGTGTACAAAGTTAGTTGAAATATGGAAGGAATGAATTTGGCTCAGCAAGTTTGAGATGAAACAGAGGTGTTTCTGGAAAGCCATTACAAGTGTCAGTCTGGAAACTGGTGATCTCTGCACCTGCTGATGAACTGTGTTAACACTGGTTTCCACTGCATGGTCTTCTTTTGGCTGCAAGAAAGGACAAGAACAGCACAAATTTGAGGTTCAGAAGATCCTATTGATGGCAAAGTAGGAGACAGTGAAGATACACTGACTTCAAGAAAGAAAGGTAAGTGTAGAGCATTTGACAAAGGGTCAACTGTATGTTCACAGGGCTTTGAAAGTTGGGCTGGTATAAAAATGAAGTTTGTGGACCAATGTCAAAATTAAGACTGTCTCCTTGAAACTTCTGGAAGCTGCCTGGAAAGCCCTGTTTGTCTATGTGCTTTCAAACTTTTCTCCAGCACCTGCCCAAGAGAGGTGCATTCCTTAGAGAGGGCTCTGTGAGAAGTCTCTGAAAACTTCACTAACTGAGCTGGAAAAGCAAGACCAAGATGTGATAATGGGAAAAAAAACCCCTGTTGTACATTGTGCACTTCTTCAGCAGCTGAGCTGTACAGAGCAGTTGCAACTTTTGATGCAACTTTGCATCAACCCATTAAGTGACACCTTTACTTGCTTGCATGAGATGTTACCTGGTTTTTACCCTGCTTATTTCTTATTCTCCTCCCTTAAGGCTAAGACTGTTTATTTGCATGGAATAGGTGGTTATGTGTGTTTTATAGGCTGTGACTATTTACTTTTGCAGAATACTATTTTAATTCAGGGGTAGACCTTCTGATTTCTTGGTACTCTCTAAATTAGAGTCAAGAGCTGCTTAGAGAGAATATCACCACTTCCTGCTACTCCTTTACTGACATCAACACAAATACCAAGGGAAAGGTGTCCAAGCCAAAGCTCTTAATCTGAAGGGTGCTCTGAATTTTAGAACCATCCCTCACCCTAACAGTGAGCTGACATGAAATCCTGCCTCTGAGCAGCCTCAGACTTTCTGGGGTTTGAAAACTAACTTCAGATCTGAGATTTGGTCCAGCTACTTAATGAAAATGAAAAATTGCATTTTGAGCCTCAGGCTTCCTGAAGAACAGCCTGTGCCAAATGTGACGAGCTTGAGATAAAAATGGATTTGCAGGACACTGTGTCCCATCTCAGGCAGAGGTCAGCAGAAGTTCTGAGCAAAGTGGAACTGGCCCCTCTAGCTGGAAACTTCTTTGTCTCTGAGCTCCACAGCCACTGGTGTTTGAGACCTATGCAGGTGTGTGGTATGGAGCGAGCCATTTGTTTTTCTCAGAAGAAGACATTTGTGATGAGGGAAATCATGGATTTTATGTGCTTGCGGTTTTTTTCCTTCTTTGGCAAAAAGGAAACCTTTAGAATGCCAAAATCTTGTCTTAATATTTCGCGGAAGTAAGTATTTTATAAACGCACATTGCAAATGGCACTATAAATTCTCCACTACGGAAAATTGCTATCTGGTTTGAAACTAGGCAGAATAAATAGAACTATAAAAGGTTACCTGAAGTAAACAGATAGGGTTTCCAAAATGTACCACATGAGATAGATTGGAGCTCGTAGTAATCTGTTTTCCATGCTTAACATATACTCAGCATCAGCTAAACTCTGTAACTGAGATGCCACCTGTATCAATCCCGTTCCTAGATGTCATGGCCCTGTTAATGAAATCTGGAAGTGAAATTGTAAATGGAGTCAGTGAATGGTAGATGTCAGCCATTGCGTGATGGGCAATCATCAATCATCTACTGTCAGTTATTTCTGTCTCAGTGAGTAAGCCTTTATTTAAAGCATAAAGTAAGAATGTTGCCAGACCACAGGAACAAGCCCTGAGCTGTTTGCAGGTGCTGCTATTCACAGCTGCCAATTAAACCCCTGACATTTCCATAATGGCCAAGAGGCAAAGCATATGCACTTGATATAAACATTTTTGTAAAAATTAATCTCAGTTTATCAATACTTAACTTTTTTTTTTTTTTTTTCCAGGGCGACATACAACATCCTACTTGGCCTATTGTTTGTTTGCTGTAGAAAGAGAGAAATATGAGTTGGAAAGCAGCCAGGGCATTCATTTCCCCGGGATATACAGTAGATTCCAGTGACTTGTTTCAACCCTTAATTGGGGAGGGAGAGCACAGTAGTAAGGAATCTCACCTTTGGAAAATATTGTGTGCACCCCTTGGCCCCCAGCCATGCGCACATGCTCAGCTACTTTGCTTCACAAGCTGCACTGGCCCTTAGGTTGGTAAATGTAATGGTCTGGCAAATGCTGTTCCTGAAGTTACCTGTCCCATTGTGGTTCTTTGCTGCTATATCAAAATTTTGCCTTACTTGAATTTTTATACAGACCTCTGAGTGTATTACTTCTGGCTGGTCCTTTTCATAACCCCTTCATTATTTAGAGAAAAAAAAATTCAACAAAACCCCAAAACACCAAAACATGAGCACTTTTAATATACACATTATTTTCTTTTGGGCAGAAGAAAAAAAATATTGTCAACTCAACTTATTAAAGGCATTCATCAGTACCACTGCAAATTTACACATGTATTTCATAAAATTGACAGTGATGAGCTTGCTTTAATTTTCAGAGAAAAATATTTTCATGAAAAAAAATTTATATATTTCTACAGAAAAATAAACTGCCTAATATTGCCACCTGACATTTATAGTTTGGAGGACATAAAACTTTTCAGAGGTCCCTTTATTTTTTTCTCTCAGCTGTTTATAGTTCTTCAGGGGTACACTGATCTGTAAGTAAATACAGAAATAGAAAGGGCTGCATTCACATTTTTGAGGAGAGTTCATCACATGCTGATTGCTTTACCCCATTTTGCTGCAAAGTCTAGACAAGGCAGAACACTGAGTGGGAAACCAGATGGCACTGGGACATTTTAAAGTGGTCTTCTTCACTTTTCATGGTAATGAGGAAGATCACATGCCTCAGCCATCGATTTGAAGTGTTATTTTAATGTGTTGTACTATGTGATTGTAAAAATATGCACTATTGGATGAAATTAATTTTTGAAACTTATAGTATTCTGTTAACATGATATTAACTCTCATGGAGTTGGCATTAGAGGTCTTGCTGGTATGTGTGCATTAAATTTGACATAATTTTTTGCCAGATAGCTGTGCCGGTAAAAGTGATAATTGTCAGATGCAGATATACTGGTGCAGCTTTTTTTGTTGTAGCTCATTTTACTGTACCTCACTGAAACAAGCCATCCTGCTGCAAGCAGTTCCCTGGCAGTGGAAGTGGATCTGTATTGAGCCATTTCCTACCTATCAATGTATCTGAAAGTTTTAAGTATAGATTGGTCTTTGTTCATTTTTTTTTTTTGTTTCTTTTCTGTGTAGGTGCCTTGTGAAGTTACACATTGCTTCAGATTTCAAGGATAGACGTTGCTTCAGATACCCAGGACCCATTTTGAATTCAGACGATTAAGGCATTTTTCTACCATGGTTGGTAAATTTTTAAATATTTTTTTTTTTTCCACTCAAAACCATTCAAAGTGTTTGAGAGCCATGAAAATGTAGTTTTTATATAAAAGAATATTATGACCTAAGTCGTACTGCTGATTTAGTTTCTTTAGAACTTGCAGGACTAAACTGGTTGAGTTATACAGCATAGATCAACTAACCCCACATACATCACCTGTTAACTTTGTTTTAAACAGAAAGTTTTACAAAAGGCTAGTTTAAAAAAGTTTAAAAGCAAAAATCTCACAAAAGTCTCAGCATCAGATGTTTCTCTGTCACATATCTTTGTGGTCATGAAGTAATTGCTGGGATTCAGCTCCTCTGCACTGAGCTAAAAGGCAAAGGTAAAAAGTAACTAACCCCCATTAGTCTCAGCTCCTGTGCTCTTGTAGATGTTACAGCGATAACAACAATATTGCTCTGAGTATGTCCACATGACAGTGTTGAAATGTCCAAGCTAGCTGTAAATGAACCATGGTGGATACTGGACATGGTCAAGATGAGACAGCAGAGAACACCAAGAGGACTAATTTACCCTGCTTTTTGGCAGTGTTAGCTCCATATGGACTAATTTATTGTGCCAGAAAGCAGGCTCATTTATGGCTAGCTCATTTATAGCTAGTCTGGGTACCTCTTTGCTATACTGAAATTTGCAGTGTGGACATACCTTCTATTAAGTAAAAATATGGAGATTGGTATTTTGAAGGCACCGAGGGGCTTCTTTCAAAGGTGGTTTAAGAGGTTACCACCTCCAGTGATCTGCTTTGCAGCTTCTGCTGCAGATAACATCATGGGCCCATCTGAGAGCCCCTTGAATTTACAGCACAATATTTTAGCTTAAGTCACTGAAGAGGATGTGTTTGCATTCAGACACTAAGTGATAACTGAATCAGAGCAGATGTGTCTGTTGGTGTGGCAGAAGCAGGCAGACAGCTTGGGTGTTAATGCTCCATAATGCTCATTTTAGAGTTCAAAGAGAACTGTCTGCCAGGTCCTGTGGAAATCTCTTTCTGCTTTAGAATGCAACAGGGCTTGGGTAACTCGTTCTCCTCAAATCCCTTCAGAAAAAAAATTGCCAGCAATGTTTGTCATTCTAAAGTTGCGTAGATTCAAATGTTGCTATCTAGTCACCTACTGTAAAGTGTGATCCAGATGAAGTAGCTAAAGCACCAACCTAGCTTTCCAGCATGACACCAGTAAGATTTCTGGGGAGCTTAAAGCCAAACAGATTTTTAAATTAAGATTTGTTTGTTCAAGCTTTACCTCCATTTACTCAGGGTATTTAATACATGTTAACTCTTCTGGTGCAAAGGGACACAAGTGCACAGAGAAGGATTTGGCATTCAAGACAGCAAATGAGTACTAGTAGCCATTCTTTCTTCTACTGCTGCAATCACATACAGTGAGCTCCAGGCTTGTCTCTTGCTTTCCTGCTTCTGGGGCTGCCCAGCTATGATCTAGTGTGCTGACCTTACTAGCCAAGCAATGAGTTTCATGCTGCCAAATCCCATGAGGAGCTTCATGTCTCTTGTGGTCGTCTTCATCCATGGCTAACTTGTATTATCATTGGCACGTTTAAAATTGTGATATTATGTTTCAAATGTTTTTGAAGCTGAAACACACAAGCTCTTTTATTTCTCTTCTGCCTAGTAGGATTATTTCAGCTCCACACATGCAAAGCCTCATATTATGCAAGAAATTAATCATAGCAGGGTAAAGTAGCTACTGAAAAATTGCCAAGCACCATAAACATTGGTCAAAATGCAGGCCAACCATTTGCACAGCAAGTAATTGAAGCTAGAGGTTTATTGGAGCAATGCATAACTTTTCATTATGAATTAGAAAGCTTTTCAAACACAAAATGATATCTGAGAAGACTGCACTACCTAAATGGTTTCAGTAAACACTGAAAGAAATGTTAAAATATGCTGGAGAGATCAATCATGCTTTATGGTTACTTGCACCACGTAGTTTCACACACATTCTCTGATAAACAATGTCCAACACACTCTGCCCAGACCCATTATTTTCTTCAGCACCAAAGCGTCAAGGGCCAGATCCTCATTTCGTTTAAGTCAGCAGAGCTCTGCTGAGGTTGACTGCTTGCCATTGATTTATGCCAGCTGAAGATCTGGCCTGAAGAGTGACAAAAATGTAATTTTATGTTTTATTTATGGATGTAAAACAATAGTCCTAAAGGGAGCAGATGTTCCATGTCGAGGAAGGTTTATGAAATGCAATTCCAGACACAAAAGCTAATCTCTGTGGTCAGGGAAGGCATGAGGCCTGTTTTACATGATGAACTTTAATTGAAATTTTGCTCCTTTGTCTTCATTTATTTCTTCTATTTGGGAGACGACAAGCATCATTTAAATTACTTACCAACTGCCAGGCACCTTAAATAGCAATGTTTAGTTGTCTTAAACACCTGGAGAAGGTTGGACAATCTTCACATGTCTTCCCTGTACCTACTGAAATGGTATTAATTTGGTATCACATATTTTTAATTAAGTGGTCACTTCACTAAAGAAATTTCCATCTGTTTCAGATGGAGCTGTGGGGAGAAAGATCATTCAGTTTTATGAAGGGTTTTGCAATTGTAAAATGTCTGCTTTTTTTCCAATTTGGAATGAAAACCAAAGCATTTTGAAATTCTTTCAAAAAGAGAAGGGAGTGTCTGCCTTTAAGTCTCAGGCCCCAGACTTCTTATTGTCCCCAGTGCCGAAACTATTCTTGTTATGGACCATCTTCCTTCTGCAGAGCCTAGAGTGGGAGTTCCTTGGCTACTCTAAAGCATCTGCCAAAAATTGAAGTTAGGGAAATGAAAGAAAATCAGTGGTAACAGCCTGCTTGCAGGAATGTCACGGTTTTTGAAGCGCTCATTATGTTTTCTTTCAACGAGCTACCATTTTTGACTCCCATGACACCACCACCACACCCACCCTAAAAAGGAGACAGCATTCAGTGATATGCCTTCTCCTTGGCTTTATGTGGCACAGGCATGTACCATGGTGAGATCTGAGCCCTTCAGGGCCCAACACAATAGTCAGCTGAGCAGCACTGAGTCACATCAGATGAATTTTGAACTGAAAAGTGTAAGAAGGAGATTTTCTCCCTGACTTTCCATGTTCCTCCCCACATTCTCGTGGTCAAGCATGGTATGTGGAGAGCTGGAGAACAAGTTGTGCTTATCAGGGGCCAACAGTGACATCTAAATTGCAGCTTCAGAAAATGAGGGCAAGTGAAACAAAATTGGAGGTGGTATTCCAGTATTCTGTCAAGAGTAAAACATATACAGGAGAGAGCAGAAGCTGACTCTCTTATCTCAATTTAGATAGAAATTCCAAATTTAAACTGTAATTTTTTTCTGAAGTCAGTTGAGCATAATAAGTTTGAAACTCACAATGAGTCAAAATTAGAAAAAGAAACCTAAGGCTAAACTGCAAATGGGATGCAGGGAACACCGAAACATTTCATTCATGTTTCAGCATAATTTTTTGTTAATTCATTTTAGAAATCTGGTGCATCTTCATTGTAACACTTTTCAACACAAACAGCAGGAATAAACACAACTTTCCATTCTAAAAACATCAAAGGGGGAGCTTCCAAGGTTATAAAAATGCTTAATTTTTATTCACCTCCCTGGATAAGAAGTTAGTGGAATAAGTTTTTCAGAATTGCTTTATTTTGTTAGACTTGGCATTTGTTCCCTTTCAAAGCCACTCTGAACACCAGTTCCAGCTGCACATTTCCAAGGGTGTAACTTGCATCATGTGATGGGAGCTGTCTACAGAAAATGCCTCCACAGCCACACCAGGCCTTCTAGACTCCCTTCTAAGTCTCCCAGTAGAGAAACAGGCACTTCAGAACACAGTCTGATAACCTGTTTTAAACCCTGCTTTAGGATGACCTAAATTAGGCCATGGAACTGTATTTTTTTTTCCCCATCAGCTGAAAGGTAGTCTGAGGTGACTAATGCCAAGGTGACAAGGATCAAATGAATACCATTGAATTACTCTCATTTGTGGGGATAGCTGCTGTAGTATACTGTATACTATATGTAGTATACTATATATATACTCTAGACACCATATGCAGGCAAGTGAGAGAAAGAAGGTTTATGTATTGTAGTCACGAAAGAGTAACAAAATGCTCAAAAACTGGAAGGGCTTAGTTAGAAGGAAGTATGAAAGCACCTAAATTGTACAAATGCAAAGTGCGGGAGGAATATTTTACGTGCTTAATTAATGGTTGAAATGTGAAAACACAGCTGAGGGAGAATAAAACTTAAGGCTTTCCAAGGGAAAGAAGTAAAGAGGGTGGGTTGTGATAAAGGGGGGAATAATTTTCTTATCAGATGATCTGTTTAGTCTGGGAAGTAGTTTTCATTAGAAGTAGTAGCCTCAGAGTTTGAGTCATTTCATACCAGAGCTTGGAAATGCACAATAGAGATCACTCCTGTCTAGGCAGGGAATGAAAAAATTAGGGTCGACCAATCTTATCCAGCCCTCACTTCATTCAGCAGGAATCTTTTCCACTGACTTAAGTAGGATTTGGATCAGGCCCTTTTTTACCTCCTAAGTCGATGGCTGTCTGAAAAGACTTAGGAAAAGACACAAACTGGAGCCCAAGTATGACACCAAGAATGGCATTTCTGGGCTGCTATAAGCAAAAATACAAGTGTCCAAAAATTATGAAGCAGGCAGCTGGCAAATCAGAAGGACTTTTACAGCTGTGAGCTGAGTCACGCTCTAAAATGTCTTTATGGAATTAAATGACATTGAGCTTGGGTGTCACTAATTCCCTTAAAACTGTAAGGAAACACTTCTTGAACAGCAGCTCTGATGGCAGCGTCATCACTTGGCAAGTCTTGTTTTTGCAACAGCAGGGGGATAGCTCTGCATATACAGCTGATTTTATTTATATGTCTGGTATTAGAGAGAGGTTTTGTTGTGGATAACAAAACGTAGCTACATTTTATATCTGATTCAAAAGAAAACAATAATAATAGAAGTGGGGTAACATTTTTGTATATGCCTCAGTGATTCCCTTTGCCTGTTTTCAACCTACCTAATGGCAAGCCTCACTTCAGTCTACGCTGCTCTAATTAATTTGACAGGACTGGAAACTTGCTCTTCCTTTTCACACTTATTATTCATCTCTTCAGAATGCCCTGTAGGGAGTATGAAGCACAATAAAGCAGTATTTACCAAATCCCTCAATGCTAAATACACCTTTTAAGCTGACTCTGCACAATGCCAGCAGTGAGAAGATCTGACTAAAGGGCAGCCAAAGAAAAACAACATTTTCCAGAGCGTCGTCTCTTTACACATGGCTAGCAGGTCTGAGGCAAGGAAACTATGTCTTTTTGCCCCCCTTCAAATTTTACAGTAGGCTCTGGGGATCCCAGCTTACTCCTACTGTATCTGAAAGCTTTGCTGTAGCCAAAGCAAATGACAGAGTGATCGTACTCAGTAAGATACATGTTAGTTCACAAGAGCCACTGAGTAATTTCATACATGCGTATCTTTTAACCTTTCATCACACAAATTAGAAACATCATAACACAACATAAAACACATCTGAAAAATCCATTGGAGACAGGAACTCAGAAACATGCAAGTAGAAATAAGTGTTTTGAGAATTAGAAAGTGTTTTCAGAAAACATTGAAATTGAATGTTAGGTTTCCTTTTTTAAAATTCTCATTGCAGAAAGGGACCTTTTACAAACACATGAGGTGATTAAGGAATTTAAAAAGTGAAACACGCTTATTTGCACATGCCAGGGAAGTAACTCAGACATTTCATGTTTTAAAAGTGAAAGATCAATGAAAGAGATTTTCAGCAACAAGTTACCAATTGGGTCCTCTACTCTAATCGCCAGCTCCCTTTGCACCTTTATGCCTCCATAAATCTCACCTTACGTGAAGCTAAAGGTTAATTTTTCAAAGGACTCACAAAAATTTCTACACAGTGTAGGGAAGCACTCTGCAAATATACTGACATCAGCCATAAATGAACTAACTCAAATACTGAATGGGTGGGGCAGTTTTTCCAGCTTTTTGCTCTTAACCTCCAAATGTTGCTTTGTGTGGCATTCAGCCAGAGTTAGATACCACAGTATGCAAGTCATTTTTGAAAATGGGGACTTAAGGTCAATTTTCAAAGACTTTTAAAGAAATGGATAGGCATTTGGTGGGATTTTTCAAGGCACCTGTGAAAATGTAAAGCAAGTTAACTTTTAACTTTTGGAAATTAAATACTTGAAACTTTTGAAAAATCTGAGATTTAGATTCCTGACCCGCTTCGGAGAAATTTACTTTGAGTCTTTTTTCCTAGATCCTGAACCTCTTTATTCATGTTGGAGAGCAGCAAATCCTGGCATGTTTCATGGACAAGCATACACACACACAGGCTTCCTTATTCCCTTTAGTCTTAGCTTTTCTCCATTTATCCACTTCTTGACCTATGGAAAATTTGATCCTGATTCCATTTGCAGTCGCAGAGGTCTTACACTGATGTTACACTGTTCGTCTCTGTATAAATACTTCGGTTATACGTTAATGTATTTTTCTGGCCTTGATGCAAAGCCTAATGAAGACAAACACAAGACTTCCACCAGTTCAGTTTGGTTTTGGATAGGACCCTAATAAGAGAGGAATTTGGCTTCTTGAATT
The DNA here is from genome assembly GCA_025345505.1 of Todiramphus chloris collaris. Classification (NCBI taxonomy): domain Eukaryota; kingdom Metazoa; phylum Chordata; class Aves; order Coraciiformes; family Alcedinidae; genus Todiramphus; species Todiramphus chloris. Next base: position 53,650,833 of record JANVCC010000020.1, read on the forward strand.
GTAGCTCAAGTCCTTCAGGCGTAGCTCCTCTCTGGATTGCCACAGAGGAAAACCCACTCTAAATAGACTGAATCTGGAATAAACCCTTGGATAATTGGGAGTAGATTGCACTTTGGCCACAATAACCCGGTGCAGCACTATAGACCGGGTAAGAAGTGGCTGGAGAGCGGCCCGGTGGAGAGAGACTTCAGAATGCTGGTTGACAACTGGTTGAACATGAGCCAGCAGTGTGTTCAGGTGGCCCGGAAGGCTAATGGCATCCTGGCTTGTATCAGGAATAGTGTGGCCAGCAGGACTAGGGATGTGATTCTCCCCCTGTAGTCAGCACTGGTGAGGCCTCACCTCGAGTACTTTGTACAGTTCTGGGCCCTTAACTTCAAGAAGGATATGGAGGTGCTGGAGCAGGTCCAGAGGAGAGCAACAAGGTTGGTGAAGGGACTAGAAGGAAAGTCTTATGAGGAGAGGCTGAGGGAGATGGGGTTGTTTAGCCTGGAGGAGACTCAGGGGGGACCTTGTTGTTCTCTACAACTACCTGAAGGGAGGTTGTAGTCAAGTGGGTGTTGGTCTCTTCTCCTGGCCAGCTAGTGACAGGATGAGAAGGCATGGCCTGAAGCTGCACCAGGCAAGGTTTAGGTTGGATATCAGGAAGCACTTCCTGACAGAGAGGGTGATCAGACATTGGAATGAACTGCCCAGGGAGGTGGTGGAGTCACCATCCCTGGATGTGTTTAAAAAAAAGCTAGTTGTGGCACTTAGTGCCATGGTCTAGCCAATGTAGCGGTGTTGGGTCATAGGCTGGACTTGATGATTTCAGAGGTCTTTTCCAGCCTCAGAAATTCTGTGATTCTGTGATTCTGTAGTATGGGGCCATTGACTTCAAGGGCAACTACTGCATGAAGATAAGGTGTGTTGGTATTGGCCCTTGCTGTGTTACATAAGAAAGATGGTTCTTGAAACTAATTAATCCTTGAAAAGATCAGCTGACCCATCTCATTGTTAGCAATACATTTTTAATTATTCATTTTAGTCAAGCATCATTTGAACACAAGTCAATTTGCAATTTCATTAGAGTACAGAAAAGGCCTGGGGTCTATTCCTGGTAAAAAGCAAAAAATCTCTGGCAAAATTTCATAAAGGATGTTAATCCTCTAATTAATTTTATGTATCAAGCAAGAATTAATGTGTCCTGCTATTTAAGCAGAAATAATCTTGCCAAGAAGTGCATTTTGTCATACCTTCCCCTCCAGGAAAACCTCTTTACAAGCTTTGTGGCAAAATACCCTGGCAACTAATGACTAGCTTTGAAGCAACATTCACAGACCATTTGCTTTGATGACATTTGGAGCTTTTTTTTTTTTCCTCTTTTCCCCCACCCCCCCCCCCCCCCGCCTTCATTCCAAAGTCTATTGTAAGTGTAGAGCTTTCACTGCACTGCCTTTGAAAACTAATCAATAAAGTAAGATTTGTCAGGTTGCATCTGAGGAATATCACATCTTTTAACTCCTTTCTTGGTTGAGTTGCTGTACACATTTTTAAACTAAACCTTATGAACAGATTTGAGTGTGCTATACTTAACCATATCACAGTCACACAAGTGTGACGCCTTTCTTTTTCTCCCGTATAAGAACTTCAAAAGCTCAAAACCTATGCCAGCTAACCTTCTGTAAAGCTGACATTATATGGTCATCATACATAATCAAATGATAGATTGCATGTCAAAAAGTCACAAATAGCACATGTTTACCCCTGTGACAACTATAAGATTATGGTATTTTGAAAATGGGAAAAAGTGACCACACCAAAGAACTTCAAAGAAAACATATTCATGTTAGTAAATACTGAAACAATTTTTTACTAGGTCACTAGTGTCAGTATAAATCCTAGAACAAGACAATCTATACTCACAGTAACGGACAGAGATCAGAATATGGGCCACAGAGTTTCATCTTTATTGCAACTTTTGACTTTCCTTAATCAATGCTAAAAACGTTAGGTCTGATTTCTCATTTCAATGGCTTTGTGTAATATGTTTCAGCTGTACCTCATCTAATTTAATAAGATGCAAGCTAAGGAAGTACTTAAGTTACTTATCAAGGGTTTCAGATGACACATTATTATTGTACTCAAAAGTCAATATTTGCTAATCATGTTAGTACAGGAACTGATCCAGGGTTACAATTCTTGAATTGCAAAGATATTTAAGATTAATTAAACCTCTCTCCTACTCACTTGACACATACACACATAGTACCCCCTCCACCCCTCCAAGTCAGTGTCTCCATAAAAAACACAGTGTAGTCCACAGCCTTAGGATAAAAAATGAAAATTTCTCCGTTTTCTGCCTCTGTTGGTCTGGTCATCCAGAGTGTGACTTTGAGCATTGGGGTAGCATGTTGGGATCATGCCCTTTTTCTTTGACACTGGTATGATACCAAACCAATCAATTGTATTCTACCTGTGATCTTTGAATGACACTGTGGTTGAGATCGGGGGAGAGCGGCACAGTGAGAAAAAGCAGACTCAATCTGGGTAGTGTGATGCAGGTTGAGAAAGCCTCATTGCTCACTTTGTTTCACCTCAGATTGCTCATCTAACAGGCTCACACTTTAGAGGTACTGAGGTGTTGAGCAAGCCTTATTCCACACAGTGGCAGAAGAGCAGTGAGTTTACACGTATTATTCATTCTAATTTTTTTTTTTTAATCATACATAATGGGAACAGTTAAAAAGTGATCTGGGTCTTTCTTTCTGTCTTTTAAAGCTGTTGATGAATTTGGCATGTAGAACATGAAAAGATTTAGTGCACTTCCTATGGCTAAGTGCTGTGCGAGTAGGTGATGTACAAGCTTCCACACACTGAGCTGCCAGTGCACTTCTTCTCTGCCAGCCTCAGTCTCCTCTGAGTGTACCTGAAGATGTGCAGATGATAAGCAACGTGGTGGCTTCCTGATACAATTGTATATTTATTCAGAACCTGACTTCGAATGACATACCGATTTGCCTAGAAACAGGAATCTCTTAGGGGCTGAAATGTGGCTTACCTACTACCTAGCATATATTAGTGTAGTTTGTGTATTATTGTGCTTTTCCCTTTCTCCTCTAAGCCATTATCATACTGGTCTGAATAGTGTAGATTAAAACTTCATATGAAAATAGTTGATCAGAGTGGAGAACTGGAATCAGTCACATTAGGAGAGATTCTGACCTACGTAAAACTTGGGAAAAACACAACAGCTAGACTATCTGCACTGAATTAGCCTAGATAAGTGAAGTGGGGTAGCAGTATTGGAAACCACAGGTGTGGTTCACTACTGAGTTACGTGTAAAATTGGTGTATTGCAGAGGCTTATGAAGTGGAAGGTGTTCACTGTTGTTTATACTGTGTGTTAAATTGTACTGCATGGGGTTTGATCTCGGCATGTAGAACATCAACAGGCAAATTAAAGAAAAAAGTAACTGTTTTGATTACTATGGTATCCCCATCTGCTAACATCTCAGATCTACCCAGTATTAAGTAAAATACTCAGATATGTATTTTACAAAGTCAGAATGACACATTCTGTTTAATATTCCAATTACTGTTGACTATTAATCTGAATGTGCTAATAGTGGCTGTCACGTAAGTCTACCATCTGAAAGCCTCTAAGCAGTAATCACTGTCCTCAGGTCATTTTTTGGTATGCATTCCATTTAAAATATGAGACAATTTACCCTTTTTTTTTTCCCATCCTCTGTTTTTTTTTTTCTAATAAACATTATTTTATGTATGTCTTTTAACATACTAATTGATTCATTTGGAGCTGCCAAGCACAGGCTGAGTTACTAATCCCTTTTATTTATTTATTTCTCTTTAAAATCAATAATGATGCCATTTTTAGCATACTTCCGGAAAAAAAAATCTCAGCTATTTTTTCTCTGTGTGTATCTATTTGCCTCAGTTGATTGTTAGGACAGGGAAAGGCACACTTACCTTTACTGGTCTATGCAAACTCAATTTGCTAATCTTAGCTCATCTCCCAGTGGAGCGTCTATTTGTGTCGCAAATGTCACCTTTGAAACTGGCATTAATTGGCATTCATGTTGGAAGTCTCAGTGGAATGGCCATAGACACAAGGTGAAATTTTGACTCTGTTGAAGGCAACAGGAGTTTTGTCATTGACTTTAATAGGGTCAGGTCTCCTTCCAGAGACTGAACTCTCTCTCATACAGCTGTTCATACTGGGCTGGGAGATTCAAACCCCCTGTGTTTGCTCATGACTAATAAAATGTGTTTTTCTGCTAACCTTCATCCTTTCCCTGCCAGGATCTAGTCCTCTTCTTAAAGGACAGAGTGAATAAGCCCAGGTAAGACCTCCAGCTTCCTCTTGTACTGTCCTCCCCAAGCACCAGCTCCCTTCCTTTTTGTGATACCTAATTATAATGTCTTTCCAGGCCCAGTGCAAGTTCTCTGTCTTCTGTTGTCTCTCAGTTCTTCTGTTCTTGTGTATTTTTAACCACTCTCTGATTTTGAGACCCTCTGCGCTCAAGCATGCTCTTGCTCTTGAAAAAATGAAATTCCTTAAATTCAGTCTGACTTTGTAACAGCCCGCTGATTTCCTCATGTCTCTTGTCTCCCCCATCTCAGAAGCTGCTATTTGCTCCCACTTTTAAGTAGCTTCTCTATCTCTGTTTTTTAATAGACAGGCTTCTACAGATCCTGTACTTGGCTTCATTGGAGGACAGTCTTTGCTCTCCTCTTCCCTGATCCCAACACCTGGTTTCTGTAATTCTTTCTTTTCCCTGTTTGCTTTGGAGATCACCCTCACTGACATCTCCTCCATTTTTTTTGTGACTCCTTTGCCACTAGTTCTCATTGCTTTGCAGTGGTATCCATGGGAGAATGCTTGATGTACATGCCCTTCTCTACCAGTAATGCTCTTGTCTGAACTTTCATAACCATCTGCTTCTGCACATCCAGCTGCCACTTCAGGATTGGCTTGACTTCTTGAGGTTAGGTATTTACCATTTCTCCCTGATTTTCAGATCCTCATCTCCTCTATAAGCTCTGTTACATTTCTGTCTTCTGGGATGTCTCCTAGACCATCTTATCTTCCATCTTGTGGCCCTTTTCCTGCCTTTGATAGTCTTCCCCATCATGATGACAATCATGATTTTTTTCATCACAGAAGCTAAAAATTTTATGATCATCTCTGTTCCTGATGGATGATGTCAGCAAGATCTCCCCACTTCCTCTCTTCCATCTAAAATGCTGCGTGCCAATGCTGCTGTGTCTCCACTAGCCAACAGCTTTCTTGATTGTCTACTGCCTGCTGTAAGAAACTGAAGCCATGAAAGAACTCCATGAAATCTATTGCTTGAAGTTCTGCTGCCATTTTATCTTCCATTCCATTTAACTGACTATGTCTCCCATTCTTCTCTTTTACAAATTTCCTGGGTGAGTTTTTATGGCTAAGGCTATGCAGAAGTTAGAACGAGGTTATCTCAGTGAGTTTTACAGAGTAGGGTACATAGGTTTTCATTTTATTCTGCAAGGTTCCCGAGCCAACCTAAAAAGAGTGCTGGAGGAGTATGACAGCTAAACTCCTTAGGACAGAAATAACAAAATACTCCTTTGTGTGGACTATTAAGTGAGATTATTAGAAATATTCACTCTGATACAGAGAGCGTATATAATGCCACAGAGTGCTACATTTTATTCTTTAGCATCATGATCTAGAGGCTGTGTGGGCCTTGATTCAAAGAGTTTGGATGTGCTGCAGATGAATGAGTCATTTTCTAGTTCATACAGGGTTGGCCTTGATTTTCTGAGCTTCAGGTTGGACCAATATATCCTGTGTTCTGCAAATGACTGTCTTCTGTGCCAGGACCATAGTTTGTCAGGATACAGTTTGGACAAGGTCTATAGCTGAAGTTTTTAAGTGATCAGTGCTACAGAAAAATGAATATAAGGATCCAGATCTAGATCTCCAGCCTGATTTCCTGTATCAGCATGCCACAAACTTTATGGTGACCAAAAGTCCCCCACTACAGGAAACCAAATTATGTTACATGCTTGGAGTCACTGCATGACCTCCCTGTCTCACCTTTCTTGTCCTGTATGCTGATACGTATTTCTTACAGAGTGTGATAGGGAAGGTTTTCCTTTGGAAACCCCTCAGTTCTGAGTGAGCTTTGACCTCTGACTCAGTTCAATGCTTCTCCACAGTCTAGAAAATGTAAAGGTGATCACCATCCCTCCACTGGCGCTCTGTGGCACAAAGTTTGTCTTCTCCTTTCTCACAGCTGTGTGCTGACAACAGTCCCAGCTGGCTGTCGCTTGGCAGCCAGGGTCTAATCCTGCCCCCTCTCCATCACAAAATTGATTTGGATACATTTATAAGATTATGCTTAAGTGTGAGTTAATTACTGCAAATTCCTGGCCTGTGAGCCCATCAGGGCTAATCAAGTCTTGTGACCCCTTCATCACAGCAGTGAATGGCTACTCAGTCCTGTATTTATCTAAGAGCACTGAAAATGTGTGACTTAACCAGTGCAATTCCAGCTGCCAGTAAATTTTTCCAGAAACATTTAGAATATATCTGAGAATAGAATATACCTGAGAATAGAATATACCTGAGAAAGGAACTTAAAAAAGCATCTCTCAGTGGTCCCAGTGGACCATTGCAAATACCCATCTTGACCAATAAAAGGTGAAGCACATATGTGGGGCCGGAGTGAGAAATCACAGGTTTCCCATTGAGCTCAGAAGAAAGTTTGTGCGGTCCTTCTGTGCAAGGACATTTTATGTATTGGAAGTTGATGTTCTTTGCATTCAGAGGAACAAATCCTCCGGTTGTGTAACGTGTCCCCAGCTCCACAAAGGAGCTGTGAGAATTTACATCAGCTGAGGTGCTGCTCAGCGGTTTTGATTATGGGCCTTATTTACTCACGGCTAGTTAGAGTTCCTGTGGAGCTGTTCCAGCACTCTGGGTGTAAATCTTTCTTTAGATGCCTTTGGAGCAGTTAGGAGATAGCATGCCCATCTGTAAAGCAGAAACATGCTTGAGCATATGCCTGGCATAACCTTGCAACAGTATAGTGCCATAGCAATCTACTATTTTTACCTAAATGAAGATCTACAAATAATGTCTGCCCAGGATAATTAAGTAGTGAAAAAATCCCTTTGTATTTTGGCATAGCCTGTTTCATTCATTGTGTCTTTAAGCAGTTACATACTGGAATAAACCTAGCTCCTCGTCCACCCAAGAGTGTTGTGCTGACTTACCTACTTTTTTTTCTAGAAATTGTTTAGTCGGGGAATGGTGTCAGCTACTCTTTTATTGAAAAACAGTTCAACAGCAGCTTAGGAAAGGCCTAAGGTACTGTCACAGAGCAACAACTGTTCTTTCTCACTGAAGTAAAATAAGGTCTATGTAACTAGGAATTCAGCTGTGTGGCTAGACTGTTAAACATAGCTAGTTTCTGTGTGTTCACAGAGGTAATTCACATCTCCCTGTGGTGGGATGAGCTGTTCTGCAAAGATTGTGTGGCATTTTTGTGGCAAGGCTCTGAAATACTGACATAACACTTCCCTCTTCCCACAAAACCATGAGCGGTGCCAGCAAAAAATAGGGTGAACAAGGAAACCCTTACTGGTGTTTGTAAACCTCCTTGAGATCAGCGGATACAAATCAAGCAGTGAGTAGGAGGAAGAAGAAGCTCCATCTCCTCAGTCCTTGTCTGTTGTCCTCTCCTCAGGGAAAGCTGGTTCTGCAAAGCACAGCACAACATTTCAATGCATTTTCTAGATGTGGTATGTGAATTGCAAGGGATACAAAACTGTCCTACAGGAAGATGTACTTCTAAGTAACACTGTGGGAAAAAATACGTCCCCATGAAAAAATATTTCCCTAGCAGTTTTTAGCTTTAAAGATATTAACTTACAGGACAACTTCCCGAGAGTGTTTTTGCAAGTCAGTTATGCCATAACACATAAAATTACAGTGAGCCTCCATTAGTACTGTGGCTACTTTTGTAATCAGTTTTGAAGAATGTGCTCCATCAGTGGAAATATTTTGATTTAAGTTCATATTGGGGAGCAGCCTAAAAGTTATGCTCTAAATTACACTTTAAAATAAGTCCCATGGTACATCCCTACAATATATATAGCATGCTGACTCCACGTAATTAAATTCTTGTCTAAAGTTGTCATTAAGTTGCAGTAAATACAGAAGATAGCTTCATTTTAAAATTGATTTACTTCTTGATTTTAGTTGATAAATATTCTTGTATGGAAAATTAATTAAAATATTCATACCTATATATAACAGGGCAGGACCAATGGTTTTAGCTGTTACGAGCAGGCAGACTGGTATTGGCTTCTATCAGCTGCAAGGCAGCTGACTGACAACAACATGAAGAAGAGCACATGGTCACACACGAGGCTTCACAAGGAATGAAAGTCCTAGGCCCTCTACCATTTTCTCTTATTCCTAGGTCAGAAATAACATCAAATTACTTACTAATTACTGAACCACAAGACTTCCTGTGAATAAGAAAAATTAGGCATGTTTGGAGGATGAAAGTAATCTTTTCTCATATTGTCTCAAGCCATCATGGGTACAACACTAAGATTAAATTGATGGGGATGGGGAAATGACGCTGAGTAGACTGGGGGAGAGAAGGGTCAGCCCTTCAGAGTCTAAAAAATAATGGCATTTTTCAGAAGTTTGATGAAAGTGAGTGGGAAGAAGGATGAGAATGTCTCAAGAAATACCTCTATCTGCAGAAGAGCTCAGGTGTGCATTAATTCTTATTAGTCCCTAGAGAATCCACACTGGATTGTCATGCTATGGGACTCAACCAAAAAAATCTTCAATTGGAACTTCCATCTTTTGGAAACTCCATTAATTAGTCTGTATGAAATCAGGCTTGATTACTTTCAGTACTCACAAAACCACTTGTGTTTTTTCTGGAACACAGACAGGAAGATTGCTGAGAAGACAAATATATCCAACATGTCTTCCAAGACTCTCTCTCGTCCTTTCATGAATGTTTGAATCTCTCCATTTCCCAAATGTATGCTTGCTTGACATTTTTATAACTAATAGGTGTTTTATGTAGTTTCATTGGTGCCTCAAGAAAATGAAGGGGCTGTCTTTATCTGGTCTGCACCGATTTACATTATCTTAAACCATCTTCAAATTTCTTTCCATTCACGTCCATAACTCTTTCCACAGGCTGTCCTCCAACTTTTCTTCATATCACTGCAGTTATCTATTAGAAAACTGTCACTTGGGCAAACTCTTTTTAATGTGTTATATTGTCAAGATTTGACACTCTAATGTAGTGTATCCAAACTTTTTTTATCTCTAGAAATTTTTCATCGGTGATGTGGAGCATTTCAGAAATTTCACATACATAGATTTCTATATAACCTATATGAACTTGCTGTTCTCATCTTGCACATCATTTAGGAGCAGTCCAAGTATTCTCCCCCACATCCACAGATCACAGGTTGTACAGCTTTAATACATCAAACTTGGGATCCTGAAATGTCAGAAGTTGGTGACTTACACCTTAGAAGATATTTGAGTTAAAGATCTAACTAAAACTAAATGTAAATTTGGAACTCAGTAGATAGCTCCAGTCTCCCACAAAGGAGCAGGAATTTGGTTGTTGTGGAAGCCTTAACAGGACAGAATTCCTAGTTAGATCTACAGAGCATGCTTAAGGACCACATCAGACATTGAGGGATTACAGTTACCAAGGGAAGGAGAGGAAAAAAGCCCTAAGAAGTTTCACAAAAGCCCGTATGAGACTTGGATGGCAGTCTTCTGTGAAGGGCCTAGGTCAGCCTTTCTGCCCTTGGAGAAAACTGTGGAGAAAATGAGACTGTGAGACTTAGCCCCCAGCCCATAAATGAACATCACTTTTTTTTTCCTTCCTTGATATTGGTTGGGTATCTGGCACTAAAAACAAACAAAATCTTCTGAGATACTCAGATGCTTTATGTTGGAAATTGAGGTCTTTGCTGGTTTGACTGCCACTTCTGGCTTACACTTAAGTCACACAGTCAGCATGCTGAAAACTGAGCAAGTGATATGGAAAACATAGTCATTTTATAATTGATAGTTTCAATTATTTATACTAACACCTAATGAGGTTCAATAACAAAATAGTTATTAGGATTAATGTAATCTTCATTTACAGCATTAAGAGTTTAAAAAAACATCTGGTCCCATCCAGGTATAGTGTGGCCTATCAGAAGCAACCAGGAAGACAGGAATTCAAATTTGTGATACTGTGATATTCCTAAGCATATCTTTCAGTTTTTTGCTGTAGAACACAAGAGATAATTAAAAAAAAAAAAAAAAAGAAAAAAAAAAAAAAAAAAAAAGTAAAAAAAACCAAACCTGTCCTTATCAGGGGAAGGAATTGTTACCACTTCATCTACTAAAATGTTTCTAAAGTGTTATGCAAGCCTTGGAGAACGCATTTTTCTTTCTCTCATTATGTCTATTTTATGTCTCACTGAGGTTCAGCTTTCTGCAGATCTGTAATGCCTAAAGATGCAGTGAAGTATCCAATGGGATATTTAAAACCAACTATTGATCGAGCTCTTTTTCATACCCCTTTGAATCACCAATGTAACTTCTCATGAGTAGCTTCCCTAGGTGCTTAAATAGCCTTAGACACTTGGCCCTACAGCCATGATTTTGCAAAACTTGCCTGACATGGGAAAAAAAAAAAAGTTGCACAAAATCTAAATTGCTATGCTCAATATAATTGCATAGCAATATAATGTCTTATTTGGGCATCTTCTGTTCACAGGGGGTGTGGCAGCGTATGTAAAGCTTCCTTCCCATGTCTACATGGGACCTAAGTTTCCAGGGTTAAAACCTGAATCAAGTTTTTCCTTAGTGAGGACAAGCTGCAAAGAGCAGACAACCTCATTAAATAGGAACTCTAAACATCCTGTAGCCCTCCTCTCACGTCTGTTAACTACACTGCTTGAGGTGAAAGCTGTTAACTGCAGCTTTTAAAAGGTATGTGTAAATGCAACCTTTTCCCAAAAAATCTGCATAAACAATAACAATTTCTGATAAATGCAATGCAGTTTTACTGGATTTATGTGCTAAGGACAAGAACTACTTACAATAATGAAATGCATAGGCTTGATTCTTGATTCGTCTGTGTCACTCCATTACCTCCAGGGCTTTAAGGAAATCGCTGCAAGAGTAGAATAAGGCCCTTAACGGTTTGCTAGCTACCATCCTGACATTACACCCAGACAATAGCACAGAAATTTATATTTAGTTCCACAAGAACAGTACATTAGATATCCTTAAGTGTTTTATGAGGCAGGAATTTTCTGACTATTCTGACAAAAACACCCATATGCATAGTAACCAGAGCTTTGAACAAATATTGCAGTTATGATTTACAGCACAATTACCAGTCTTCCCAGCTTCATCTTTGATGGCTACTTACTCAGGCTGTCATTTTTAGCTCTACAGATTATATCTGTCTTGGCCTCTTCCATGAACACTGGATTCACTGGAGTGTGTTGCAGACCATACAGCTCTCAAACAATGAAGCATTTGTGTTCATTTTCTTCTATTTTATCTTTGGAATTCTACTATTTAGGTCACTATCTGATGCTTCCAGCTATTCTTCCCTGACAAATTGTAGCTCTTTTTAGGCTTAAAAAGATATAATCAATTAATTAATCTATGTTATTCCTCTGGGTATAAAGGTCTAGATGTAATAAGTGCTACACACAGTATAAGGTTACATTGCTAATCCTGAGCTGCGGCTCTGAGATTGTGCCTTATAGGCTAAAATTTAAGAGCTGCTGGCCCCTCTAAATATCTGATACAACTAACACAATACCCAGCAATACTAAATTTCTCAAATCCTTTAAATGATCCCTCACCAGCATGAACTAGAAGGGAGTGCATATATGTATGTATATTCCACAACACATAATTTTAGATACAGAGGAGAATAGTTGATGAACAGATCTTTACCTAAGCGCATCTACCTTTCCAAAAAAAAAAAAAAAAATCCATCACAGGTTTTACTTGAAAAAGATAATCCTCGGATTTCAGGGTGTAACATCACTCATTGTGATATGTGTCAATACCTGTGAAATAAAAATTATATTCAGGTATGGGGACATACAGGAATTCCATTTACATTTAAGCTTAAGCTCACTGATCGCTCAGCTCACATAAAAAATTACTATGCTCTGAATGAAATGAAGATGAGTGCTTAAGCAAACAGTCATAAATTAATTTGTAATGAAACATGACAGTCATAATTTAATTTAGAATGTATTTAAGACTGTTGTTACTATTTGTATAGGTCTTTTTTGCCTGGAGGAAGATGTGGCTTTGTAGTAAAATGTCAGCTATTGAATACTAAACTTCTTATGCATACATGTGTATTAATTAATTAAAATTATGTACTTTCCTAATGAAGATCTGTTGTCTACTGCAAGCATCCAGACAAGACATTGCCTGACTGTGGCACATTCAGTATCAGTGGGTCACTTAAGAAGGAATCCTGAGGGATGGTGGGCATCACCTGTAAAATCTGAGGGGTCATAAAGCTCAACTTCTTTCCTCAGTGACAAAGAGAGGGAACATAACATGAGAGTAAAGAGCAGGGCTGCAGCTTCTGCTCTTCTCATCTGCTTTCTGAAGCTGTTTGCAGTGTAGGGCAAGACTAGCACTTAGACCATGGGCACTATCAAGAAAACAGACCTGTGGTGTGTAGTCTTTAAAAATATATATATATATACACATATATACACACACACACACTTTATTTTTCACTAGATTTTTTCCTAAATCTTTTGGGTGGGTCTGACCAACCAATATGAATATATTTTTTTAAAGACAAAAATTCTAACCTTGTGGAATTTTATTTTGGATATTGTAATTCTTCTCTTTGGTTCCTGTATCTACGTCCTAATGAATCTTCTGCCTCCATTGACTCCACCAATGAAAACTAGATGGGGTTAATGTATTCCTCTAAACTTTCCACTTTTACCATAAGTGCCTAATAAAAATGGTATAGGAGTGGTTTTATTTTAACACAATAAATTATTTCTGTTTCTTAGAGCATCAAGTCACAAAAAAAAAAGTGCCTCTATTCAATTTGTTAACTGAGAGATTTTAACTGCAGGGCATTTGGGCATGATTTGGGTACGACCAAAACAATCAGTCATTTGTCTTGACCATCAGTCTAAGAGACCATGATCCCAAGAACTTGTGATTTCTATTGGGAAACTGTTTAAGAAAAAAACAAATTACAAGTCTTGAACTGTAGTATCTTTGCTAAAAAGTGGCATTTATGAAATGTAAAATTAAAAAAAAAAAGCCCCTCTGTTATGATTAAATAGGGGAAGACAATGGATGCATTTGCTGTGAACTGTCAAAATTAGCTTGTTTCACACTGATCAGCAGATCATTTAGATCTGGCTAAACAGCACAGAGGAAGTACTTGGGTAAGTGACAGTAATTGGTCAAAAAGTAGTTTGTCTTCCTCCCATTAGAAAGCTTGTGAAGGGTCCTTTCCACACCCTTCCTGGTAACAGAATTCCCCTTTTCATACCTCAAGCTCTTGCTTGACAGGTCAGGTGGCAGGAGGGTTGGTTAGATGCTTGTGTTAAAGGATAAGCTGGTATATTACCCTGCTCTCAAGGTGAGACCAGTGGAGACCTTTCTACCCTGGGTGCTGAGAAAAATCAGCATCACCTGGAATGGTGGTAAGCTGGTTTTAAACTTTGAGCATGCTTAAGGACACATACTGGCAGGAATCAGTATGTATCACTTTATGTGCTGAGCTTGGCTTCCCCTAATGAACTTAGCCTGTATTTCATTATGAGTATCTACTATTTACCCTGATTCCAAACCTAAGCAAAAATTAGTCCATTCACATCAGAGAATGAGACCTGCCTAAAGAGCTACCATCCAGCACTCACAACAGTTCCTTCCTTCCCAGTTACCTCATCTTCTCACATAAGAAGTATAAATATTATCCTTGAAAACAAAAATGATCCTGGTTACCTTACCGAGTTCTAGAGAACTACCCTGGGGAGAGAAGGGTCGATAAGCTGAACACTGTCCTAGCGAAAGCCTAATCTTTGTATCAGTACCTTAAAAGTCAGTTTTGTAACTCTTATATTTAATAGTGATGTACAAGCCTTTCTTTCATTGCCCCTTTCTTGGGTAATAGAATGCATCTGGCAAGATACCCCATAGTTTAGATTGCCCTAGAACACCACAAAAACAAGCATATCCTTTAGATATATAGCTCCAACTACATTCTCAGGATAAATAACGTTTTCACAACAGCCACTATTTGGTGTTGACATTTATTTGTCACGTGGACATGCAAAACTTCTGTTTTAAAAACTGAACCCTGCCAGGAGAGGCTTGACAACACAAAAGTCTTGGTATTTCACATTATGTTATCTAGTAAGGGTATTACTGCAATGAAAAGCTGAAAACATTTTTTTCTGGGTTAATTTTCAGTCAGATCTGTAAGCTGATCCAACTCATCGTATATTGTATACCAGCTGAAGGGAGGGGAGCTGCAGCCACAGACTAAGTAACACTTACTGGGTAGCAGCATAGGGCGACTTGGAAATTTGATTTTATGATCAACTAACTAGCACCCAGAATAGTGGTTAATACAAAAGCAAACTCACTAGTTTGAAAACCACTATAGTTCAGTATTTCAGGACTCCACTGCAGATGGCTGTGTTTAAAACCAGTCCCTCCACCAAGGATTTCTAGTTTAAATGGATCAAGCACTTTGTTGCTGCTATAGAGAGAAAAACTGATGCATGGAAAAACTGGGTAAATTACCAAGAGTTCCGGTAAAGTCCATATGGAATTCCCATTTCAATTCCTCAAACTCACCAGTTTCTGCAGTACAGTATTTTTCAGAACAGACTAGAAAAATGTAAAAATGTTTTAATGCTGATTTACAAATAAACAATATTTACATTTTTAGGAGTTACAAAAATACTACAGAAAAAAAACTAGAGAAACCAAAAGCTTCCTCTAACCTTCGAACATTTCAAAGTTATTTATTTACAAAGAAAAATTACAGTCACTTTTCATAGCATCACATGTTTACATATAAGCATTTCTCAGTTGAAAAATATCTTGCAGCTTACCCACAGGCAGTTTTTGCAGTTTGAGCTCTGCACTCATCTATCACATCAAAAATTCTATCAGACCCTGTTAAGCTGACGTGACATTGCATTTTTATGTTTTAACAGCCTTTAGTTTGAAAAATATATATAACCCATAAGGCTAAACTGAATCACAGTTGTTGAGATTCCACCTGGTGTATTTTAGATTGCTCATGGTTTGGTAAAATGACATAGGCTAGCTTTTTTATTTAGCTCAGTAATGCATGTTTAGAAAAAGGCAGTCCAATTTCATTAGCTAGGATCTTTCCAACTCTTCATGAAGAGAATTAACAAACAAAAAGTCCTTTTCAGGATGCTTTTTCACCTTATGAAACTTAAAATTAAATTCTTCCTTTGCTATGTACAACTCTTACCTTAACAAAGACAAACTAGGCGTGCTTTCCAAATCCTGTTAATTTCCATTAGTTTTCCAATGTCAGATGTTTTATAGATCGGACTTTCTTTAAACCAAAACTTAAAAACTTTCTTCTACCCGAGAGCAAACATTAGTATTTCTTAATCTGTATGTCCCTGAGTCTCCATATAGATTAAAATATTTGCTGTAAGAGAAATACAGACCAAACACATACAGTCCATTTCTGACATCTTCTACTTATTTGTCTATGCAAGTGCTTTCATGCTGTGATGATTTTCAGACTATCCAATTCCAACATATAATAGTATGTGAACTCACTACAATTTTCAGTGTGCTGAAGGTAGTCTGGGACTACACATTTACAAGGGGTAGGTTTTAATTAGGACTAAATACCACCTGAGTATTAGTTACAGTTCAGGTCAAGATTTTTTTAAATTGTGAGACAGACAAAGGCTTGCCATCAGTAGCTGCAAACAGAGTTTAAAAAGTTTCTCCCAGCATTATGGTATTTCCCTCACAAAAACTTACTCCACAGACAAAAACTCCAAATTCAAGCATCTTTAATGAATGTGTGCATTCTGGACTTTCTTCGTGCAAGAGCTTCTTGTTTTTTCCTTTCAATCTCTTCTTGAGAACATTTCCTATTTTTCTGTTCCACCACAGACACTGTAAACAAAGAACATCTATTAGGAGCCTTCACGTTTGTTCAATATGTATTTTAACTTACCCGTTTTCAGTGTTTGAAGATCTATGGCAAGAGCACACTATTTTGATGTACTAGGCACCCAAGTTAAAAATGGCTCATCTATCCTGTCCCCAAGGCATAAAGGAGGCTAAGATGCATGACCTTTGTAGTGCTACTGATTGCTACCTCCCGATGAAAATACCAGAATGCAGACATTTGCTTCAAGGAAATTTTACTTGGCTGCCCTTCAACTGAACCTTGTGACATCAGGAGTCAACACAGGAGATGGCAATGGGTTAAGAAAATGAAGGCTATCAGAGTGAAAAGGGCTCTACAATTTAGTGAGTTAAGCAGAGATATGGGCATGGAGATGGTATAGACACTGGGGTCAGATACAGTACAGGTGTCACACAAATAAAACCAGAAAGGTTGAAAGAAGGTCAAAAGTAGCAATAAAAATTGGCAAAGGAGACAAGAACATGATAGCTAAGTGTAATATTTTATGTGTTGTGTTACAGAACTATAAATTCCCATACAATAAAATCCTGACCTCACTGAAACTGACAGGAACACTCCCTGCACATGTCAAGAAATGTTACTGGTTTTGACTTCCAATGACTGTATTTTTAATAAGTAGTCTTTCAAACCAGATAAATAAAACAAAGGGTCTGTTTGCTTCTTTAAAAAAAAAGTGCCCATGAAAAATTACAGATCAGTTTTTGAAAGGCTCACTTAACATCCATCTCTTTGTTACAACAAAGTCTTTTCACTAAAAATTTAAGATGAGAACAGTTGTTATCTGTAAAGACAATCTATGCTGTTCTTTTTCATTCCTTTATACTCTAGAACATTCCATGGAATGGCTAGTTATGTCTCTTCCCCTTAAGATCTGAAATTGCTACTTTCCATTTATCTGCTTCTTTGCTGGGGAAGACAGCTTGCAGGAATTCTTTTTTTTTTTTTTTTTTTTCTTTTTCCTCCTGTTGTTATAACAGTGCTTCCTGAAAGTTGAGATTGATGTAGTATGCTCTGAAGGCACATTTTATCAAAATTAATATTGATGAAAACCTCACCAAGCCATGAGATCAAGTCAAAAAAAAGACTGACTGGCACTTGACTGGTTCTACATTTCCCTAGCAAGTAACCCAGTACTTCAAATATTTACCTGACAATAAAAATGCAACTGACCTCCCTCTTAGATGAAAGGGAATGTTAGTGTTTCAACTGATAACACAAAGAGTATTTCCACTGGCACCTTTAGCCACAGAGTGAACAACAACAGAGGCCAAGGTTTCAGAAGCATCAAATGATTCGAGGTTCCAATTTCCAGGTCTATAATAATATAAAGAAATTGGCATTCCCTGTAACAGCCTGCCTTCTCTTTCTGCCCCACCACTAACAGGGGTTTTACAAATTCTGGTTAAGCAAGTTTTAATGTTTTTCAAAATTAACCATAAATTAAAGCACAGATTCATACTACAACATTTATTATATATCAAAATAGTAGTATTTTAAAGTAGCAATTTAAGAATATGGTTATGCTGGGTGCTGCCACCAGCCTATACTTGATCCTACTGATTCTAAGTGTCTGTGGAAAGAGAGTGGGAAGTATTCAGAGAAGTAGAATGAAAACAGGAAGCAACATCCTTAACTACAGGAATTCAAGAGATGCATTGGGACAATTTTATTTTGGGGAAAATAAACTCCAAATTCTCATTACAACATTTACTAATGCCTAAACTGAATGGATGAATATTGAAGCCTATTGTACCTTGCAGTACAGTATACATGTCTCTGACATTAAGAAACTGATAAAATAAAGACAAATACCTGATGTAGGCAGTGAAAATGACTCTGAAAGGTGCCTCTTGAAGGGTGGTTTCTTACTGTCAAGCTTGCTGTGTAAAGTCACATTCACCTGATTCTTGCTTCCTTCCAAACCTTGCAGAGTAATTCCAATGCCAGAATGACCTCCTGGATTTTCAGACCCTATATGAAGAGCACCCTGAGAACTGTTAATCTTTCGGAACTTAAACTTTGAAGGCATAAGTGACATTTTGTTACCAGAACTGTTATTTGGCATCTTTCCCGTATTATACAAAAGACCTGGGTTGTCTGATGTTTTGCTACTAAATATGTTTACTGTGTTAACAGGACTCAGTTCTGAAGCAGTCTCTCCTGCTGGCACAGAATTTGACCTGTACCATTTTCCCAAAACAGTCTTTGTGGTATCTCCAGAAGAAGCTTGATGGCAGTTTTTCGACAGCGTGTATTTCCACTCCATAGAAGTACCCGAGATCACAGTGCGAGGACTTGAGACATTTTTACAGTTCACTGTGTGACTTGATGTGGCCAGCCCATGCATAACCTTTGATGAATTCCTACAGGAATTGTTTAGTGAGAAAGCATCCTGGTTTGCATTTGTTTTTTCTGCCAAGAGATCAGGTAGTCCTTGTTTAGATGCTGGGAAGCTGTTATCAGAGTTTGATCTGGAATTAATACTGGCTCCTTGTATCGTTTTAGCTCTTTCACTTCCTTGTTTAACATCCTGGCTCTGGGTCTGCTTTTCTATATCATCACACACCTGATACAACAATTCATCATCCTCACAGTTTGCATCCCAAAGACTATCAGATTCACAAAACATATCCAATATCTCATCAGAGAATTTTGGTTCATTCCAGTCATCAAAGGAGAGAGGATATTTCTTTGGTATTTCAACTTGATTTAAGTTACTTGTACTAGCTTGGCTAAGCATTTTAGTTAGATTGTGAGGTTTCATACTGGTAGAAACACTGGATGGTGGACAGAAAATATTTGTGTTATTTCCAGATTTTGCAGTCCATTGTCTATGAGGATTAGATCTTGAAGGAAAATGAGAAGGGTCATTTTTAGGCTGAATAGTTTCATTTCCATTCTTCACTTCAGATGTCATTGCAACAGGAATATCATTCAAATCCCTGGTTTGGGCACTTTTCCAAACAGTACTTATTTTATCTGGCTTAACATCACATTTGCCATGAAAGGCTGTGGTCTCTGTCTCAGAGTTTTCTCTCTTATATAGCTTTTGTAAAGAAAAACATTTTACAACATTTTGTGTGTTTTTACTAGAATTTTTCAAAGCTGAAAACTGCAAACTGTTAGATTTAGGTACACTCCCCAGACAAGTTACTAAATTGCAGTTACTTCTTTCCTTTGTTCTGCCAGCATCACTGAAACCGTTCACTGACACATCTGTAGGAACCAGTGGTTCTTCTGCAGTACTTATCAATTCAGGATTTTGGGTTATTTGCATCACAAAAGAGTCGTCGGACAAAAAATGTGTATCCCAGTCATCAAAGTCGTCATTAACTACTCCATCAGACTTACTGAAGACCTCCAACTGTGTCTTCAAAGAAGGATTTTTTTTTGCCAACATATGAGTATTGGGTTTTGAAAAAGTCTTGTTCATGCTTTCTAGTGTACACAAAGTATCTTTTAGATATGCCTCTGAATTACCATGTTGAATGTCTTTAATTTGCTCAGAAAGGTGTTCCTCCTCCAAAGTGCTTTTATTTTCATGGACACTATTGTTTAAAGAAATACCTGATAGTCCTTGGCTCAGCTGTCCACTACACTTCTGGGTTGAGCAGTCAAAAAGAGCATGAAGGGCTATTTCAGCCTCAAGGTCTATAGACTTTTGACTGCTAGATTGACAGGGTTCTGCAACAGGGATGCCAGTGCTCTGTCCAACTGGTTGCAGGGACAGAGCAACATGTGTTTCAGAAGCTTCAGCAGGGAGTGATTTCAGGTTCTTCATATTTACTTCATCTTTAGAATTATTTAAAGCCTCTGAGGCAGGTTGAATGAAGTCATGACAAAGATTCTCTTGCTCATGAACAGCATCTAGTTCAACTAAATTTTTATCAAATTCCTTAGCCAATTTCATGAGTTCCTCATCAGGATTTTTTATTTTAAGATCTCTGGATTAAAAAAAACCAAACAAAACAGAAAAGAAAGTCAGACCTACTGAGAAAGTTTAGCCAAGCTCAATAACACAACTGTAGGAGCTGTTCATTCTATAGCTTAACAACTACAGAGTATGACTGAATCCCACCACTTTCAGTGTGCAGTCAGCATGCCATCTATTTGATATTTCCCAAGAAATACCCCATTAAGAAGAGATTAACAAGCCCGAAGTTAAAAGCATTCTGCATGCTAATGTAGAATTACATGGTTCACTATACATAAAAGAACACACATACCCTTTGTCAGGAAAGCCCAGCTGTGATAGGCAAGACAAAACTGTAACTTACCTCGTACAACTTAACTTCGTCCTAGCTCGCACTTTTACTACTCCAGGTGTACAGGGAATAGCATCCTCACCAATCCATGTCCCTAAAAGGGAGCCTTCATTACAGGCTGACTTTTCATCCTAAATGATTAGATTTATAACCTTAGCAATTTTATTTCAGATAAAGATAAGGCTAGACACACACCTTGCATTAGTTCAAGTTTATAAGCCAATTAAACTCGATGAAATATGTTGAAAGCCAAAGACAGGAGGTAAACCAACAGCAGCTAAGCGAGATCACTGTGACATTGTCTATTGATAATTATACGACTGTAATTGTATCGAACTAAACCTGGAACTTCAATTACAATAACTGAATTTCACCTTGGGGTGCAAATCAAATACTCTTGTTTAATTCAGGTTTACATATAATCTGCCATGGTCACATTACAAGCTGTGATCTAGTTTACTTTAGTGTACTAATAAGGAGCTAGTTGAGATGCACTGTCCTTATCCATTTAAAGCAGCATTAAAAAAATCAGAGAATTTAAAAGAATTCCAGGGGGAAAAAACATTAAAAATCTGACTTCTTCCATTACAACTCATTTATACAAGGAGTCTTTAAACAGAAATAAATGAAATTTAGAAACTAACTGAAGTTATTTCAGAGTTTCAAAGTTCAGGCTTGGATTTGAGTTCTGAAATCTAAGAGCTACAATACTGCAGTGGTAAATTGTCTAGAGGGCCAGAGCCATGGCATGTGAAAAATTACTGCCTGTAAGTCAACAAAAAAACTTTACTAACCACTGGGTAGTTTTGGGTAGGTTTTCTTTTTGTTCAAAAACTTAAATCTTTTTGTTATTATTTTAAGAGAAAAAAGAACATGAGCAACAGATAGTTGCAAATCCTGGTATTATTTACATTTATGCCAGGGCTGTAATTATTTTAAGGGAAGGAAGTGGCATCCCTTATCATCAACTTTCCAATTCTTAAGTATGATTTCTCACAACTATGACAAATAGTGAATACGTTTTAAATGGTGCTGCAAAATAGGGAATATTTTGCAAGCTAAATACTACAGAACCGATTTAGGAATGACATAGTCTCTTCCTGCACTTAATAAAGGAAACAATAAGCCAACACTCTCACTTTTCAGGCTGTGGACACTGGGTTCACAGCAAGAGAGAAATACCAAAAACATAGACCTCAGGGTAGAAAGGCAAATTGCGTAGTCATGAAGCAGTGTTACTGTGTTTATATTACTGTGGAGTCTTCCTCTTATCCAAGTCTCATTCTCGTACTTCAGCAGTCAGTCAAGACCAGTCAAAATGCTTAAAAACAACTGCCAAGTTAAGTTCAGTATGTGAAGAAAGTCTTACCTTTCTTTTAAGGATAAATAAACACGACAGTACTCCTAAATCCAAGGGCAATTACTTGTATTCTGAAAATAAAACTCTCTAAAATAGAGCTGCTGCAAATCGACTGTCTTAATACATCCTTTTTTACACCATTAGTCACTCCTGAGGGCAACCAGTCAAATGCTGTGCTTATGATTTTCATTTGATCCAGTTTTATGAACAAGATCCCAGTTTTCTACACACCCTGTTCTTTGAGATACCGTAACTAAAGCTGAGCCTTCACTAAGGCTCTAATGCGATTCTGTCTGGTTATGGCATATGCAAAGCTTTAGAAAGTAACAATTACCTGAGGAGCAATACGATTAACGATTTCTGAAATTTCTACTGTGCATCTACTGCCAGCCGGTTTGCTTTTCCCATTGCCTAGGGAAACAAAACAAAATCCTTAAAAGATGCAAAACCAATTCAATTTATGAAGTGCAGTATATCTCAAATAATTCAGATATATGTGTTAAAATCAGAGCTTGATTTAGCACTATATGGAATAATTTGTGGATTTTTAATAAAAATAAAACCAAACAACCTAACCATGATAACAGAAAGGACCTTTTTTCAAGATATTTGATAACTTTTTTTTTTTTTACCTAGTCTGTGTGCAATTGGTGAATGAGGATCCCAAAAGATTTCTTGCTGTATATCGGTGTCATTAACAGGAGAGCTGAAAGTGGGTATTCGGGACTTCCTACTCAGTGATCTCTTTGGAGTTTTAAGTAAACATGATTCTGTGTAAACAGAAAGATGAGCCTTATTAAGACAACAAGATAAAAGGCTAAAATAACATAGAACGTATAACAGGATAAGGCACAAAGAAGATGCTTTAGGAACTTCTAAGAATAAAAATTGAAATCATACTCGTCAATAGTCCTTTACTCGTAAAAGGAACATTGCTCACAACTATGCAGAGTATGACTCTGACAGTTATGTCACCACAGGAATAACAGAGCATTCCAAGATACTGACAGCTACATCCTCAGCATCTGATGGCTAAGGATGAGAACTGTCAATTCTCCTACTTCAGGAGCATATGAATACTAACTTCAGCTTACATTAAAATTAGCTATACCTATAGGAGTGAAAATTTTGTATTCTTGCTTTCTCTGTGTCTTCCACATAGACTCTGACTGGGGTCACAATTTTAATGGGCCCCCAAACTACCTTTGTCAATGCTTTTTCCACTGGGCCTGTTCAGCTAGGGACCGTTACAAGCATGAATACAGCTATTCAAAATCATCTTGCAGCTGTCTCAGATCAGTAAGTGAACTAAATGCACTATCTGAAGCTCAGCTAGTCACCCCTGCCCTTTAGAAATCACGTTGCAGATGTGGAAGCCTACACAAACAATTTTAAAAGATACAATTGGTACGTGAGAAGCATCTTGGGAGATGCTTTGCACTTAAAACACTTAGCCCAGCCAGGCTATATCCTTCCCTCGAGTGGATGAGCGTCCTCAGACAGTTCTAAGCCTCTGCCGCGGGAAGATGCTCTTCTTTACTCCTTGACTCCTTCCCCGCGCACACGGACGGGGATAGCGGGGGATTACACGCCACCGGCCCCCTCCTCGCAGCAGGCCGGCCGCGCCTTCCCCGCGGCTCAAGGGTGGTGGGCAGGGCAGGGCAGGGTAAGGCAGGGCAAAGCAAGCCCCCTTCGCCACAGGGCCTGCGCGGGACCCCAGGGGCCGCTCCCGCCGTACCTGCAGCGCCTCGCACCGCCGCCTCCCGCGACGGCGACGGCCTAGGCGCGCCCGGCGCCTCCTCCACGGGTAGGCCTCGGCCCGCACCGCCGGCCACCGCCGCCGCCGCCGCCACCCCCTCCTCCTCCTCCTCCTCGGGAGGCTCCGCCGGCCGCTGGCGGGTGAGCTGCTCCTCGTCGTCACCGCCACCGACCCGCCTCCTCAGAGCGGCGGGCTTGAGGCAGGTCCCCTTCCGCCGGCTACCGGGCATGGCGGGCGCTGCGGCGGCGCCGCCGCATCCACCCGCCCGCCACCGGCGCCGCCGCGGCTTTGCTGGGGAGCTCCACGAGACACCGCCGATTGGCCACGGCTGCTCCGCCGAGAGCGGCCATTGGTTCCGCGCGGCGGGGGGCGGGATTTCAGACGCGGCAGAGAACTGCCGTACGCTGGGAAATCGATGTGCGGCCCCCACCTCTGGCCCCGCCCCTTCCTACCGTAAGGGTCTGTCCCGCTTTCCAGAGGCCGTTCGAGGCTGGCAGAGCCGCGTAACTGCCCTTCCGTAACCTTCAGCCAGGTAGTACCGTGAAAGAAGCGCCGTGTCCGCCGCTATCAGAGGGGCCGGATGTGCTCTCCGGCAGGTCCCGGCCAGCGGTCTGGCCCGAGGCGGCCTCGTGGTCCTTGGAGGCGGCCTTAGCTGTGAGGTGGCGAGGTGGCCTCGTGCCCGTTGTTTGCTTACGGTTCCTACCCCACGGTGGCTGCTGCTGACACCCACACCACCCCCTCCCCCCCCATGTGGGGATCTACGCTGCGGGTCTCTGGGCCCAGAAGAAGGGTGTGCAGTGGCTGTCCTTAAAGAGAAAACAAACCTAGACAGGCATAACCTGTCTTAGCCCAGCATGGAAGTTGGGGCTGGAAAAGAGAGAGTTACAGAAGCCAGTTTCTTTAGGTATGGAATTAACATCATGTTCCTGAGGGACTGCTGTATTACATCATTATTTAAAACAATATAAATGCAAACATATGTGTGTATTACATCATAAGGTATTTCCTCCCTGGGCCAGTAAGCATTAATACATAAACACATCTACCAAGCATACAGGGTCAAAGAGTGAACTAGTTTTATAGGTCAAGGAGTGAACTACTTGTATATTGGTTTCCTGCCTGGTTTTCATTTAGTTGATACGGAGTACTCTGGAATCACACTTCATTTATAAGTGAGCAGTGGATTTCAGTCTAGGATTGAGAGTATGAGAAGTTCTAAATGAGTCACAGAAGAGTGATCACTGAGCAGTGAAACCTTTTCTTTCCACTCAGGCAAACAATATGTTTTTTCACTTTTCCGTTCTCGTGAGTGTAATCAAAGCCAGTAGAATACTTTTTAACAAGGAAAAAACTAAGTACTATGTATTAAACAAAAATTGTGTTATATATATGGTAAAAGTATCACAGTTAATCACAGAAAGCTGTGACATTTGAGTAATCGATCTGTTTATGTCATGCCTACCAAATACAAATTGGAGACAAAACTGAAAAATTGTGTCAAGAATTCTGCTCCAAAAGCCATCGTAAACATCTGAATGTGGCTACTGCCTTGTAATCCTACTACCATGGTTAGATCTGTGCATCAGTCAAAGTGTGGTGAAGGTATGCATGATGTTTTTGACTATTGGTTTGCAATATAGTAATTATAAGCTGTAAGGAATCTCACACGTACGGAAGTGGCTTACCTGGACTCTTTATGCCATAAGTGCAATGCAGATTACTTGCTTGCTGTTTCCAGTTAAAATGGATACTGGGAAGAAACTCTTGCTTTCTCCAGTAGTGGTAGATAAAACTGAAGGGATAAAAAAGCATTGAAATCAATGCACTTTCTAGCAAGTGCTGCTTAAATCTTGATGTCTCCTAGCACTTCCTAGTGACCTCTTAGCAGCTGGGTACTGTGAAGTGGTCTGCTTTCATACTCCTTTATGTTAACAAACATAGGCTGAAATACTGTCATCAATAATTAAAATTAAGTGACATCTGTCATATTCACCAAGTGCTATGAATTTTGCAGTGCTGCCTTTGATATCTTCCTTTCTCCAAGCTCATTGTTCAGTAACCTCATTCATAAAATATGAATATTTGCCACAGGTCTTTCACACCTTAGTGAGGTTTTACTCAGTAAAAAAATTTTGGAGAAAAAAAAAAAAAAGCAAACCAAAACATATTTACTTTGTATCTAGTTCTTCATGAGAGATCTTATTGAATCGGTGTAAGCATATGCAAGGTCATGTTACCAAAAGCTGGCAAAAAAATGTCTAAAATAATCTGCATGTACAGAAAACCTGAATAGGTTCACGATGGAAAAAACCCCACCCTACTTTACTAATGATTAAAAGTATATGTATCTCATGCAGCTTAAGAACTTAGCTCTGAGCTGATGCTGTTTCTTAAGAAATGTAGTGGTAGAAGTCTCTGATGTTGAAAGGTTTCTCTGTGGAGCTATAGCCTGAAGGAGAAGGGAGTTTGCATTCCCTTGTCATGGTACGAGCAGCTGTATCAATGGCTAATTGTGGTGGGGCTGCGTTCCGGGGACTTGAAGCAAGCTCCTAGTGCTGCAGTTGTGAGTCCTACTTTCAAATCAAGAGGGATAAATAATGGAGGAGATTGAATGAATAATAAAGTTATTTTAGGTTTTAATAGTACTATAAACTGCCCGAGAACTTTTGCTGTATTTTATGAGACAAGGATCTAAAATGAAATAAATGTGGAAGATCTGAGAAGTTTCCTAAGAATTTCCCATTCATGTAATGAGAGCATTGCAAATAAGAAGGGAAAAAAGCTCTTTTTTAAACGCCTTTGAGCACAGAGCTTTAAAGTGAGCATTTTTCTCTTGGAAAGAGTATGTATCATTAGCGAGGTTTTTCAAAATATCTAACATACTGCATCAATGTAACCAACACAGAGAAGTGACTTTATGTTACAGTTCATTTCTCATTCTTGTTAGGGCTGGAAAAAAGGGAAAATCAATAATAGTGATTTCAATGAAAATATCAAGATTTGTGAGAGGACAGAAGTGATTATAAATAATGAAATTAATTTGACAAATACTGCCTTTTTCCAGAATGTTTTTAAATGGTGAGTAGTATTTTCAAAGTGAGCTATCTTAATTGGGTTTTTTTTTTTTGTTCCTAAACTACATTTTCATTTCAAAATGGATTTCTTTTGAAGCACTGAATAAGGAGTAAACAAAACATAAACATGGGCTCATAATTTGTCTCCAGTGACGTGTGTGCATTTTGAGCACCTGAGACCAGGTGAAAAAACAAATTCTCCAAGCCGTATGTTCCTTGGATATTTTGGTTTTTCAAAACAGTGTGGGTACAAACTCTAAAACTCAGTACAATGATGTGGGACTTTAAACACAAATGTGTTTTCTCCTAGGGAAGGAATAGTTAAATAGTGTATGTAGCTGTTTCTTTGGTTGCGTATAAGAGCAAATAGTAACAAAACCAAAATAAATCTAAGGTTATAGTGCTACTGTTGTGGTCAGTCTACAGTTCTGCAGAAGTCCTCAGGACATTTCAGTGGTCCCCAGAACAAGAGCCTCTGGCCAGTCTTCCTTGCGTGGTGCAGGCTGTCCTCAGCCTTGTCCTGCATCTCTGCAGGGTGTGTCTCGACAATGCTCAGGGATGTGCAAAGGGGCACCGAGTGAGGTGGCTGGGGTGCTTGATGTCTTCTAGCCAGCTTTGCCCAGTTGGAGCGTTTCTTGGTAGTGCTGCCTCTTGCTATGTAGGCATACCCTGTCCTGCCTCACTTTGTGTCTCTCAGAGATAATAGTACTTAGTGCAGCATAACCATGGAGCCTTTTGATATGGCAGTGAAGGGAACTGTATAAGCAGAGAAGTGAATTTAGATGCTTAATGTAAGATGCATTTATAAATATAACCTTATGGACCCAAACAAAAGTAAACTAAGTCACCAGTATAAAACTTAGCTATGAAAGGACATTATTCTAGCCACAGTTTTCCACCTTTTTTCCCCCCAGAAATCCTACTCATCCATATATTCTTTTAAGAAGCCTTGGAGTGTTTACTAAAATAGAGCACTACACAATAGCAAATAGTTTATGCAAGTTAACAGCAAGAGATATGTGCTCTGTTGCCTTTTTGGGGACCTCAGGAAAAACTGAGAGGGTGTCTGAAATGTTAACTTAATGGACAATAATTTTTTCCATCCATAGGGGAACACAGGCATCATGTGTGTATTTTTGCTTTTATTAATAGCATTTTGATAGCACAGTTATAAAGCCTGTCCTTGGCTTGCCTTGAAATATTATAGTGACTTCATTTATTATAGAATGTTGCTTTAATTTTCCGAGGTGAAACGTTCTCAGAGCAGTATCGGATGAGGAAAATATGGCCAAAACAGTTATACGTACTTTTATTTTTAAAGTGCTGTCCAGAAGGGTTTGCAGCAATTTTTGCTGATGCATAAATTGACCTAGATGGTAAATGATACATGACCTTAAAAGTACCTGAAGTAGCCTTGCTTGAGAATTTTTAGTGGAGAGTTATTAAATGTCAGAGTAATTTACACAAGCATAGCCCAGTTTATGCTTTTGCATTCTCTTTCCCTCTTTCTCTCCACCATGCCTTCGAGAACCATAGAAGCTTTAAAAATATGTTATATATATCTCTCTCTCTTTTTTTTTCTTATTATTATACAGGTTCATGTTATTTTATTTATCATAGTCAGAAAGTCTCATCACTTGTGAGACTATAATGTAGCTCACAAAGGCCCAATGCATCACAGAACTTAAGTACCTGCATAACTTCATTGTGATGATGTTTTCCATTGCTCATTAACTGGCATTTAGAGGAAATTTTCCATCACTTGGTGTCTGTGCATTTAGAAGAAATTGCCAGCCAAAAATGGGTGAGCCATTTAGAAGAACTAGGTCAGGCAGTGAACAGGCTACAAGTAGCAGAGGTCTGAAGGGAGCCCTAGGGTTCAGGCCCCTTGCAGAAAGATGGAGGTAGCCACTGGGAGGACTTCCTGTTAGGTATGTATTATAATGTAGGCTTAATTCCACAGCTGTTCTCCAGTGCTCAGGGTGAACTGTATTGAGGAGACGAATCACAGTTGTGCGAGATTGTGGAGACTGCTGTTTGCCTTAAATCTTAGCTAGGCCAGTTAGCTTTGGTGATCTGTTGCCATCTCAATAGCTGTTTATTTTTGGAACAGGTACAGTAATCTGGGCATTTCTGCACTGTGCTGGCCCACACTGGGGAGGGCTTGCACTAAGGAATGAGCAGGAAGAATCTTGAAGTGGTTATCCCTCATCCACTTGCTTATTTGCTGCATCTGGCCTTGCTGCCAAGGAGCTTTCAGAGTTTTTCCACGGGTTTTCACTCATTTCCATACTATTGTTGTTTGCTGTACTGAGCAGAACATGCATTCTGAGTATGTCCTGGCTGAGATACACCCTCTGCCACTTTCTTCTTTATACATGAAGAGAAGATACGAATAAGGGCAAGATCAGAAATTACAGTAGCAATGTTGTTTGGGGTTTGTATTGTTTTTGTTTTTGTTGTGGTTTTTTTTTTTGTTTGGTTGGTTGGGTTGAGTTTTGGTTGTTTGTTTTGGTTTTTTTTTAAATCTGTTCATCCTGCTGTATTACAGCTCGAGGCTATCAAGGAGTGAGAAATAGATTTTCTGTACTGCTGTCTTAGTTTCTGCAATTTTTTTTTTATCCCTTGTAGGAAAACAAGTTAGAGGGTTCTGTAAAGAACAGGAAAGAATAGGTTTCTGGCTTGTTTGGAAAGCCTGACAAATATTAATCTACTATATATCCTGTAGAATTTTTTTTTCATCAGTAACAAAAACTGACCTGTATTTGAGACCTCGACTTGCTAAAACTCCCACATGCTACACTGTAAATCAGTGATATGTTTTGTCAGCTACCAAACACGAAGCAGTGGATGGTTAGAGAAGGCAGCTTTTTGATCAAGCATTCTGAAGAATAGGCAATGCTTATTTATTTAAAGTAGGCTTAGCTTTTGATTGATACATCTGTTCCAGGAGAATGTTTAGCCTGTGGTCCTAAATAACATAGTGAAGAATCAGTGATCAAACTAGTATGAAATTCTCCAAGTGCAGTCAGTCTCTGTTTCTCTCCAACATTGTCAATGATTTCTGGACAGACTGTTTTTATGTCAATTGTTCATAGCTTGCAGTTGAAAAAACAGTTTCTGCTACCATGCTACCAAAGTGTGTGTTTTTGTTTTATGTGGGTTTTTTTTTGTTTTGTTTTTTTGAGGATTTTTTTTTTATAAATTTGAGACATTTATCCTCTGAGCCTGTATCCCATTAACTATAAGCCACAGTTTACATGGGAATGCCTAACAATGAAGTCTGTCTGTTCTATGTGTGTGTATGACTCTCCTTATGCAGCATGTACTGCTGCTGGTTTTAATGGTGGGGTGATTGGAAGCTGCTCTCTTCTAACAGCAGTTCTGTCATCTCTGAACGACGACTGGAAGTCTCTGACCTGTACCTGACACCCACGTTGTAGGACCACTGCCCTGTGTGACATAACTGCCAGTATTGTTGTTTCAGTGACAAGACCAAGCTTGGAGTGGATGTGGAGGTTGGCCTCACCTAGGGGACAAGGAATGAAGCAAGAGGAAAATTATGTTTCCGATGCCTCACTTGTTTTCTGGTGACACCATTTCTTTCCCCATAATGGTTGGTTCTGGCACTTTCCTCAAGCAGGACTGAGGTCTGGACTCCGGGTCCCTTCCAGCTTTATACGCCACGGCCTGATGGTCCTAATTCATAGAGAGAGCAAACAAGTGCCTGGATAAGAATTAGACACCCTTTTGATTATGAATTTTTTCATTTATTTTCAGATGGCTTTTCCTTTTGTCGTATTGTTCACACATAATGCGTCTGACTCTTCCTATGTCACACTACATCTTTGCAGTAATTTTCTGTGCTGTTCTGTCCCTCTGGATTTTACAGCAGTGGATCAGAAAGGAAGTGCAAGCCCTAGCAGAAATAATAAA
Organism: Todiramphus chloris collaris; assembly: GCA_025345505.1. NCBI lineage: Eukaryota > Metazoa > Chordata > Aves > Coraciiformes > Alcedinidae > Todiramphus > Todiramphus chloris. Next base: position 53,681,498 of record JANVCC010000020.1, read on the forward strand.
TCCACTGCAGGTCTTGAAGGTACTAATTTCTGCAAAACAAAATACTGCCTCAATTCTGTTGTGGGCTAGAAGGGGTGATCAAAGTGAAATACAGTCATTGTGGAATTGGTTTGCAAAGTCTGCTTCTAAACCATTACACACTCTTCCTAGATTTCTTTTTTCCCCCACAAAAGTAAATAATGCAGTCGTTCCCAGCCTGGCCTGTAACACCAAGTCTCGGGAAGTTCAAGAATTGTTCACGGATTAAGCTGTGTCGGCCTGGCAAAGGGGTCGCTGGGTAATATGAGTCTGCATAACATGAAGGAGATCTGTGAGTGTCTACAAAATGTGGTACCTGTGGGCTGCCCTGGGTGCCATCCACATTGTGGCTGCGCTGGAGTGTTGAGAGTCATGGTTGTGTCCCAGCTGCTGAATCACTTGGAGCACTTGAAAGTCTGTGGCATTTGTCCTGTGACTCCAATTGGAAGGCTGGGGTGGTTGATCATCACTGGATTAATCTGACATTTGAAGAAATATTTTAGGAACTGTCCTATAAGTCCAGATATTTCTAATCTACACAGTCTATCTAATTAGGTTCAACCATGCCCAGTTCCTTGTCTGATTGCCTGAGCCTTTCCGCTTAACCAGTCAGGTTTATTCAATAAGGTGTCCTATAATGTTATTTCCTTCCTTGAGAGTATATGTTATCATCCCTGACACAGACTTAAGAATCCCTCCACTTTTTTCTTATTTTAACATCTTCTCTCTCCACAGTAAAATCCTTTGCTTTAGTTAGGAATCACCTAGCTGAGGAGAAACCTAGGCAGGACTTTGGATCCCATTAGTTTTATTTTTAAGTACCTGGAAGATTCTTAAGAGACCCAGCAGGTATAGAGAGGCACAATATAGGTAGAATCCCCATAAATTTAATACAAGTTAGTTGAAATTGTGGATACAAATAGTTAACAAGATTAGAAATAATAAGAAATGAATACAGTTGCACAGGCGGTTGACTCACTATTACTGTCATTTCCTTTTGGCTTGGTCATGGGGATAACAAGGTAAGAAATAACTGTTTCCTTTTATTGATTGGTTTGATATTTGAAATAAAGATGATCCTTTTTTTTTTTTTTTGTCTCAACAAGACTTGTGTAAGTTAATATTATGTTAATTAGAGTGGATGTCTTCCTGAGCCTTATTTTCTCGTTCATTTGATCTAATTAGCTGATTAATTTTTAATTGCCTACTGAGAGATCTTTACCATATTGGGATTTGTGTTTTACCTTTACATTTGGAAAACAATGGTACGTCTAGAATTACTCTAAAGTATTGTATTGAGGTATTTCTGTGAGGGATAATTGCAAATTATGGTTTCTTCCTGCTTCCTAATTTTAGTGCAATCTACTTTGAATTAGTGCTCATTAATCAAAAAGGTTTGCATCATATGGAGTAGTGAGAAGGTGTTTCAGCTCGGCAAGCTTCAGAGTAGAAGGTCTGTGACTTGATGATCAAATGGCAATGAAATTTCTTGGCTGTGCATGAATACTGCAGTGAACTCTTCCCAACTTAAAACATTTATTCATTTTCTCCACAATAATGTTCTAAGATTCTCAGAACTAATGTATTAATAAGCTTAGAAACAGAAGTATGAAGTTCTAACAAGGGCAGGCATTGATTAAAATGTACTTTCTAGTGATGGAAAATAAATCACAATTCTTGGCAAGTTATTTCAAGTTATTCCCTGAACATGTAAAATTTGCACATTATTCTTAGACTGAATTAGTCTTTCTGTAATTTCTAGCCCTTGGACTTGTTCTGCCTTTTTCTGATAGATTGAAGACCCCTTCATTATCAAATTTTTGTTCCATATGTAGGCTGCGATCAAATAATTCTTTAACTTTCTCTTTGATAAGTTCATTGACTGAGCACCTTGAGTCTCTTGCAGTAAGACATGTTTCCTAATACTGCAATTGTTCCCCTGACTTCTTATAATCCACAGAATTTTTCATAGTCTTTCTTAAAACAATACCACGAAGCCAGGGAAACTATGAGTCGTGTCGCTGATGCCAAGTAAGGTAATGTGACCTCTCTACTCCTATGTGTTAATGTTTGTACATTTGGTAAGTGTAGCAGCTTTTTGTTACTGCACTACTCTAGAAATTCATAGTCACCTAGTTGTCATGGCCTCTGTTCCCAAAACCTTGCCTCCTCTTTAGGTTTTCTTTTCCCCAGAGTCAAGTAGTCCCTCATTAAGTCTGTCTCATTATACTCGTTCCTTGATCCACGGCCTTCCTGTTGACCATGCTGAAGTACATAATGTCTGGTTACACTCACCTAACCCAATTTTCTCCTTCATTTCTTTCCATTTTGTAGTCGTCTTCCAATATTGTGAAAATGTTATTTTTTTAACAAAAACAGAAGATAGTCTAGGGTCAATAACAAATTCCAAAACCTTGTTCCCCAGTCCTGTAATGATGGCTTAGATGTATCTGCTACACAGTTTTAAAGTAGTTTAAGATGCCGTTGTGATTCATCACATCTAATTCTAGTCATCCAAAACTTAGCTTCTAATAGTTTTTAGTTTTCTAAGCTCTTAATAGACAATGGAGAGAAATGGAGACCTTCACAGGAAGATGTAGTGGATTTATCTGAAAAGTCATAAATTGCTTTTTGACAGTACCTTTTTCTTTTCATTTACTATAATGGGAACATACAGAAGCTAAGACAAGATGCCAAACTTTTAGACAGCTGTAGTTACTGTGGATTAATCCCATCTCTTATGATTTTTAGGTTTTTTGCCCAAACTATGGTGTGGTACAAAGCCAGTTCTCTTACAGGCATCCATCAAGATGGTTGCCTTTAGCAGTCCCATTTGTAATCACATCAGAAAATGATATCAAATTAGCTTGACAAGATCTGTTTTCCAGAAACCCATGTGGATCAGCTTTAATTAGATAACCCCTTTTAGTTCTTTATCAAGTTAGTTATCACTTACATTCCCCCTTTGCTTTTATATCAGATCTTTTTATCAAATTCCTACTTTTTCCAGTTTAATATTGACACACATCCAAATTGTGAAGAATCTGAGGCTCATGTCTCAGATTTTTTCCTTTGTTTCCACCCCATCTATATCAGGTAGACTTTTCTCTGAGGTGCTCCAGCAGTCCTTGATCAGTCAGCAGTAGGTCTGAGGATGACTTAGAGCCATGTCTAGTAAGAAGATCTTCAGAAATCTTTACCTTGTAGCCTGCCCACGTAGTTAAGTCCTGCAGTCTTTGAAATGAAGGTTAAGGTAGTGGAATTTTTTGTTTGGGTTTCTTGTTAGGACTTAAAAATGAAAGGTATCATAAATATATTGAATTATGTATTTCTCTTTACAAACTTGCGTGATTTAAAATTTTTTTTTAATATCTGAGGAAAGGTTATCACATTTTTGCTTCCTTTTTTTTCTTCCTCATTCCTTTTTCTCTGTAAAAGAGAGGTGTCCAGAAGCAAGCAGAGAGACCATAGTGTCCCATTGCCTTCTGACCACAGAGAAGCTTATAGGGCTGAAGGGAAAGTTATGACCTTACATTGCCTATGTGGTAAAAGATGAAAAACAACTTCTTTTTTTTTTTTTCTTTTCCTGTTAATATAATATTATTGCATGATGAGAATGCTCTGGCATAAGGATTTCTGCCTTCATCTTGCAAGGGTGCTTGCAGAACAAAAGCGATAGGAGAAAATGTACACAGTGGTGTTTTCCTGAACAGGGAGGCTCCCCAAAAGCTTGAAACTCTACCTGACAGACAAGAGATAGTCTTGCAAGAGAGTTCATTGAAGTCAACCTTAAACTTGAAAACTACTGGTGATATTTTAAACATCAGTACACTAAGCTACCTGGTGGTGAACTGTCAAGGTAAGTCATTGCATTCTTGTCCAGCCTGATCCTTCTGCTAGATTTGGAGTAGCATCCCAAAGGACTGAAGGTTATGTATTTCATTCCAGCCACTGCTCTTCATCTTTTGGAGAGATGTGTTGCCATTGTAGACATGGGTCCTTTCACAAGATGCATAGGTTTCTTGTACCTAATCAGTGGTGGACTGCAATGTCACCAATTATAGGGATCATTTATTTTCTCTAGAGACAGTTTAGAGAAATAATTCAATGACATGTCCTTCTTCCTGGTTAATCCAAGGACAGATTTTGCTGGGAAGGCAAGATGGTGTTTCCTGACAATGATATTCTGCACTGAAAAATTCTGAGTGTCCTAATAAATATCAGGGAAGCAGTTAATGTCTGGCATGACCATCCGCTGCTGGAAGGTAGTTTGCCTCAACTGGAGATGTCTGGAATTTTCTTTCTTCTCTTTCCTTAGCCTTATCACTTCCTTCATTTTTTTGCCATTCTCTGATATTTCTCCATCTGCAATAGAAGTAAAGGTAATAGTTCTACAGTGTCCAGACCACCATATGGGCCAGTTGAAGAGTTTCAGTTCATTGAGGGACTGGGAATGTTATGTTTTTTTAAGTTCTCATTTTGATAGATTATTGTAATGCGGGACATTTTGAGATAATATTTTCCAAAATGCATTTTTACAGTCCACAACTAATATCTTGTAACACAGCAAGTGCTTCACAGGCAGACTGCATAGTTACCAACCACTCCAACATCTCCTAGATCAGCTTAACAGAATATTTGCACTGAAGGTATTTCAGATATTTGGGACAGATAACACTTAGGCTTATTACAGGAATTACCTAACCAGCAATGAGTTGCATCATAATGTGAAGGTATTTATGTGATTACTTCTTGGGAGGTGTTCATCCAAGTGTAAATTACTCTGCCTCAGAACAGATTTTAGCTGGTGCCGACAGCTTGGATGACTGGCACGTTGTCATTTCCATAACACACCTAAAAGGAAAGTGCCAAAATAATGAAAGTGACATTGGTGCAGTAAAAGATTTCCAGTAAAAGCCTGTCTTAAGGTATATCAGTAGAAATAGGTTGACTTCAGTTAATATCTGAGACAAAACAAGATTGAAAAAAATTATTTTTCCTTCATGCTGTTTCTGGGTGTGATCTCCATCCATGTGAAAGCAGTGCATGGTGGTACTGCCACAGTAACACAAAATTGTGCGGTTTATGCTCCTTCTAGTGCATATTTGTTGTCTTTTCTGCTGTCCCTGAACTACCCTTTCTCAGCTGTGCTGGTGTCATGAAGACATATTATTTTCTCTCCTAACAACTCTGGCAGAGGTTGAACGGGGCAAAACTTCTGTGCTGTTGTGGATATTTTGCCGTGTTTTCCCCAAGAATACAAGGGATAGTCAGTCACTCTGTGTGCCAGCTGGGCAGTTTTATTCCACTCTTTCTGTTGTCCAGTTAAAATCTGACAACAAAAAAAGTCTTTCTGAAATTAAATTCTTACTAGTGTTATGAAAAGCGGTGTTTAAGAAGAGCAGACAGACCCAATTTATCACACTCATTCCTCTGGACAAGAGAATTGCCACACTAGAGTGATGCTACATGTGCTCCAGAGTTCGCACATTACTAAAGACATCTCACATGCACTTTATTAGAAAGAGTATAATCCAGCCACGGGATGCAAAATCAAAGCAGGCCACACTTTGTAAGTTTACAGCTCAGGAAATGGAGAGAAGCTGCTTTCCTTCTGCTCTCAGAACAGAAATCCTTTTGAAAAGAAGGTTCGTTCCAAACTCAGTTTTGGAAGTGTGCTGCATGTGGTTTCACCTCACCTCGTTAGCTGTGATGGTCACCATTCAGCCCTTGAAGTGATGACGTGATGTAAAGGGGGAAGGGGTAGTTTCCAGTGTTATCAGGATAAATCTGCCTGTGAACACTTGACCAAGAACACACATGTTTTGCAATTATGTCTGTTTAAAGAAACCAGCCATTTCCCCACAGTGCTGTAGAATTTGAATTTATTTATTTATTTATTTTATTCTGGCAAGAGATGTGAAAGATTTGCAATTTCCATATATTACAATAGGCTTCAATGCAGAAGTTGTTCACATCCAGGTTTGTAAAACAGAAGGCAGGTAGCTGACAGTTTTGTTTGTTTCATTTATTCAGTGTGGCATGGCTGGGTCCTGGAACTAGCTTATACGAGGTCGTTACCCTATTGATTAAACAGTGTGATGAAAAGGGCATGATAATACACTGCTGGGAGATTATTGCCAGACACTTTGCAAACAAAGCTGCTGAAAGGAGAGCAGTTGTGAGACCTTCAGTGTGGTGGGTAATTAGCAAGCGAGTAGGAATTAAAATAAAGGATACATGGAGTGATATAGTGATTATGTGCAGATAAGTAATGTTTTGAATACTCCCTTTTGGTAACTCTAATGAGAATACATCTTAGTACAGGAAATGTCTGCTGGGACTACACTCTCCAGAATCCTTAAACAAGCTGTGCAGTATGTTGTCCCTGACAGTGAAAAGAAAGCATGGAAACAGTGCTGCAGATCTGCCTCTTTTTTCTTTAAACCTTTCTCTCTAGGTCTTTCTTTTCTTCCAGAAATCTCATACTGGTGTGACAAGTCTTGAAGAAAACCAGTAAATCTGTGCTATTTCTTTGGCATGAAGCACCATTTCTTTAAAAAAAAACCCAAACAGTTTTTTTTCGGGCAAACAGTTGGATCTGAACAAGCCACCTTTTGAGTGAGAAGCATCAGCTCCTACAAGAGAACTCTAAACCTGGGATGTACAGGTGGTAGCAAATGTGTGATTTTTGCACTCAGACCAGCCACCCCTCCACTCTTCTGAGGAGCACAAATACTTGCATGACTGAAATAAATCAGGGCATCTGATTTATTCTGTGGCATATGTTTCACCTCAGCAATCCTTTCAGGCCTGCAAAATCCAACAGATAGAGGCTTTCCAGGCAGCACCTCAGTTGCCTAAAGGGGAATTAAATGAAATTTTCAGAATGTGGCACAAGCCAACTGTAGAGAGATAGATGAGTAGACATTGAAAGACATCTTGTTGGATGTGCATTATTTCTTCGCCTAGTTTCAAGTTCCTTTCAGTCATGAGATCCATCACAAGACACTGAAAATTTCATACATTTTATTGTCAGTACAATTCTTCAGGGCCCTTACCCACAGCATTACAGACCAGAGAGGGAGGACTCCTGTCTTAGCATCTTCTTTCAGAAATCTCAAGTTGCATGTTGAATAGACAAAGTTAAACAGCAACAGGAGTGACAAGTGGGAGGGAAGAGGGCACTAGGGAAAGGGAGAGGGAGAGGAGAACACTGCTGTAGTGGAGGAAAGCATTTATGCAAGGCAGAAGAGGAAGCAGCTATAGGGAAGGCAAGGTAAATGGGGAATACTCTGTCCGGCTCTATTAACCTTAATTTCAGTTCCTCTTTTCCATTTTTCAGCTTAAGTAAGCAAGCATATAGCCATGTTTATATAATAGCTGGAGTAATGAAGATGGAATATACCAATCTGTGGCTAATTCTTGCCCTCAGGAGAGCACAGGGACTGCAGCTGTGGCCAGCCCCTACTGAAAAGGAGCAGTGAGGAGAACAGCTCCTTGTATCCAACTTCCCATTACCTCCTCACCAGGGACCACCATAGTGTAGCCCTTAAAATAAATAGATGAGGTTGATTTTTCCAGCAGTAGAGTTGGTAATGCAGTCCTCAGCACTGGTTCAGTTGTGCTTCCACTCAAGCTAATGAAGTGGTTTCCTTGAGAGCAGCTGCACTTGTTGCAAACTTTTTGAAAAGCCCTTTTGTAGCCATTTTCAGTCCCTGGGGCTTGAGTCTTGGGACCATCTTTTCTTCTCTTCCTATTTGATATCTTCACCTTCCAGATCATAACAGGCAGAATTTTCCTCAGCCTTTATCACAATGCCATTATGTGCTTAATGGCCTTTGATTAGAGAGCATGGGAGAAGTGTGCACCATGGCACATTTGACCACATCCTCTGAAACTGAGGTTGTGGCTGAGCTAATTATTTTTATGGCTAGAAGAGAACAGGCAATGCTGCCTAAAGAGTGGGAAGATATGTGTATATGTGAGTGCGTGTTTGTGTGGTTATACCATCTGGGAAGAGCAGAGCCAGATATACTTGGCATTTTTTACTAGCAAATCCTCCATAAAGATGTAACCAGGGAGATCTCATTTCTCTGCCTGAAGTTCTGCATTTGCCTGAGGTTTGGCATGCTGGGGACTGCATCTCGCTGCAGAAACCCTGCCCTCTTGAATTCCTCTTCTGCCATTCCCCAGCTGATGCCCTTTGCTTCTGTGGGCAGGGGGGAAGTTGCTTTTCCTCCGCATTGCTTGTTTTTGTTACATGAGCAGTATGAGGTACCCTTTATTTATAATCTGAACGTTGGGGATGTTGGGCCAATCTGGTGCTTCCAGCTGGCTGAACACTTCCTAGCACTTTGGATGCCAGATATAACATAATTTATTGTGGAAAACAGTAGGGGTAATACACTTCTCGCTATCAAAGGTTAATGTTGAGTATCAGCAGCTCTTCGGCAAGGATACTTGTATTGTTGGATAGTCTGTGATTATGTGTCTCTTATTAAAACAGATAGATAAACAAACTGCTTTCCTTTTTAAAGCTGCTGTTCACCCCCTTCTCTTTTCCCTCCTTCCCCTCAGTAATTTTAACTCCTTCATTGTGTTATGCAGTTTTTACCCATTTCCTCAATGAGAAAAAAAGCAACTGTACATTGTTTCTTTGGTGAGAAACTGATCAAACTAAGGTTTTTTTTTGTTGTTGTTGTTTTTTGGTGGTTTTAAAATTTGTTTGGGGTTTTGTTTTGTTTTCTTTGTTTTTTGCCTCTTTGTTTTTGGTTTTGTTTTTATCTAAAATATTTGTTTCTTTGCCAAGACAGAGTGAAACTGCTGAGTTAGCCAAGGCTGTAAACTGAACTGGTCTTTTTACCTCTAGAAAATATTAAAACATCCTTCTGCCACTGAGCTGGCACCCATTGCTGGATCAAGTGCTACTATTAATGGGAAATCAGGAAAGTACATTATCACTTCAATGCTGTCATTACCAGAGGGTTTCATTGAACTATAGCATTCAGGAAAGTGAGACTACAAAGACCAGAGGAAAACAGCACACTCAGAGCAAGGGAAGGAAAGCTTCCAACAAAAAACTTGGAGGGACATTCAGAGTTTGTGAAGGTACCCAGCATGAGAGGTAAATGGTTGCTTTGTTAAAAAGGCATATGATAGGTAAAGCATCCCATTATTCTTCAGGTTTGGGAAGAAACTTGTGTAGACTTTTCTAATGGGCTCATCTAATCAATTCTAGAGGATCTGAAATCTGTCAAGGCAAGACTGTGTCTGCCTCAACTGTAATGAAGTTCATTCTGCACCAAGGAAAAACCCAAAAAGAAGTTATAATTAGGAATTTTTTTTCTTCCCAGTAAAGTAAGCTGTCTCTCAGGGATTCTTCTGTGAAAGAGGGATATTTTAGTAATCAGAAATACACAGTAGACTGCATTGATGGTTCAGTTAAAGATTATAATGGAAATGTATAGAATAATTAGTTAGTAAAGGCTGTGGTTGTTTAAGCCATTAATTTGCCCTGGGTATTGCTAGGTCAGCAAGTGGGAGAGATGCCTTCTTTCTGCAAAGCCATGCTGAATTCACTGGCTGTTTTGGCATCAGGGCCATAGGGATGGCTTAGGTGAACATTTTGTTATCGTTCACAGTCTGGGTTGCATCTCACTTCCATTTTATGGCATAAAAAATGACAAATAATACATAAATTCAGTTTGTTTTGTGTCTCCTTTTCAAAGAGACTTGAAATAATCATCCTGACACCCATGCAAGGTAAGCATAGCTATTGAGTTTTACAAATGTGGAAACTGAGGCATAGAGGGGTTAAATAGTGACATTTGAAGATATCAGTGCCTACAAATGAGGCCTACTGAAACCATGGTCCAAACAGCAGAAGTCCTGAGCTCCTGATTTCACTAGAAAACAAAGATGCTCAGCATATCTGTGGGGCAGGCCCTGAATTGACGTACTGAAATCGCAGGTCTGCAGAACAAGTGTGTCCCAAGTATGGTTCCCCGGCTTGTGGTCAGAGCAGTAGACCAGAGCGCTCCTGAATGATCACCAGGACCTGCATGTCCTTTCTAGACCTGTTGAGGATTTGGGGATCTGACATTTTTATGGATTTTTTGCTCCCCAAAGTCAAGTGCCTTCATTCTACACCTGCATTTCTTTTGGTGAAAGGTCTCCTTACAGGCATGGTTGACTTCATAAGAAAACCTCTATAGGAACATAAAATATATTTTTGGGTTTGTTTCCCGGGATAGGCTTCCCTTTGAGAATTACTCATCAAGCCACATATTTTCTTTGCTCAGCACTATTCTAGTAGAAGTATTTATTGTTTATTTAGTCTTACACATGGGTCTGACTTTCCCTTGTAACCACAACACAGTTGACTGAGGGCTTGGAGTGCCCAAGGAATACAAGATTATGGCCCAGAAGTTAAAAAATGAGCACTGATCTTAACTGTGTATCTTTCTGAGCACTGCTCAGGGCATTAGCCTGATTAGTGTGATTTTTCAGCACGTCCTGAGCTCTGATGGTGTGTGGAGCTGCGGTTGTGTGAAATGCAGCAGCCCTTGCAGCTCACAACAAATATTCCCAACCCAGGGCTCTCCAGGAGCAGATGTACCTTTGAGACAGTGGTTATTTTGACCGAGCACTTATTAGTTTGACTAATACTATTTATCTCAATTCATAGTATCAGTAAGTTAAACAATATTGAGCTACTATTTCACAATGCCTAGAAAATAATTTATTTCCCAAGTTACAGTGGAAAAGACTATCCCTCCCACCCCCAAGTTGTTTTCAAAGAGGTTTCAAAAATCATTCAGATAATTAGACTTTAGTGCTGTGAAATTTTATCAAAGGGCACTCTTTCCCTGGCCTCAGATATGAACCTATTTTGCCAATCAGATAAAACTTCCCAGCATCAGTGGTTAACTTGATCTTATTGCACTGTAAAGGATTTTGTGCTACAAATAATTTTTCATAGAATCTCTTTGTTATGTTGGGTGAACTCTGGACAGATTATTTGTAAGAACATTTCCAGGAACATTAACAGCACAGTGTAGTCTCCAATGAAATTAAAATGACTTAAAAAGTGTTTCTTCTACATTAGTAAAAGAGAGACTGTATAATTCAAAGAGCTCACAGGGAAATGTTTAAGTGTATTAATAATCAGAAGAAATACCTATTAAGCAGAATAATGTCTGTATACAAGCCCCCCACCCCCCTCCGTTTAAAATTGTATATATTATTTTAGCTGTTGGGACTCCTTCCTTCCACCTTTTGAAAGCTGACAATTTTTACTTAACAGCCTGGAGCTAAATACCGCAGTGCCTCAAAATGGAAGATGAAACAAGCCAACAGGTTTTCTTTGTCTTTTGAAAAAAATGGAGTGTCATTTCTTCTCTCTCCCTCTCATGTGTTCCTCCCCCCACTATACCCCTACTAGTATTAGAAGCTTTTCCTCCAAAAAAGCACTAGATGGTGCCCCTTTTCTTTGAGTGTGACAGAGCTGGATTTCCCAAGAGAGGTGCTACTGCCGTAAGGATCATCGAGCACAAAAACTTACAGGGTCTCCTTGTCCCTTAAAATAATCGAGAGCCCAAGATAAGTCTCTTTTACTTCTTTTAAGTCTTAAAAATTGAACTAGATCTATCTTTAGGAAACCATCTTGTTAATGATGGAGAAAGAGTCGTGACTTCAAAGATTCATGAGCAGTAAAGTAAATTTTAAAGAGGATATTTCAAACCAACAAGGAGGAGAAGCAGAGTGTGTATCTCCCTCCCTGTTTTCAGTAACCCAGCATGCTGCATCATTTGCAGTGTTCTTTGCTGAAAAGAAAACTTTTAAAGTCAAGGATCTTTAATTAGATGTTAGCTGGGCAACCTGATTAGTACTAATTTGTTAATTTTATTATGACCCTACACCCCTAACTTTCTGAGCGGCCTTTTGTAAACAGAATTGATATTACAGTTCAATATTTATCTTTTAAAATAAAGTGCCAAATGGAGAATATGGCCTGTCCTTGTATTGCATGTTCTGTCAACTTGCTCTGTATCTTTACTAAGAGAACCCCTTATTAGTCGTGGTTAGCAGATTTTTATCTAGCTTTTGAAACTGGAGTGAATAATTGGTTGAAAGGATATTACCTATCTGCACCTATATTTCTTTCTTGTTTGGAATAACTGATACCTGGTATGTGTCATCTTTGTATTTAGATAGTTGATATATTCTAGTCCGTTAACAGAAGAAACAGGTAACAAAATGTTGAAACGAATTCAAAATCAGCAACAAATAAAATGTCTGCTTGCTCTGAATGAAAGTTGAGGCCAATATCAAACCCCTCATTGTGAAACCCCTAATATTTAACTGAAAAAAAAGCCACTTCCTTTAATCTGTTTATTTAGGCATTTGAAATGGCATTAAAAAAACATTCTTTAAATTGACCCAAGATAAATTAGTCCAGGTTTGTAATTTCTTACTATTTTTGTAAATGGTCCTTAGAAAATTAGGTCTGTTGGCATCTGGGAACAAAAATTCAACTGGGAAAAGAAGCTTTAATATGAAACAGAAAGAATTATTCCCATGCTCTGGCTGCCCTGTCATATGTCATGACATGTGGCAGGTTGACTGCTCATTAATTCTATTTATATCAGTATGATAATACACCCCACTGAGTACACATGTGTTAAAATATTCATAAATTATGTTTAGTGCAAGCAGATATACATTACATGCCAAAGGAAGACTATTATTTAAAGACAAAACTGGTAAACAGTCAAACACGGAAAAGTCTTTCTAATGTTGGTCCAGTATATTGTGTATCATCAAACTAACATTTAATTGCCTTTACTTGCAGACTCTGTCTCCAGCAATGCAATAGCCAATGCACCTTTACATTTTTTAACAACTTGCAAAAGAAGCAGCTTTTACTAAAAGCAATTTGAACTTCAGCAATTACTGTAAATGTCATATTATCTCAAAACAGTAACTATAACAATCTGACATATTTAAAATGAAGGTTTACTTTGACCTTCATATATTTTAAGGCACTTTTACACGGCTCTACTTTAAATATTAAAGAAGTCAAATGATAACTATTTTTGGAGGAAAATGCAGTCTAGCCCCCCCAAAAAGTTACTCTTAGTTAACAGTAAATTTTAAGGAAAAAAAAATAGCCAAAAATAGTTTATCATACCCTGCTCAGGATATTTTATGTTACATATATGTATTTTTTAAACTTTTTAAATGCCTTTAAAACAAAAAAATTAGAAATATTTTTACAAGTAATTAATTTTGTATAGAATGTGAAAGTAAACTTCAACTATAAAAACTGATATATCTGCATCTTAAAATCTGTTTGTTCAGAATCAAAATGCTCTTCTACATGCAATCAGTTTTGAATTGCTTCAAGCATTGTATTAGAATGATTAAAATATTTAGAGACATGCTTTTTATCTATCAGGAAGTCATTATGAATTATGTTGAATTCCTTAATTTAAAAATACCTTAACAATGATGTTTTAAATTTTGAAATGCATTTCAGAACTTCAGAAATTACCACAAATTATTGTGGACTGATGGCACAGGTGTTAAAATCACCACAATTTTCAGAATTATTAACAGAAGGTATGTTATGGTACACATTTTGCAGTTATTCTGATAGCAGTTTTCCTCCCGAGTAAGTACAAACCAAGCTGGTTTTGATATCCTGTTAGTGCTTCACGTTTGGCAAACAATTTCAAAACTTTTGAAAACATCAAATGTTTTAGTGGGGGCAGTGAGAGGAGCAGAGGGGATTGCTTCATAATTAAATTTTACAAAGATCTATGATGAGAGTTGGAGCATACATCCGTCGCAAAGGGCAAATCATTGCCCTGTTTCTACTCAGTGTTAAGGGATCTGAACAGGGGCAGGATGAAATGACTGGCTGTAAAGCACATATAACATTGCTAATCACAAAACCATACTAATGTTTCTAGCATCAGTGAAGCATACTGACTTCTGATAAAGGATGAAGGAAGAGAGGGCACAGGGCAAAAATGTCACCCCTTGATTCCAGCTGTACTTTCAAATGTGCCAGCCAAGTTTACCATCACCCAGCTGTACAAGTGGCTTAATTTTGCCCATCAGTGAAATGGTTAGAAGGGGTTGGGAATTTTCTCTTTCTTTGATTGAAAGGGAGGAAACTGAAACTTTTTTGCAGGCAGGTATTGATTTCAAAGAAACTTTCATCAGAAGAGATTTGTCAGCCATCGGATGGAATTTCTGGTTGAGACAAGAAGGAGATGGCAAGGTTGGAGTATCAGGTAGCACCGCGGTCGGGGCACTCACCTGGAATGTGGAAAATCAAGGTTCAGGCCTAGGGACTTGAATGTGAAATTTACAAAGCAAGTGCACTAAACACTAGGCTTTTGACTTGTTTGCTTGCTGTGCACTTAACTGTTTATGAAAAGTGGAGCCGTGATAGCAGGAGATCTTGAGACTTGATGTGTCCCTGATGCGTCCGACTAGCCTGAGACCCTATGGCTGGCTGTCTGTCTCTCATTCTCTTATAGAAAATTCAAAAAGGATGAATGGAAACATTTTTGAAATCACATAAAAACTTTGCAAAATGTGAAACCTGCTTCTCCCATCCCACCGTTACCCTCTTTGCCATAGTAACAAGTTTCAAAAATCCACTGAATTCCGAGGAGCAAGCTGTGAGTCATGTAATACAATTTGTCAATTGTCAGAGAATTTACTGGATGTGAGGTTCTTTGTAAGTATAAAAAATGCAATCTCTTCATAAGACAGCTTTTAAAAATAAAACACTTTCTGAATTTTAAGAAACTTTGTAATAACATAAACAAGGCTTTTAATCTTCGTAATGGTAGCAGCAAATTATATACACCATCTAATTTTATCAGACGATAACAGTTGTACTTTTTATCTTCAAAATCAGGTTGTGAGTGCTAGAGGGGAATAACTTTTCATAGCAAAAGATAAGTTAATTTTATGTTGTCTTATGTTGCTGGCAAAGAAGCCTCTTTTTTTAGTTCATCTCTCCCCCCAATCCCCCCTTTTTTTTCCCCCTAAAAAAAAAAGTAATTTCACACAGCAGTTTATTTAAATAATAATAATAATAAAAAAATCACATTAAAAAGCTCTCTCATTATAAGCTTTCTGAAAGTTTGCTATGCACTTTCATGTAAAACTTGGCCTTGGTACAGAAGTGCTGTACAATCATTTTCATCTGAGATTTGAACATATTGGAAGAACTAGAGCAGTTCTTTCTTCTATCCTGTCATTTTTTTCCCTTGGAAATGATGAGCATATGGCAACCACCCTCACTGGATTCTCAAACAACAGGAGGGACCTTATTTCGATTCCTACATCCTGTCATCAGTGAATCCCATGATATTTTGTTCTTGCAAGGCTAAAGATGTGATTCGCATTTGCCATAAGGACAGAGCTTAATGTTATGCCATTTTACCACGGGAGCCCTCAATCAGTTAATTAAACATGATATAAATCACTGCATGTATTTGTAAAGTAAGATTAATATGGCAAAGTCAGAGTAACGAGGAATCCTCACCATTGTCTGAGTGTGAATCACTGATACAAAGATTACCCTTTTTGAAACTGGATATCTTTGAGTGGGTTTTGTTGGCTTAATCCCTCAGCCTGCTTTGTGCAACTCAAAACCCAGAGCTGTCATCTTTAGCCAAAATTTCAGCCATAACTTCCTCAGCTTTCACCCAATCATTTAAATCAGCATTCATAATACTTAGAAAGATCAAGCCTTTCAGCATACCACAAGGCTTCTTCATACCACCTGGGACATTGGCAACATGTTTAATAAATATTTAATTTCATTGCATTGTGGAGATTCTTCTTTTGCTTTTTTTTTTTTTCCTGGGAGATTTAAAGGGTACCCGCAGCAGTACATTCCATCACTGCGGTCACTTAGGTTTACAGCCTTAATAAAAGGATGTGTTTTTTTTTCCTTTCTTGAAGTGCTATGGAGCCTTGTTAAACTACAGCAATTGCAGACACATAAGATAGGTGCTCTGGAAAGATCAAAGCCCCTCTAAAGACATCTCTGTAGGATTCTGGAGCTCTTTTTGAAAACCGCTCAGTTTACAAAGTAGTGATGTCTAAAATCCACGCATTCAAAATCCCGTGCTCGTATAATGCTAGAGGTCTGACATTAGTTAATTATGGAAAAGGTGCTGCCATACCTGCCTCCTCAAACAGGACCTGGAGATCTATAAAGTGGTTGAAGAGTGTCTTGAAGGCATTATGCTATCAAAAGATGTATCTAGCAAGAGGATAACATACATTCAAAAGTCTTAAGAACTCTCCAGTATTCATAGACTTTACTCAGAAGATGCTTCCATCAGCTTGAGACAGGTCTTGATAGCCCTGCTATGAATGAACCACATGAGGGGTACCACTTTAAAATATTGGTGAGTGCCCCAGCTGGGTGTGGAATGCCTAGGGAATAATTCAAAATCAAAGGATTAAACTTATATCTCCTAGTTCACGGGAGAATACCCTGCCATCATGCCATCTGCCCCTTCATCAGAATAAGGAGGAAAGGAGCAAAAGAAGTGCAAAAGAAAGAACAGAAGTGCTTTCTGCTCCTTCCAGTACTGTTGTGATGCTGGATGTTAAAGATCACAAACAGGTAGTGCAGTGCTGACTGCAAAAGCCAAAAGGGAAAGAGATGTACTGGAGGCTGGTCCCTTAGCCACACATTACCTTTAGATAGTTGTCTGAGCAGACTAAGCAGTGAGTGCCAAATCTTCAAACACTGTCTGGTGTGCACCTATTTGTGTCCATCCAGAAGCAGGTGATTTGTGTATACGGGCCTTTCAAATTGCTATTCCCTGTTCTGGTGCCTCTGCTTACTCTTAGTTGATACAGCACTTAAGGGCTTGACTCTGTGAGCCTTAAGTCAGCAGCTTAAAAGCATGCAGAGCCAAGCCCTAAGGTCAGGGGTTTCTGTGGCTGTTAAAGGAGAACCCCTGGCCAACCTTTTTGTCTGTCCTGATGGCCTTCAGAAAACCAGTAAATCCTGTGCAGCTGGGAGCACTGTCATTGCTGCTGGAGTTTTGAAGGGTCTGTGTTTCCAAATGCATGAATGCTGGAAGTAAAAAGGGTAACAGGAGAATCCCTGTTGTATTCATAACTTTCCTAAGCTGCAGGTGCATAAACATAAACATTTGAGATGTGCTGATCTCCATTCAGTAAGTTAAAACAGTTGAAACTGAAGTGAAAAGCTCTGACAGAGTTGAGACTGTTTCATCTGTGCTTGTGTTTTTCTCTCATTCACGTTATATCTCAGTTCACAAATTCAGATACGCTTTTGATGCAGCAGTTAGTAAACATCATTGTGATACTGATTTGTGGATAGCTATTCAAGTTTTAGCCTAAAACTATGCATAAATTACCTTGAAAAATGGCCTGTTTAAAGAACTTCACTTTTCTGTGATCACTGTCAATAGAATTTTCATTATAAAGACTGTCATTATGCCAAAATAGTATAGCATTGAAAGGATATCAGATAAAAGATATGTTTTCCTTTGAAGTCTTACAAGTATTTCTACGTCTGTTATGATGCAGGAGTTTTATCGTAAATGGGTTAGTTACAAGGAATGATTGAAAGAAAATCATGATACAATGAGCTAACTTTAGAAAGGAAGGTGTATAATGTGCAAGAAAAGTGTCTGGAGCTGGGTTCTAGATGAGTATTTGCTATTACCTTTTGTGAGTGTTACCATTATTGTCAGAGGTTGTAGGATTGTAACCATTTCTATCTATATATCTTTATCTACATATCTATCTATCTATCTATCTATCTATCACCCTGGACTCTAATTGTCAGGGGCTGGAAAACAGTTGCTATTTCCGTCCACTCCAGTGTCCCATAGCAGGACTGAACTGTGTTGTCCTGTGTTTTTTACAGTTTTCTGTTTAGAGTTGCTTGTTTTTTTCACTCTGGGAGTCCATCACTCTCATAAAACTCCATTTACAGCTGCATTTACTTACTGTGTGGTTTGCTTTTACGGCTCTTCTAAACTTATATTACCTTTTTCAAAACCTGCAACATATATCCCCATGTTCATTCTTGTTCTTATTTTTGCCCTATGGGTCATATTGCTTACTTAGACAGTGCTGTCAGACCCTGAATAGTCTTTTCTTTATTCCTTTCTTAAATGTTGTGTTTTCTGTTATCTCTAACCTAAATTTCCTTGTCATTTATGATGAAAACTTGCAAAATGCAAACAGTTTACTTAGAGGATTAGAGTTGATGTGAAGGATTAATGAAGAGCTAAGGAATCTCCCTGCAAGATATTTGGATCAAATCCAGCCTTCACAAGTTACCACAAGTTGTAGTGAGCAGAGAGAATGTACATTGACATTGGTTTGAGAGTTTTTTGTGGATAATCACTCAAAACTTGAAATAGTTTTGTTTCAGTTGGGTTTGTAAGGTTTTGGGGCTGAAGAACTACAGTAATTTGGTTTCAGCAAGCACATCCAAGTGAATTTTACAATTGGTGCCTGAACATTCAGGGAAAAGGCACTTGGAGCTGGTAAGAAGTTAACACGTGAAGTGTGAATGTCTGTGTGTGTGTCCAGCCAGGAAGGGGAAACTGCCACAGAAATTTTGTCCTCACAGTCAGCATAGCTTAGCACACAAATAGAAAATTTGTTTCTGAACCATTTGTGCAACTGATCTACTTAATTCCCAACTTCTTTGAATGTTGTTGAAAAGACGATAGTAGTTGAGGTGTCACATCCTGCTCATAGGTTCTCCACAGAAAAGTTAACCAGCGTGAAAATGCTTAAAGGTACATGTAAGATTATTGCTTGTGCACTATCCTCTTAGATTCCTCAGTGCTGACTGTTGAGATGAAAAATCCTGTGTGTAGCTGGGAACAGACTACCTCAGAATGCCTGAGAAAGCTTCTCTCTGGGAGTGAGAAGGCTGGATGGTGTGGGAAGAATGGTGTAGGTTCCTTAAAGCCAATTGCAGGTGAAATAGTGCTCTCAAGGTCCTCACATTAAGCAGTTATTTCCCACAGATGCTACTACTAAACAGTACATTAAATATTGAGTAGCAAATGTTGGGGTAGTTTTGGATGAAATATCCCAAGAATAAGAGTGCAAGGATTAAACTTTCTTGCTGGGCTAGTTGTAGAGCAGCCTATGGTGTTAGTATCTTTGTCTGTTGATCCAAATCTTTGACATAAAAGTGAAAAAAAAGAAAAAAAGGAGCTTTAAAACAATCAGGATCTCTCTTCATATGCTGTGCATTAAATTTGTTCTAATTTCCTGTCATGTTTTTTGTAGCTTTGTAATCCTCCTTATTGTAAGATTAAGGTAGGCTTATGGGACTGTGCTACAGGGATGTGTACCTGAATTTGCCCTGGAAAGAGTCAGTGAATGGAGTCAAGGCTGCTCCATTACGCTGGCTGGAGCGTATTGAGGATCCGACCCAACTTTGGTGGTAAAGCTCAAGTAGGCTTTAGTGGCTTTTGCTCTGCCTTGTAATTTCCTTGCAGCACAATAAAAACCTCTTTAGAACATTGCTACATGGATTAATATAGAAAGTGCTTGTGATACTTTTATACACAGGGAGTTTAATACTTGGATGCAAGAGCAAATTGATTGCAGGCAATCCTGTGCTTGAGTACCCAGGAGTGAAAGGAATGATTACAATAACCTCTGGGATTCCTTCTCAGAAGTGGTTCCTGAAAACACCCACACCCATGAACTATTGGGCACAAGAGAGTATTGTTTCCTTCTGATGTGGAATCACAGAAACATATTTTGCTTTGGGAGGTGGGAGGGGTTGAGGGTGAGAGGAAACTCAAGAGACATTAATGTTTAATGTTTTTAATTTTGTAAAATGAACAACAAAAAAGGATATGGTTTGTGAGTGCCTCTGAGATTGTTTAAGCTCTGGCAGCTTGCTGTCAGATGAGATGCTAAAAGCCAGGAAGGAAGAAACTGAGGGGCACACTGGGTAAACTGCTGCTAGCTCACCTTCGGAACCCTGATCTGATGGCAGAGTGAAATAATCGTGAAACAAATCTGGCATGTGTTGCTGTGGTCTCTGCAAAAGGACTTGCACCACTTTGAATCACAGCAGCCAGGCAGGTGTATATATATATATACATTTTTTTTTTTTTCCCCGGAGAGTTCTAGCTGTTATAGAGCTCTTTTTCCTGGCCAACCCCTGGGATGAGGACCATGTTAATTGTACTGTTGTTTCACTTTCCCTTTCCAGATTGCTGCCTTCTGCCCTGACAGAGAATGTATCTGTAGCTAAGGGCTTCCAGTCAGACAATTCAGCATCTCTCAGGGATGGGGAGTAATTCCTGGAGGACATTAACACCTGATCAACGTACCAAGGCTGCATTAACCCCTAATAAATGCTGCAGAGAGTCATTTACGTTATCCAGGTTAGTGCACTGTCTATATATATACTGCACAAAGGTTCTCAGAAAACACCACTGCTTTTCTCTGTCAGAGTCTGGAACTTTGAGGTGGAGGAGAGTGGCAGATAATTTCAAAGGGAAAGTAAATTCAGACAAAAATTCAGTTTGGAATCTTACAATTAGTTTCTTTCAATAAAATTTTTAAAGATAGGCCTCTGGTATTTTAAGAGAGGAAATAGATAACATGAGTGTTGGTAGTTTAGCATGACAGAAAATAAAAGCAAAGTAAGAAAATAGAAATGAGAACTACTGATCTTAACAAAATTAAACAATTTTGCCTTTTGAAAGTATGACATTAAAGCTTTTATCGTGAAGCTGAATTTTTGTCAGAAAAAAAAATCTGTTATTTCTTACTCCTCTTTGAGGGTGACTGATTGCTTTAATTTGTAGGATGTATGTGCTTAAAGTGCTCAGGTTGGTAGTATCCATCTGGTGTATACAACTCTCAGTGGTCAGGGCATTATAATACTGTGCCTCACTGGAGATTTTCCTGGAAGAGGATATAGGAGTTGCTCCAGCACAGCTCTGACACCGGTGAGACTGTAGCAAAGGAACAGATGTTACCGTAGGTGAATAATAACCTGCTGTTATGGGGGGCGAGGGGGTGAGCATACTACAAATGAACAATGCTGAGCTCACTTAGGTGTGTGCTGGTTTATACTGTGCCTTCATTTATGCCAACTCTTCTAGGTGCCACTTTTGTTGTTTCTGTTGTGATGGAGCCCAGAACCAAGATCAGGGTTCCCTGAAAGGTATTAAAAACCTCAAGAGACTTGGGGTGAAAGTAGCCTATCTCTTTATGGCTATCTGCGTAGTGATAGGGACCAGGTTTCCCAGCAAAGAGCTTTTTGTGAGGTTGGAATCTGTAGCTTAGTGAGCCCCTGACCTATTTACTCCCCAGAAACTGTGGGAATGTGAAAGATTTAAACTAGTATGGCTCAGAGTGTACCTACCTGCTTTTCTGTATCTCTCTCCTTTTCCTCTGAGCCTGACATTGAGTCCAGGAGTTGCTGGGACACCATTTCTGGGGGACAGTGGGTTGCAAAAATATTTGTCATCCAGGACAAATTAATACAGGAATTAATATTATTCCTCTGGCAAGTGCCCAGGAGCATACAGAGGATAAAGCGACACTGGTATTTGGTTTATAGTGGGTAAGGATGGAAAGTCTCCAAAAGGTTGCCTAGAATAATATGGGGAACAGTCAGTGTAGTGAAATTATTTTGTCTCTTTTCAAGATTACTGACTACTTTTCTTCTCCTGTGAGTAAGTGGAAAAGCACCAGTCACATTACATGCACACTGTACTGCCTAACCCAGGAAAAGCACTGCTCCCAGCTGGGCCTAAACCAGCTTGAAGGAATAAAGACTTTTCATTGGTTTTCTCATGCAAATTCTGCTATGCCAGTGTTGAAGATGCTTTCACTTTATTTGGATGATCTAGGTACCCTATATTGACAGCTGCTCACTGCCACATTACAGAGCTACTATGAACTAGGGCAGGCCTTAATCAATAGGTGTATATTTTTCAAGAAAGGGGAGAATAGCTTAGGTCCGTAGAAGTGAAGTTTAAAAAAATGTACCATGTTCCTATGAATCAGCTTAGTTCTAAATAGTTTAATTTAGAAAAAAGCCTCTTCAGGCAATGAAATTCTATGGCATCATTCCCAGTTGGTCTCACTTGACATACAGATTCTGAACAGCAGTGCAGGTCAAAAGCAGATCTGAACTTCTCAATATGAGGGTGGTTGTTATTCAGCTTCTGTAGTGACAGGCAACTTAGGAGGAAATGGTAGACCAGATTAGAATTCTGGAGCTGGATTTTGGTTTGAAACTGTATGTCAAGTACCTTTCAAACTATATTTTAAAGTGAAACAAAAGATGGGATCAAAAGGAACTCATTGTCATCAATCATGAGACGTAAAATTAAACCTGCTGCTCTATTCAGTTTACAGGTTTGTACTCACCTGTGAGACCGTTGCTTTGCACTGTACCAACAGGCAGGCTCAATACCAAAATGCTATGATACTCTTTCTACTTCTTTGGCTACTTTGCCACTGAAGTTCTTAAAACGTTTATGTCGTCAGTCCCACCTGACACTTCACCATTCCTGCAGTAAGTACTTTAGGTGCTGAGCGCTGCAAAACTTACCATCTGGGTACAGCTGCGTCCTCTCAATAAGCAGTGGCTGTTTAAAGATATTTCAGAGCATGACCAATATAGATAGAGGACAAACTTTGAAAAGCCCACCTTATTGCCAGGTTCTTTTCCTTTTGAACTGGCAGCTCTGAAGTGAAGAAGAAACTGGCGTAGACAGTAAAGGCCTATAGCAATGGCTCTGTTCAAAGTGTGTGACAGATTGAAGAAGGTAGGAGATGAGTTACAGTAGAGCTCTCCAGGAGAAAGTAGATCTTTCCATGCTGAAGAAGCTGGTTCCCTCTCTCCTGCATTTTCCAGAAGACATTATGAGGCTTGTCAGTCTAGATAGCTTTTAGGTAAACATTTTTGTTTCCTTGCTTTGGATGGAGCATTGCCCTTACTGAGTGAAAATCCACCCATTAAATAAATGCTTTCAGACCTATGGATCTTCCCCAAAAGACCCTGAAACTGCTCCTGATTTGTCTGCCCTGGTTTTCTTTCAGTCAATAACCTGTTCAGATCTCCAGAATGTATCTCATAAACAGAGAGCTGGGTTAAGGCACAAATTGTTGATTTAATGAGAATCATGCTGTTGTTTTAGCATAATCATGCTGTTTTGATGGGTTTACCTTGCAAGGGGCCCTATGTTGTGTTTCCATTGTGGCCAACTAAGCATGCTTTGCTTTCCACTGATGCTGTCCTATATTTAGTAATTTGACTTTACATGACCCTGACACTGTGTAGGGGGAGGAGGAGGAAAAAAATGGATTGCTGATGGCTAATCCTGTGCATTGCTCAAAGACAGCCTCCACTCTAGCAATCTTTTTTCATGCTAATATTTTTTGTTAGCAATAAAAGGATTAATTCTAGAAATCAAGCTCTTTGATTATGATAAGCACAATAAATATCTTAGACAAATTGCTATCCTTTTAAGAATATTAGTAAACAAAGACCTTTGCTCTCCTTGGCTAGGCTTGAGTCTGCTGGTACACACATTTGTACCATCTGCACTGTGTGCTAATGCAACTCCTTGTTGTCTGGTCTTCCTGGGAATGCATTATATAGATTGCAGCTGGTTCAGAATGCAGCTGCCAGGGTCACGACTCACACTAAGATTAATCATTACGCCTGGGTTAGCTTCATTACTTCGACTACCCATTACATTTAGCAGAGATTATGAGATGTTGCTTTTAACTTACAAGGCTTGGACTAACACCTACTCACCTCAGCAACATGCTTTTATGGTATGTTTCTTTTGGTAAGGCTCCTAGAGCACCAGAGAGTCCCTCTAGATGCTCTGCTTTCAGCTTGAGGAGAAAATCTTCCAGCATTACATGTATGAAGTGGTGTAGTGTGGGATTCCCAGCCTCTCTGGGGTCACTCCTCTGGCATGGACTGATTTTTTCTCAGTGTATACTGTCAATACAGAACTTCTTGCCAGAGAAAAGAGTTTGATGAAGGGAAGAATGAAAACATCATCGCCATGCATTAATAATTAACCTTGCAATTTACCTAGTTCTTTGGATTTACTGCCAGGTGTTTTGGGTGATAGCCATCCAAAGAAATGCAGTTTCCTAGAAAGGAAAGAGAGCTAGTGTGAGTACTTCTACTGAACATGAAACCAAGATTGTGAAACAATATGACATTTCCCAACAGAAGCCTACAACATAAATTCAGCTAATGGAAACAAACAAGAGCCTAACTACTACATTCCCTGAAGCTGAGCCTCTGAGGTCTTCTCGAGCAAAAAGGGGAAAAAAGCCAAATGTACATAAGACATTTGAAGGACAGTTAACTAAATGTGCCTATGGTATTCCACATCAGAGCTATGAGGAGGAAACTTCAGGACCTTTCTTATGTTTAGGTTCCTGGCCCCAGGGTTGTAGCAAAAGCTATTGTGGCTAAGGAAAACCTGATGGCTCATGTATAGGGTAGAAAGTAACAAAGAAATTATGTAAATTATTTTATGTGCTGTAATTACTTTGTAATGTTTTACAGGCTTCTACCTCACCAAGCTGCTCAGTCCTGAGTACAGTGAGAAAAAAATGTCACTATTATCAGAGAACCAGAGGGTCTGACAGCTACTGGTTAAAAAAACCACCCTTGTTTAGGGAGGAAATCAAGTTTTCATGAGTTTCATTTGGCAAAGTACGGCGGGAGAAGGCTTGTTTCTCTGGTGATAAAAGTTCTGCTTTCTAATGGGCATCACAGTCAGAGGTTAGTTGCTTGCCAGTTTTTGGGAGAAGGTCAGACTTCCTAAAAAGTGCCTTGTAGCAAAATGGCTGGCTTTGTTTCACATCAAAATTAAGCACTTAGCTGCAGTGCTTAAGCCAGCAGCCTGCTTTCTCTTGGCAGCCTCTTCTGTCAATGATAAGAGAGACCCTTTCTCCTGAGGGCAGCTGTGCCAGCAGGTGTGTTCAGCCATACTCTGCAGGTGTCCTTTACTCATCACCAACTTTGTGGTTTAGAAAAGAAGCACCTCAGGTAGGTAGCTAAAGCTGAGCCAGAGGAATCCAGCTGATAATATAATATAGCTTAGACCTATGAAAATCATGCATAGCAAAATCAGACTTGGCTTGGATTCTCCTGATTAAGCTTTTGAAAACTTCCAGGTGTAATCTGCTGGTATGAAAACAGCTGGTACAGATAGCATAGAACAGGTAGAAGTGCAGCAGTTTGCCCTTGTGAGTGGACACACCATGTGCTCTGTGCTAAACCAGGAAACTTATAGGGAACCCTATTTGAGAGGTCCTCATATTAAAGCCAAGAAGAACCCTTTTCAGCTGGCCAGGAGAGGTCTCAGGGCTCACCTGTGGTGCTGCTTCCTCTGGAGGGTGGAGCTGCAGGAGCCAATCAAGCATCAGGCTAAGTTACAAAACCTGGGGAAGTTCTACCAGGTGTCTGAGATCTTGTCTGGTAAGAGACTGATCTTTCTGCTCTACCTCAAAGTCAACTCGGATCTTAAGTGCAGGAGAGGAAAGGGCATCTTTAGGAGGTGAGTATGTAATAGAGCTCTTCTTTCTCATGGTTTTTCCAAATATTTGATGGTAATCAGGGGGTAGCCCTTGAGGGAAAAGGGTCAAAAGTGGTGCTACTAGCCTGTTTCTTGAAGATAGGTATTGTCTTCCCTGAGTTTTGCAATTCAAAGTGTGGTAGTTGGGAAATAAACTCAGTGACTCAGGGGTCCTTTTTACATCCTGTATCCTCTTATCTTAAATTAAGTTTTTGGTAATAAAGATCTCAAAATAATTTTGTTGTGTCATACATTTTTGGATCAGAATTGTGTAGTAAGTGGCTCCAGTAAGAACTGCAGGGCTCTTTGATGTAATATGTTTAGAAATGCTAAAGACTCTTTCACACAATGCATCTGATTTTTTTTTTTCTTCCCCCTTCAGTACACCCTTTGGTTTCAGTCCTTCCAGTATTTCCCATTTCTGAGTGCCCAGTAATTCCCTAGTCTCCCTGTTATTGACCACTGTGTTTTATGCAGTGATGTAAAACTTTTTCTTTCAAAGTAGAACTGTCCTCCTCTTTCAAGAGCTGTATATAAGGAGACTGAAAATATAGCTCCTATTAAAATCATGTCCTATTAAAAACAGTCTTATTTTCCAGTGTCTTACTACAGCTCTAGTCTCCTGAAGCTGGGGTCTCCTTCTCCATTTTTAGTGGAAGATACTTGAGTTGAACCTCCCCTTCCTGAAGAAAGGGTATCATGCAAGGTTCATGCCAGTTGTTCTAGAAGCTCATATATATATATGTATGTATTTGTATGTATAGGAGTCTTAAAAGTGTGGCTGTGTGCAGTTGTTAATCTCCACAAAAGCACTGAGCCTAAGCACAGAGGTGAGGAGCAATGATCAGTAACTTACCCTGGTCACTAAGGGAAGTGTGGCAGGAGACTGGGCTGCAACTCCACCATTTGTCAGCAGATTTCCATAGGATGCATCTTATTTTACAGCAGGTTCCTCTGACATCTGCCTGCAAACCTGAAATTTGTGGGAGGAGAATGATTCTGGGGTGAATTACAAGTGTCTGTGCCTGATAAATATGTTGGTGATAACTCAGTCTCCTTCTGTATGTTTGAACCTCCTTGTTGCCTTTTTATAGCAGAGGAAGATCCTTTCCTCCTTGACTGAGTGTTAGTTTTGCATGTTATTTACTGGCTTGCTGTTGTGCAATCATAAATTAATAAAGCAATGGCTTCGCGTGCAGCCAAGAAGCTGTGCACTTTGTCTTCTTTTAATGTGATCATTTTGGAGTCAGAAGAAAGGATGTTGTTTATTAGATGATGTTTCTTTAAATCCCTTAAGATTCAGATTTTTCATCTCCATCCCCAGCAGACCTCTTTGTAGGTCACTTATGTGCAGTACCCTGGTTGCACCCATGACTTGGAGATGTTTGTATCGAAGTGACCTATATTGCATTGAGGGAGAGAGGGAAGGGGGGAGGGAAGGATTGGGGGATGGTGAGAACCATTCTGTCTGAAAATTCAACAAAATGCAGTTATCCTTCCTGGAGAAATTTATTCAGAATCAGAATGGTTAAAAAAATTCTCCAAATATAATAGAATAGATCAGTTTAGGTAGGAAATACTGTTCACATAGTAGTAGAGATTGTGAACAGAAGTAAAAATGCAATTAGGGGTATGGTTTCAAAGTACGGTGGCAAAAGAGGCTTTGCAGTCTGGCACTGCATGGTCCAGTAAATGAATTTAAATGGGCTGCACTGATACAAAGTTTATAAGAGTGAAGGAATCTTCTAGAAGTGATGGTCCCATTAGCAAAGTGATATGTCTTTATTAACATTATGCAGCTGCAATAATCTTAATGGAGCAATCTAGTGTTCTTCCCAAAGGAAGATCTTATATCACTTATTAATTGTCTTTCTAGTAGTTATGAGTTCATCTGATCTCAGGTAAGTGTGCAGCCTGAAAATTTTTGATGCTGCAGATAGGGAGTGGGTTTTAATCCAGGATGTTCGTAGCTGTGTTCTCAGCAAGGTTTTGTACCAATTGACTTGTATCTTGTTGTATATTTTCATCTGGCTTGCCTACTGGCTGTGTAAATACTCACCCTTCATTGTAGCCTGAGTTAGTCACCTGTTACTAGTGTGCAGAGCAAGAGTTGTCTTTCACATGCTGACAAGTGGCATTTAAATGTACCACTGTCACAGTGGTGTGAGATTAGACTGCAGTGCACATCTCTGATGCTTCCTCTGCCTGGAAAGTGAGGTAGTGATTAATGAAGAAAGCAAAGGAGGTACAGTTGTATAAAGCTTCCTCTTTGAACCTCAAGAAGGCGCTAATACTGACTTCAGTAATCGGATATTTTTTTCTCTGACCTGTACAATGTTTCTGTGCTTTTTTTTTTTTTTTTAGCAAAGAGTCTAGTGAGAATAGGATTTCTCATTTCCCTCATGACACCTGGTTAGAAAACAAAACAATGCCTGCCACCCCCAATTATATGCGAAACACAGGTTGTTCTTTATGTTACATAGTGATTTTAAGTGAAGCTTGTGGGGAAAAAGCCCTCAGATGCTTTGTTGGTGCAAGGTGGCACTTAATAAAACTGCAGTGGTTTCTTTCCAGTGTTGAGATGTCCTAGTAGGGACGGGCTGTGTTGCCTGGGGAGTGGTTTTGAGGAGTCTTCATCCTATGCCTGTACAAGTCATCTGTGGCCACAACATGCTGCAGGGGTGAATGGAGGACGTTCACATCTTGTGTGTTGATAGCTATGCAGTCTCTTGGTAGGATTTCTCCCGTCTCACAGTAAAGGGAGATACCACAGGGACGAAGTGACTTCAGAGGCATAGGGCTGCAGGCTCTGAATTCCTCCCTGTCACAGAGGTTTTTTGGCTTTGATTTTTTGACTTTTTAAATTTTTTTTTTTCTTTTTCCCCCCAGCGTCCCCCTACCCTCACCCCCCTACAGCAGCGGATTTGAATACCCATAGCAGAGAGCAGAATGCCACCTAGTTAATTCTCTGGAGTATAGCTATTGCACAGCCTGCTGTGGGCAAGCTGAATGTATGGCTTAATGTATATCTTATGCCCTAAAGCTAAGTGTATAATGCTTGGAGAACAGAGTGCAGGTTGGTTTTTTTTCTTTTTCTTTTTTTTTTTTTTTTTTTCATTGCTACTGGAATAAATTACCATGTCAGTGTGCTGTGCTTTGGATTTATCCTTAGATGGGCATCACCAGTAATGTGCATTTAGCAAATAATATTATTAAGTTGAAGAGATGCCTTTTGCAAATTTTATGGGTTTGCAACAGATGGAAAATAAAAGCATTTGAGGACTTCTAATATATTGCTTTTTCAGGATTAACCCCAACAATGCTCGCCTCTCTGCATCCTCCAGCATGGTTTTTGTAGGCCATACAATGCTGCCATTTACTCAGATGAGCCTGTTAAATTTTCTAACTGAGCCTAATATGCAGCACACATTGGGTGAAAAAAATCCAAGAGGAAGGTAAAATGTGTCTGTCCCTAATAATCATTAGGAAAAAATGCTAGTCTTTGAATTTTGTGCCTGACACTATACCTGTAGGTCCATGTACAATATTTAATATAAGTATAAAGTGTTCTCAAGTTTTATTTAGGACATCCTGTGTCCAGTTGTTAACTTTCTCAAGAAATTTCTTCCAGGCTAAAATGTGATATGAGATCCAAAGGAGATAGACCCAAGCCTAGAGGACCTGTAGGTCACAAGTAAAAGCATCTTCTCATCTCCATAAACTTAGACTGCAGTACTTGTCCTGCATAGCTGAAGAACTTGAGGGGTTGTTCCAGAGTGCTAGCTTACAGCTCTGTAATGCTGCTTGTGCAGTAGGAACTGTTAGCTGGGCAGGAAAACATTTGTGGATTCAGAACTTTATTCTTCTGGCCACCTGAGGAAAGAAGAAATCCATAGTCTGCAAAATAATAGTTTATTTCTTTTCTTAGACACACAGAAGATGTTAAAGTTACTGTAAATTATACTTATGTTGTTCCTCAGTGCTCTGAGGGCAGAGTATATAATCATCAGTGTATAAAGAAAAAAAAAAATCTGAAACATCTTTTAACAGTTAGAAGAAATGACAAGAAGGAAGTTTGTGCTGTCGCTGCCCATCCAATAGGTTGCCATGAGTAGAATTTGTACAGAAATTGTCTTAGGTCCAGGCTGCAGCAGAATTAAACACCTATCCCTGCATGCACAACTGCTCATTAAAGAAGCAACATAGTTGGCATGAATAGTTGAGCAGAATCTCTATTTCTTTTGCTGACACTGCATGTAAACATTTTTTTCCCCTTGCAGAATTGGGTACCCCATGACAGAAGGAGTGATGTAGCTTACTTTGCTTGGCATCAAAATTGCATTAATCTCTTGAGCTTCCAAACTTTGTTTTATTTTTGTTCTGGAAATTCATATTGTGGTGGTGGTGTTTTGTCGTCCCCTGCCCCCACTGTAGTCTTTACTTTAATGAGCTTGTCTTTGCACAGATTTTAAAGTATTTACAATGACAAAATAGAGCAACTCATGCAAAAGACTTAAAGGGAAGAAGTAGTAGAAATTTTTAAACTATCATATTTCTTCAAACTAGCCTTTTGTGAAACTTACACTACTCCAAAGAAAAAGCAGTTAACTTGCTTAAGAGGTTTCAGATTGGCTGGCTGATCAATATCCCGTATTAGTAATGTTATATTAGCAAAGACCTATGCTATACACTCAGGCTTTTTTACCATGATGTCCATTTACTGATACTAATGTTTGATCATATACAACAAATTATTTTGACGTTATTTTTGATTAATGTTGTTCTTATGTGTTTTATGGCTTGAACTTGCAAACCTTTACTCGTGAGGGTAGTGAATTGTCTTAAAAGATTTGCAAGAATGGCCCATATGCAATACAACCTCGATTATCAGAATGTCAGGGGAGACATTGAATAAGTTCATATAATCGACAATTTGAATAATGAGGAAATTTTCAGTGTAATTAATAGATGTCAGGGGACACGACCATCTTTCAGATGACAGGGAGTTTTCAGAAAATTTAGATTCTGATAGCCGAGTTCCTAATGTATATGCTACTGATGGGCTGAAATTGCAGAACATCTGAAATGTGCCTATATATTCCTTAATAGCCCTTCCTGTGGAATCAGCTGGAGTTCTATTTACTGTGGTATTGGTGTTGAGGGTCAAATTGTCACAAGCATTTAGCTTAATGTTGCAGTAACTGTGCTCTTTAGAGTGAGATTCCAGGAACGCACTGTTAAATCGATATTGGAATTGTCTGAAGTAAAATATTATTCAGATATACATCAGTGTCAACTTTGGAATATCGTTTTAAGAAAAAAATATTCCCATAGAAACACAGGAAAATAAATAAAGGTTAGGGGAGGAATCTCCTGGAGGTAATGAAGGAGGACAAAAGAAATCCAGACTCTTTTGTATGAATGTGGAAATATCTGACGGAACATCAGTTTCTGTCAGAATGACTCTCTTTAAACTTGAAGTTGGTCAGTCAAAGATAATCCAAAGCCAAAATTCCTCTTTTCTGACTCCTGTTCATGTCTGCATAGCCAACAGAAGGTGCTGCAGTGGGAGGCACTAATTTCCTTCCTTCCCAGATGGCTGCACATGAGCACCCAGGGATGCATATGGCTTTGCTGGCTCCCTGGGCAGAGAGCACCGATGGTGTCTCTGATTGCCTGTCCTCAGGTCTGCACCACCACTGCATAATCAGAGGTTTATCTTTAACAGCTCAGATGAGCAATGTGGTCTTGCTAGCTCCTCAAATGCTGATAAGCCACAGAGGCAGAATTATGATCACAAACTGATAGTACATTGGGGGTGTTTGGAATTCTGTCCTGAGTCAATACTAACGTATGTAGGAAGCCGAAACCGATGCATCAATTTATTTCAGCACAGAGATGAGCAGTCAGTTGTTTCCTAGGAAACATGGGGCTGTGCATATGCGGCTCCGGATGTGCACCCTAATGTTTTCCTTCACGTTGATAGAGTAGAAAGTTTGTCCAATGAGATCCATTATGTTAAAAGCAGAAGGGAAAATAAAATTGGAAAGTTGTGGTATTTAAAAAGAAGATAGCAGCAATACTGTGAAAGTCATGAGGAAAAGGCAGAAATCTTTCAAGAAAATAGTGTCCTTTCTGTCTATCTAATCTAGGAATCTGGAGATTTTTATAGTTGCAGAGCCATCTGCTAAGTTTCATTTATTGTGCAACTTTACTACCTCACCATCATCTGCTCATTAATCTGCCTTTTTTAGGTTTACTTCGAAATTCTGAATCTCAGAGCATCTGTCCAATAGCTGCCACTGTTTTTGAAATGGTAGTATGGGGTAGTCTAAAGTTTTCATAGTAAGTCATTTTGAACGATGTCTATATTGCTCAGCAAAAGCTTAGCCATTCATAACAAGATGCATGCCTCAAGCTTCTCATTAAACTGCTTCCACCACAACCTAACTCCTTGTATTTCTTCCTAGAAGAGTAAATAAAACCTAATTTGTAGTGATGTATATTTTGTCTCAAAATGTGGCTTGGACTACATGGCAGCATTTGGTCCTCTCCTGATTTGAGTAGCACACTTAGGTGGCGATTGCCGAAAAGGTTGGAGGAATATTAACGAGGATCACTGACCCCAGCAGGAGTCTCACCATTGGCTTAAATGGCTGACACTTGGACCAAGGTCAAGGATTTCTTGGATTTTGGATTTGACTTCAATATGTTCTTTCAGACCTAACTGTTCTATTGTGACCTGCACACATGTTGCTAAAATTGTACAGGTGAAGGAAAAAAAAAAACCATTAATATCTATTTTCTTGATCAATGCATAGAATTCCTCTAATCCAGTACCACATCCTTTAGAGGTGATCAAACATTCTTAATGTTCATTGTTAACAGGAACAAAAAAAAAGAACTAATCTAGCTGAAATGCAGAGGCCTGGCAGCTGTATCTGAGTGTGTCTCAGACTAATCCAAGTCTTTCCCTTTTGTGCATTATTCTAACAGCAAACGATCTGATGTGTTACCTGAAAATGCACTTAGAATTCAAATTTGGCTTTCTGGCCCCATTGGAGGTGAGGCAATCCATGAGCCCCAGGAGCTGAATGAGCAGTGGCTGCCTCTGAGTAAATGCTGCTGGAAATAGGTATTAGCAGGTCTGAGAGACTTGAGTCCTCTCCTGACAGATGGCTGCCAGGATGTCACTACCCTGTGTGCGCTTATGGATGCCTTTGTCGTCCCTGCCCTGAGGTTCCCTGATGTGGTGTTTGTTTTTTTTTTTTCAGGCACTGGTTTCATTTTGCCTGCTTTAGGTAAATCTTGGTAGTGGTGGATGATTTAGCTCAAGAATTGTTTTCTTGGGGGACTAATGAGTCTGCTTTGATCTACACCTAAATTGAGAGGTTAATCTCTGAAGGCTTCTGGGTGAAGCTTCCACTCTGAAACCTTCTGTGAAAGGACTAACATTCAGCATTTTGAATCACACTCTGAATCTTTCTCTCTTGATTATATACAGGACTAAGGAGACTGTATTTCTAATTTAGGCAGTTACAGATGAGGTACCACAAGATGGATGAGCTGATCTAATAGCCTGCTGATGCTTCCTGGCCATGTGTTCCTGCTGTTTCTCTTGCTTCAGTTTGGGTGCTTGAGCTAAAATGGCAGGAAACTACCCCAGCAAAACAAATGGAGCTAAGGCAGCCTGAGCCCTCTGGCTGGGATGAAGGTGGGCACCAGAAATGGCAGCAGAAAGAGGGTTGCCCTGTAGGTTGGGAACACTCAGGTGTGACTCTGATTCTTGGTATCCTTCTTCTGTCCTTTAACTGAGAGTCAAAATTGTCAAATCCTGTTATTGCTGCGACTTTCCTCAGTTCTTTTATAACAGCAGCAGCACTGATATATGGTGTTGCACTCCTGCCACTGCAGAGGCCTCTAACTATGCTGACTGACTGGGGCCAAAAGGATTAGCTAGCAATGCTCCTGAGATAGGAGTAGGGATGCATCCCTCTTGCAGTAATGAACTTTGAGTAACTGAGGGAAACAGCCAAAAATGTGTTAAGTACCCTCTTCTAGGAGGAGATTGCTGGCCTTTGAGAGTGTGGGACATACTATTAGTTGTGCTGTTTACCTGAGAGGAAGGGGAAGAGTCTTGTCTATCAATAGATAACCTGTTACAATCATCTTGGCAGTAGTTATTGTCATTGAAAATCTAGTGCTACTACTTTAGAGTTAATAAAGCCAAAGCACTCCAGTAAAGTGAGCTGTAAGATTTATTTCTTGTATGATATTTAGAAATGAAACCTCTGCAGCAGCAAGAATGGAGGCTCTGTTCTGATTTGGCATCCCCCTCTATTAACAATAGTTAATAGTGGAACAGGTAGAAAATGAGCAGTTTTTGCTGAGAAGAAAATATATTATGATGGATAGAAACCTGTGGACTTTTTTTCACAGTAGGTCTCTGACTGAGTAGTTTCTATGTCTTGAGTCTAAAGTGGCTGCTGTGATGAGGGAATTGAGACCTGAGATATTTTCAGTGTCTGGAGTGTGGAGCCTCCAAGCATTAGTGGATGTTCTCTCCCTCCTAAGATGTGCTCGAGTCTTTTCCATGCCCATTTTTGATGGATGAGTTGGAGGAACAAAGTATGAGGGGAAATATGTTTGAAATGGGACAGTGAGTAATGAAGTGATGGCCTCAGCCTTGAAGTCTGAAATAAGAATTCTACACTGGGCCAGAAAGCAAAAGTCTGAACTCCTGCAATTAACATTTCAGAGTTTATTTTTCAAGTCAGTAATTTTTAGATGTTATCTTCTGTGACCAAACCAGCTCATGTGCACATGGCTTGGCAGGGAATGAATCGTGTCAGGGATTACTTCTATGCTGTGCAGTTGGATTTTGACAAATCCATCCAGTCCCATGCTGTGGTGGTATGTGTGGGCGAGGTTCACATTTATACTGATAGAAATGGAAACCCCTGGCTATTTCTGAGTTAAATTTGTTTTCACATGTGGTGTGTTTTCTATCTGGTATGTCTGTTTTATTTATAGCTATATAAATATATATAAAAAAAAAGCTAGCTGATAATTTTCACATCAATATTGTGTTTTCAACAGAAAATGGCTTATTAGTCAGTAGAGGCTGCTGGCAAAGTTTTATCATTTGAATCTAAAAATATTTGGTTTTAGTGAAACATTGGGAAATGAAAACTTGGAATTGTGGTGGTTTGTTTTGTTTTGGTTTTATGTTTGGTTTTGGGTTTTTTTTTTCCCCTGTAAAATCATGAAGAACGATGCATCTGTTAACAAATTGGTTTTTTGTTTAAAAACTTTCTGAGTGAAAGTATATCACAGCTGGCTCAGACATTATGTATGTGTTATATTTTGTCTACTGAGACCACAAAATAGAACTTCTTTGTGTGTCACAGGGAAAACTAGATTTGTAGAGGCTGGGGTTTGTTGTTGTGTTTTTGTCTTTTTGTTGTCTAGGGATTAAAAACACACCCACCCTGGTAAATTTGCCAATATTTTCATTAGATCTGGCAGCTTTTCTTTGAGTTCCAAACAGTGTTCCCTGTTTGCTTAGACAAAGCAGGGGGCCCACATCATAGTGTTTGCTCTGAGGTCAGTGCATTGACAAGCAGGCATTTGTCCACATTTTTTATTATTAACTAGAATAAGGAGTTTAATAACTAGGATTAAACCATCAGATCATGACAGAGTAGCATTACCTGCAGGAACCCAGTTGGAAAGGATTCCAGATGTGATTAGATGAATACCTGCCCTTTAGGGGAAACAGCTAAGTGGGCCTCTGCTTTCATTGGTAAGGTAAATATTTCTTGTGCTATTCTAGGCAGGTATCCCTGGTTTGCATTTTTACAAAGAAGTTGCAAGTCCCTAGTGCTGAAGAAAAGACTGTATTCTAGACCTGAGCCCAGACTATCCCCTGATGAAAATCAGTGATTTTGCCAGAACGCACACGATTCTGCTATTGCCTTGAATCATTGACATTTTTGTTATAAATGCAAAGGTGCGTTTACAGCATGCCAGTGGATGACTATTTCCTCAGGGGGAGGGGTCAGTGGGGAAAGTTGTGATCGGAGACCTCTGCTGAAAGGGAGAGTTCCCCCTTCTACTGAAACAAACAGCAAAACCTTACTGGTTTCAGTGGGATCAAAAATGATTATGAAGTTATACCTTCCTACATCCAATATAAGTAAAGAGAGGTTTAAGTATCTTTGTCAAGATTCAGTCTGTAGTATATTCACATATAGATATGTATTCAGTGGTATGAAAGACTGCATTAAATGATTTTTTTTTTTATTATTAAAAAGGTACCTGTTTTGAGATCAAAATAATGTAAAAATCCCTTCTTGTTTGACTACAGATACTACAGTATTAGGAGCAGGCAAATTCTGTTGTGCTGTTTGAGGATGAATGCTGAGAATGAATTTTTCTCCATTATTAAGCACTTTGGACTGTCTTTGAGGAAGTGTATAGGTGCCAAAATAGCTCTGTAAATCTGGCCCTGGAGCACTACAATACACTTCCCCCAAATACTACACTGCAATACTTATACAGCCTATGTGATAGGAGATGTACTGCACAGAAAGATCTCACAAATCTATCTGTAAACTGCTCTGCTGTCTGCCTAGTCACTGAATAAGAAAAATGAAATGGACTTAGGGCACCAAGTTAATATTGGTGAAGAAATAAAATGTCAAGTTAGAGTATATAATCATCTTAAAAACCTCTCTTCCCTGATTGGTCTTGAGCACTCAGCCTAATAGTGCAAATGTACTTAAACACCTTCTTAAGGCAGAACACAAACTTAAGGCTTTGTGGGAGTAATTGTAAAGGTGACTTGTGTCCAGGTAAGTTTAAATAAGTCTTCCAGAAATTATCATAACTGACAACCCACCCCTTTTTATTTTATTCTATTTGTTCTACCCCACTTAATTTAAAGGTTATGTTGGTGTAACATAGTCTGAGGGACCTGAAGGATAATGTAAAGGAGGACGAAGAATGGTGAAAGTTGTGATAGTTATAGTCTAACCCTATTTCAGTGAATGCCGTTTTCTGATTGCCCTCCTGGCAGCTTTCTGTATAAAAGACTGGACCTTGCTTTCCTTTTCCATGGGTTATAGTGTTTCAGATGATTGTAGAACCACTTGGTGAAACTCGCAGGCTCCACAATATGTACAGAGATGCTCTTCCCTCAGAGAGGTGTGTAGTCCTGAAGGAGTCAAAGGAAGAAATCCTGCAAAATATTGGGGTTTACAAGTTTCTCTTAATAGGTCTGGCCTGCACTTAAGCTTGTTTGTTTATTTGCAAGCTCTGCATTTATCTGTGGCCTGGTCCAAAGCTTACTGAAGTCACTCTTTGTGTGAACCTCGATGGGCTTTTGACTAGTGCTCTTAGAAAATTTGTTTTGGCCTCTGTCATTGAGATGTGTGCATGGCTGACATGAAATTAAGCCAGGCCACAGAAAGAGCTTTACTTCCATCATCTGCAAGGGAAATAACATCGACATTTTTTTTCAACTTCTCAACCCTCATTTCTGAAATCCTGTGTCTGGCTGTTGTTGTTCATAACTAAGAGTAATGTACCTCTAGTGTAACATCATCTTAGGTAAGAGGATGGAGGATGTTTTCCCACTGGAGACCACAAAAAATGGTTGTGGGTCAGGACAGGGCTGTCTCAGCAAACAGTAGGTGTTCAGTAAAATAGAAAGTGGAGTGTAGCAAGATCCAGCTTGACCAACCTCTAAAATGGCCATGGCTCCTTTTGGCAGTGGGGCTTTCCCTGAGTGATCCCCTCTGTGGTTTTGGAAATGTGTACCCCTTGCTGCCACACATTTTCTAGGAGTGTTTCAACAACTAGACCAGAGTCATGTAAAAACTGAGGGGCCACTGCAAGTTGCAAGAAAGTATTTTTATAGGGGGAGAGGTTGGTGAATTAAAATGGAAAGAACTGCCACAGAGCAAAACAAAATCTCTCAAAAGTGGGTCTGACAGACTTCTCTTGGGACCTCATGCAGTGGTTTCTGTTGTAAAAGAAGGGCAGCCTCATTTGAAGGCACAAACACGAAATGAGCTGTGGAAGAAGTGGTATAAGCTACAGACAATTCATTTGTAGTTTACACTAAAGTATTTAATTCTTCTCTTGAGTGCCCCTAGGCAGAGAAAAAGACTAAGTGGCTCTGATAAAAAGTGAGATCATGACAGTAGTGAGGTAATCCTTTTCCTGTCTTCCTCTGTATTTCTAGTGCTTCCAAAACAAATATTTAGGTTAAAAAAGCATACAAAACCCCCCATCCCAGGCCCATGGGTGAAGTAGTTTTTCATATTTTTATTATTGCTCTAGTAACAGCTTTCCCCACACCTGTGGCTTTAATGACACTTAATATTTAAAAAAAAAAAAAAGATTAGGAAAGCATCAGTATGCTTCTCAGTTTGAATAAAAGCATTTTTCTTTCCAGGTTGGTCTGGATCCTGTTGCAGTTGATGATCCCTTCCAGTGGGCTTTGGATCAGGACTCAAATTTCTTAATTTTGGGGATTCCAGGGAAAGGGGTCTTTTGCAAGGTCAAGGTGCATTAGACTCTTTCCAGAGAGCATGTACTTTTGCTCAGCACTTTTACTATAAATTTGTGGTAGGATTGGCTGTGAGGGAAACACTGTGGGGGAAAACCCAAGTGTAGGAGTGTCTTTGAGCTCTTCTGCCGCTTTGTGATCCACCTCCCTTTGCCCCCTGAGATGTGCACGCTTCCTAGGGTGGTGGATGGCTGAGAGCAAGAGGGGCTTTACTATGGCTGATGTCATACTTGGGAAGTTGCTTGAAACTGGGGAAAGTCAAACTGCTGATGATTTTTAAAAAGAAGATAAAACCTCCAAACCTTAAAATTTCAACTTTTAAATTTATTTCACCCATTCTTTTATTTGTGACTACCTTCTTGGGATGCTTGGGGAAAAAGATGAACAGTCTTTTTCTTCTAAATGTCCTGAATTTACATTATATAAGCAGCTGCTTACAATAATTGATAAAGATAAATCAGTCAACCAGTGGTAATTTAAAAGCAAAAGTAAAAAGGCATTCCTATTTCTCATGGCATTGTCCCTAAAGCTTTAGGTATAACTGTTTCCTCCAGCTAGGTCGATATGGATGCTTTTGTCTCAAAACAGAGACCGAAGTACCAAATCATTGAACAGATTTCTCCTTTGAAAATGCCACTGTCACTTGAAAATGCCATGTGTACAATGTAGCTGTCTGACTTCTCAGGGTTACAAAGAAGCAAGACCACGTGAACCCTATAAACAAGCTTGTAACTCAATGTGTAAAATTTCAATGTTTATTTGAAATATTTTGAGACTCTCCTTTGCTGCAAAGTAGTGTGTTTACTTGCAAAACCTCCCATCATTCAAGTAATCATATTGAATTTTGTAGCTTTTGTCATCACTTCTGTTCACACACACTTCTATGAGTCTGAATAATGCAGTATGTTTGTTTTTAGTGTCAAACTTGTTCCTGGTTTTTAGTCTTTAATGTACTATTTTTCCTCTACTACACAGTTAGATTTTGGGTTTCTTTCTCCTCTTTTTAGTGTTTCCTAGGACCTTTTTTTTCTTGTTTTTTTTTT
>JANVCC010000020.1:53720875-53800139 GCA_025345505.1 Todiramphus chloris collaris
ATGTGAACCACGACGTTCTTTCGTTCTGCGTTAGTTTTTTATGTTTTTTTTTACCACTCCTTCCTCAGATGTGGGCTTCTAAATTTCCCATTCTGAACTGCCACTGAGAGGCATGTTTTTAACACATTCTTGTTATCATTAAAACAATCCGTCATGACTAACTCAGCAAAGGGGTGGGGGGTGGGTAGTGACTGGCTGCTGTTGGTGTTGATGAATATGATGACTATATCACTTTGTCATCTGGCATTACCATTGTCCTCTTTTTCAGCTGGTATTCTTTTGAGTTTATGGTCTTACAGAAGTATCAATATGTGACACTTTTCTTCCAGTTTAGCCAAAAGAGGTCTTTCAGTAGAATAATAAATCCTCTTTGTTTTAGAGCTGTGTATATTGCAACACCAGTTTGTGATATTGTGATGAAAATTCTGTAGTCCAAACAGATTTGGTTCAGGTCAGTGGTTGCATAACAAATCTCCAAGGAATATTTATGAACAGATGACACCGTTACCAAAACCATATCGACACATGAGAAGGCCTTTTGCTCCTGAAGGTGCTGTTTTTATAGAGTGGGATGTAGATGCATTTAGCACTCATATCCTCTAGTCAGGAGGGGTTAGGATTTCAGAGGATCTGAGCTTTGGTCACTGCATTTTCCAAAGAACGTAATACAGTACCTGCATCCTCTTTTTCAACTGGAGTTGACCTTCCAGCTTCAGCTGCAGTGGTGTTGAGAGACATTCCTCTTGAGACAGCTGCTATGTTGCAAACCAGAGTTGGCTGCCCTTTTCAAAAATCTTGGCAATTTAGCCTAGTGCTTTCAGAGAGAAAGTGTGAAGGATAATCCTTAGTGTAGCACAAAAAAAAAATCATAAGCATAGATATTGTTATCATTATTAGGATTTATTTATTTATTTAGATCTTTGCGGAAGAGGGGAGTTTGAAAACTACGGTCTTCCTGACTTTGTCTTGAATTTTCCAATTGCTGCTGCTGGCAAAACAGACTAGGACTCTGCTCCGAGAGGACCAGTGATAACTTCAGAAAGGTATGTTTGCCATTTTTTTGTATGTTCAATGTATCCTT
The DNA here is from genome assembly GCA_025345505.1 of Todiramphus chloris collaris. NCBI lineage: Eukaryota > Metazoa > Chordata > Aves > Coraciiformes > Alcedinidae > Todiramphus > Todiramphus chloris. The sequence goes on from JANVCC010000020.1 coordinate 53,721,957, forward strand.
AGTCCAGCAATGACCCTGTGGATGCAGCAGAGAAGAAAAGAATTACTGCTGTGCAAGATGATGAGATACTGCAGGGCATCTTCACAGACCTTACATATTTAACATATATTTGATCATATTTAAGTACATTGCCAGGCTCTGTGTGACCACATTTGGGACAAGGTCATGTGTATGGCAGTTCAGAATGTTATTATATATTTAGCTGCCAGGCTTGGTACATAATCTGCATAATCCATCAAGTCCCAGGATGCAAGACCTCAAGGACATTTAAAACACAGCTTTTTGGTGTTTGGCTCAGCCACACCTACCTTTGTAGATTATTTCCAGAAAGCTTTTCTGTAATCAGCAATCTTAACTGCTGCACTTGTGTATGCCCTTTTCTTGCTGCTTACAGCTGAGATATAGGATGACCATGGCTATTCACCTGGCAGTGCAGCACTGTGGAGAGCCAGAAAGGGCACTCTGAGGTTGCTGCAGCTATCTATTGCTCCATTTTCTTCTCGTGTGAGTTGAAAATTGGCCTTTGCTTTGCTTTGGTCAGAATTGCAGGGAGGGGACAAAATAAACAGTGTTGGACTTGTTTGGGGCTTTCTTTTTAACTCTCTGTAAGTGCAGAAAACATCAATTGCTTGTGTTTTCCCTCACAGTTGGGGAAACAATTTTTTTATCAATGGCTTTTGTGCTTTCAAATGGAGAGTAAAAGGAGGAGTTGAAGAAAACCAGAAATGTGGCATCACTGAGAGATCTGTAATATGCAAGCAGGCTGCATCCCTGGTAATCGTTTTGTCTAAAAGTTGAGAATGCTAATCTTGTTGCATGTACCAAGCAAAATACAGTGGAGATTCTTTCAGGTTAATGCTTTTCTGGGGTGGGAGAGGAGAAAGGCTTGTGGCTTGAGGCTGATCATAGTCCAGGTACACCCCTGGGAGAAGTGGGGTGAGGGGCTGAGACTAGGAGAGTTGTTTTGTGGCTGCCATCAAAGGGTCTGTGCTTGTGTCAAGGCCTGTCCAGTCTTGTGGAAAAAAAAAAAAAAAAATCGACCACCTCTTCATGAAACTAAGGAAAAACAGGAGACTGCTGGGCTGTGGAACGTACGTCAAATAAAAAAGGAAGCTAAAATCAGCTTCCAGAAGAAGGAAAACCTACATAGTTCCTAGTTATGTTGAGCAATGATAGCTCTTCTGTAATCTTGTACATCTCCATAATCTTCTTTCAAGACCTAAAACATGAAATGGTGACAACAGGTTGAGGGTTCATGTGGTCAAACGCTTATCTTAAGATGTATTAGAGTGTGAATTTATTAGCCTCTCAAGTATTTTGATACTTAGCTCTATAGAACACCTACTTTTATGTACTGCCACTTGTCTTTTGTAAATGTGAGGAAACCTACAGCAAATATCCATGATGTTAGAGCATACATGTAGGCAGGTTTGCAGCTTACCTCATCTACTCGTAACTTACATACTTTTATACTGAAATATGAAACGGGTTCCTTCCAGCTAAAAAGTGAAGATAGAAATGCAAAACTTGTAATACATCAGCTTTCATCCAAGTTGAGTAATTACAGTGTAAACATACCAAATATGACTTCACCTTTTGTTTATAATTCTAATGAATTTACACACTTTCCAGAAAGATTTACATGAAAGACACAGATAAGTAAATAAATGGAGTATATAATTAATGTTTTTAAAATAGCAAATGCTTCCCATTTGTAACATTCTTGAAATAGATCGGCCATGTAGGCCTTGTTTTTCTTCCTGCTTTAGAAGGCTGTCTGTGTTTTATTTATTTACCGTACAAATTTATGTTCAATGCCTCCTTTTCTGTCTAATCCACAGGAGAGTTTTGGTCACTGGCAAGATCATTAAACTGTATTAATATGTGTAATTAAATCTTTATAACAAAATATATATGATAAATTACTGTATGTATAATTAAAAGGAATGAACCAGTTGAATAATGACAAAGCAGGATAATGAAATTACATGTGTGAGATCAAATACGATGTTAAGAAAATGACCCACACAGACATACAACTTGACTTTTTCTGCAATTAACGCTGCAACAGATCCCTCCTATGAGGATATGTGTTTACTACTGCTTAATATTGTCTGCTTGCTACTGTCATCTTCTTTTGCTGCTCATGTTACTATGTCCAGAGCAGGGGAAAAAAACCTGTTATTTCTACCTGTTGGTGTTTCTACAGGTTATAATTCTGACAGATGCAGTGGCTGTAAGGAGTTGGTCTCAAGGCAGCCCTAGCAATAGGGCCTGGGAAAAGTTGCTTTCCGAGAAATAAGGAGTGTAGAAGAGGTTTAGTTGTTTTCAGGTTACTTGCTAGTGACCATGCCATGAAAATCTTTGTGCTTTGTGCCAAGTGGTGATTTCGGCAATGTAACTAAATCCTGGTTCTGCAGAGGAGCAAAGCCCCACCTGTGTGTTAAGCAAGTGCTTCAGTGTTTTCCCAAGCAAAGGCATACAAACAGGAATGCAGAGTAGCCTGTCCAGTCTGAACAAGCAACAGGAGCTCATCTTGGAGTTGCTTCAAGAAAGGCAGGGGAAATTGGCCAACTCTGTGTCAGCCAAATTGGGAGTGGTTAAATGCAGGTAAATGGAGTGTCTGAAGAAAGTTTTAAATGCAGTAAGTGGGTGAATCAAGTTTGAATGGTTACATCTGGATAAAATTTTTTATGTGAAACTTTTGGGTGATTGCAAGCTTCGTTACAGACTGTCTGACAGATACATCGATATTCCAGTGTTCTCCCTGCAAAATGAAAAGTCCCAAGATTTCGAGTACCAGCTCAATATCCTTAATGAGGTTCTTCTAACTGTTTGAAATGATATTTTTGTTTCAAAATTAAAAGGAGTAGCTCAGGAAGAAGCAGTTCAGTTTTGTAGGAATTATATTTTAATAAACACAGAACAACAGTGGTCTTGAGTTGCTCAGACAAACAAGATTAGGAATTTCTTCAAACAGAAACTAAGTGCATGTCTGAATGTTTATGTATCTCTAATTAGGAGCATCTCACACCAAGTGTTTCTCAACACAAGCCTTTAGTCACTTTAGTTCCAGTGTACCACAGTAGTTGATTTTTATTTAATTTTTGAAATGCAAAAGAATGGAAAAAAGGTTGTAGTTGCTGCTGGCACTGCAGTGGAGTTTCTGTCCTGTCCCTGCCTCTGTCAACAGGGAATTTTGTGTCTAGGAACTTCATGTTGTTACTATATGCCTTAGTTTTCCTTGCTTGTGAAGGAGATGATGATATTGAAATATGTTGGTAGAAGGGGAGAAGGAAGCTCAGCATATAAGATGACTATTATAATTATGCACTAGTCAGCTTTAATACCAGTTGAAATGCTGTTGCAATAAGTCTGTGTGAGGAAAATGAAGGTGTCTTAAGATAGTGGGCATGATTCAGAGCCCTGTTTAGATGAGAATGTTTCAATCTGGCATGAAAAGAAGCTTCTATTCCAGTTTTCATGTGACTGTTCTTGTCCAAATCCTTCAGGATTCAGAGGAAAAACCTTAGAAGGAAACCCTCCCAGGTCTGAGTGCTATTTCACACTCATACATTCCCCACACTCATACATTCCCCCCACTCTGATGAAGTTCATGGTGTTCAGATTGATCTTACTGTGGAGGAGTGCAAGCCATAAAGCCCAGATTAAGGGTCTTGAAATGTCTGTTAGAGCTGTGCTGTATTTAGCAATTTGTGTTCCTTTGGGGTTGACAACATTTTTTTGGCAGTTAAGTTTTCAGTCTCTGAGTTTTGCCCTGAGATTCACGTTCAAATAAACCTGAAATATGGAGCAGAATTCAGTCCAACTGTGAGGGAGTTTCCTATCGTTTCTGACTGAAACAATAATTCCTTCCTTGGGGAGAGAAGGACAAATTTCCACCTTGCTTAATTCACATTTCAGATGCTTTTATGAACCTGGGTTTAATCTGGGGTTTGTAAACAGAAAAACCCCATCCCTTTCCTATTTCTTCAACTCCACGGTATAACCCTCTCCATGTCAGAATCAACAGGAGTTTTTCCACTCCTATTTGCAGCAAAGGCAGGATTTCACACCCTGAAGTTCTGTCTGTTTATTGCCCTTACAGGCCAAATACTGAATTAGTGAGTGTACTTAGTGAAACACCTATTTATTTCAAAGCTGAGTTTCAAAACCTCAGAATTTCATGCTATTCCATTTAACTGATAAAATTGGAAGTGTATTAGCTATCAAATGTACTAATGACCCAGAAGATGACAAAATTCAATTGAGAAAGTGCAGCTTGCTGAGGTCATATACATTCTTGGATCTCCTTCTGCATTTTTAAGGAAGACTCTTTGTCTGCCTTGAAAAATTCACGTCCTCTTCCCCAACGCTCAGTGTACTATCTGTACACACAGCCCATAGTGTACCTCCCGATTTTAAAAGAAAGTATCATTCTTCTGTCCAACCCATAGCCTGCTGTACCACCTAAACTGAAGCAAAAAAAAAGTCTGTCTAATCAATCCTTATTTAATAAACAGTGTTACCAATGCATTTTGAGACAGCTGTACAGTGTATGACACAGGGACATCAGGACATTTGCTGGCTTGTGTTAATTGGCATGGCAACGTTGTTTTTTGTCCTGGCACAGCAGATCGAAAATTGAATTTAGAAAATCAAACTGTAGTTTTCTACATTCCTTGATGTCCTCCCAGGTGAGCTACTGGGCTTCATGCTAATAACTTCTAAAGCAAGCAAACTTTAGCTAATTATGTGCTAGCTTATTCTCCCTTGTTAAATTTTGGCAGGTTGCTTCTGTAAATTATGAAAAATAAATGTGAAATATGCAGATGTCTTTTGTTTGAAGCAGATGTTTGTTCTGCCTTGCCAGAATCTAATCAGCTGTTTCCCCGGAGTTTTTTTTTTTCCCTCCCCCTACCCCCAATATTGTCCAAGAGCTTTATGAAAACATGAAGGGTTGGGGGAGAGTAGAACAATAGGACATTGCTTTATTTTCCAGCTACCAGACTTCAAGGAAACTCAAGGTGGATTTTTAGTCTGTCATCTATGTCTAAAGCCACAGCAGATGCTGGCAGAGGGCCCATAAAGTACAGTATTGTCTGAGGACAGGCAGAATGCAACTGCAGCCTTGCCTGTAGTGGAGGAGGTGGTGGTGAGTTGGGAAAGAGCCAACAAAAGGCAGCTTTGAAGTCATGATGGTACCGTGTGGCCGAGACCCACAACTTGTGTGCTTACCCGATGGGGAGCCTCACAGATGGGGAGCCTCACAGCTACAGATCTCTGGGAGGATAGCACAGCTGTGTTAAAGGCAGGGTGGGTGGCAGGATCTGCTTCCCTCTCTGTTGCCTCAAATCATCCCCCTCCTTGCCCTGTTGCCTACAGCATGGTACAGAAGGAGGTTGAATTAGCCGGTGTTGTACCCTGTGCTGCCTTGCTGGGTAGATGGAGCCTTGCAGGGGTGTTGTAGAACTCATTTGTTGTCACCTTTTCCAGCAGTACCCCTGCAGCACAGGGTCTAAATCTGCCCTTAGGTGTTACTGATGGTTAGCTTCATGAAGCCTCCCTCTCCAGAGGAGTCTGACCTGCTTTGTACATGAGACATTGCTCCTGGCCTGCTGTGTAGAGTGACTTCCAATCCACAGTTGTGCTGATGTAGCGGCTGTGCCTCCCTTGCCATGGCACTCTACCCTTCCAAGAACTATTTCTGTCTTAACAGCAGCTGTTACTACAGTTGGAAACCAACGTAAAGTGCAGAAAAGGGTCCAGATGAAGATCCCTTGAACCTTGAGGACCATTCTCCCTGCCATTACAGCCTTAGCAGGCTCTTCAGAAGTTCAGTAATAAGAGTAGTAATTATTTTTTTAGTATGCTGCTCAGCACCTGCTTTGCACTTTCCATTCAAGGTTTTCACAGAACTTTATTGTGCATGGATTTAAACTTCCAGCACTCCTACAGGGTAAGTATTGTTATTCTCACTTTGCTTCAAGGGAAACAGACACAGAAATTAGGCTAAGTGATTACTTACCCACACACACCACACCCCCCGCCAAAAAAAAAAAAAGGAAGAAAAGATGAGGTTTGTGTTTAAAAGACTTTACTGGGGGTTGGCATCCTGGTTTTCTTAGTCCATGTCACTTCATCCTACTGGAAGCATTTTTCCAGCTACTGTCAGGGCTTCTCTGGGGGGTTATCAGAGAGGGAGATATTCCTGCTACATGGTGTTGGGATTTGGTTCTGTGTGTTCAGAGCACTTCATTTTGGGGTGGATCTGCTGATCATCACTTCCAGAACCTGTGCTCTTACCTTAGTTGTTTGAAGTTGAATGACAAACAGTTACCTGCATTAGTAACAACAGAGCATTGCCAGGAACCAAGATGTATAAAGCAGTGGGCAACTTCTGAATGAAAAGTACTTCAATACCATGATACTATTTATTTTTTTATCATGGTTGAAGTACAAATCAAGAGTCTGTTGTGATAGGTGCTTTGGAAGCAATTAAAATGAATAGTCCTTGCCCCAGGGACACAGGTCTTGAGATTGTGGCAAGATGCTCTTGTAAATAGATTGCTGGAGGGAAGGATAATTCAGTAGCATAAGACTGCTAGGGGATCTTTTTTTTTTCTTTTTCTTTTTTTTTCTTTTTAATAGTAAAACTGAAGGGAGAGAAAGAACCATTGCTAAATTTTTTTAGCATCTTTAGGGTTGAAAGAAACCATTTTTGGTCCTTATAAAAGCATTTATTTAATCTGACTGTATAATCAAGGAGTATTATTTAAAAAAAAAAATCCTCGTAACTCAGTATGAATACATAGCCCTTTGATTATTCAAAAAAAATTGTACAAATCAAAATAAATTTGCCTGAGCAATTTAAAACAATTAACCTTTGACAAACCTACCTCTCTAGTAATGGAATAGTAACTATATGAATAAAAGATAAGTCGTGACATTCAATGAATTACAATATTCATCCCATAAATTACAGGATAAGATAGCAATATAAGCTACATTTTTATAACTGTAAAATGTCCTGAACAGTAGTCCTCTGTACTTTTCAGGTTTTTTTTCTTTTTTCTTTGCTGTACATGACATCTTTTGTATAAAAAGTTTCCCAAGTAATGTTAAATTTCCAGGGTGTCCACAAAGGCTGCCATACAGGCCTTCCTGCCTTTGCCTTCACAGGAACTCCACACTACAAAGGGATTCTCCTGAATGCTAACAGTAAGTGCAAATTATGATCTTGGGAGTCTCCTGCTACATAACCAAGTGCAATGCCAATAAACCAGGGGTGTAAACCACATGAGCATATGGACAAAATATGGTCTGAATGGCTTGATTATGTTTCTCAGGCCATAATGAATTCATCCCAAGGTGCAACTGTACATCTGTTGTTATAGTGTTCATGATAGCAAACACTACAGTTAAGGTTGCAGTTTAACTCAAATTACAGCCACCTGCTTCTGTTCACCAACAACTTTCTTAAAAATAATTCCTTCTGGACTGATTCACATCAGTCCAAAAATGATTATTCATTTATATATTTATTTGGGGGAAAACCTGTCTGATTTATAGAGTGGGCAAGCTGAAAGATTCACACACATCCCCTGCCCCCTGATTCTCACCAAAGTATTTCCTTAAAAATGAATCAAACCCTCTGGCTTTTAAAAGACTGAACCAATTCACGTTGATTTTTGTTTGTTTTTGGTTTTGCTGGTGAATACTGTGTGGTGCTTTCTGTGACTCACTTTGTGGCTGCTGGCATGGAGTAATAATGTGGGGAAACAGATCTGAATAGTGCACGTGAAGCCTTAGCTGCTTAGGAGTCAGGTGTCTTGTCAAGCTTAGTTTTCTAGTATTTGTTCTCATTGTGTAGTCAGTAAGTGTTGCTTACATTGATATCCCACCTTTCTTTAGCTGAGATAAATCCAAACCACTGTCTTTACAGAGAATAGGATGCTTGAGTCATGACAAATAATACCAAGGAAGAGAAATTTCTTTCCAGAAATTTTGCCACCCCTCTGCGAGGAATGAGGTACCAAAGATACTGCCAGCTATTATAAAAACTTTTAAAATAGCAAAAGAGGAAAACCTAGTTTCAGGTCCATTGTTCTCTTTCAATGACTGTCTTCAAGAGTTCTAATGCAAAAGTCATGTAAGTTCCAAGTTAAAGTATACAAGTGTTAAAGGAGAGTCTGCTTTGATTCTTAAACAGAAATGCATGCCAGTGATACATACAAAGTTTTGAAGTGCAAATGGGGCTGATTGTGATATATTAGATAAACAATGTTTCTGGAGCTACTTCATTTCTTAGTAATAGTCCATCGTGCATCTGTTATTGAATGCCTTCCATCATCCTTTCACCTGAGGGAAGTAAATGTGTTACTATGATGTCAAGTTTGGTTTTGATATGGCAGTATAGAGAGTGTTGCACTGTTTGGTGCACCATTGTATTTGGTTTTATGGCAAGCCCCCTCCTGACAGCTGTCCAAGTGCAGAAGGGAGATTACATAGTGATTTTTGAAAAGGTAACTCACCATGTCATGGGCAGCTCTCTCTGAGGGGCAAGTGCTGATCCCAGCATGGAATCTGAAGAGCCAAGTGAGGGGGGAACTGAGAAGAGACTTGGCTGCAGCCTTGGAGCAAAGCAGTAGTAGACTCTGGATTGGAAGTGAGATCCCAACCCTGTGCTAAACCTCTGTCAAGGGCGCAAAAACTATTCCATTCGGCAAAGTGACTGCTGTCCCGTGTGCATTGTTACAAGCAGGGACAGGTATTGTGGCCAAAATTGTCAGAAACCACAAAAAAAGACTCTGGCTTTACCAAAAAAAAAAAAAATTCTATAAGTTGCTGTTTGAAATGACAACTTGCACAGCCTTTTTGTTCATTTGCTATCCTGTCAGCATATTTTCTTGCAAGCTTCTGTTCTCTTGGGTGGGACAGAGGAAGATACTGGCAAGATAGGCAGATGGGTGGCAAGCTGCCACTCAGCCTGGAGCATGCAGTCCACATCTACCTAGACCCAGAGGGCTCTGCATGGCATGATTTGGAGCCTGACAGAGGAAGTGAACTTTCAGTGACTCCTTTCTAATAACATTTTTCCTTACCTTTGTTTAAGGGTGCCTTAGTTAAAGCTTGTATTATCACAGTTATAAAGATGCAATGATATAATTATGTAGTAATTGCAGTAAATTATCAAGATGGAAATCATTAAGGCAGCTTTTTGTGTTATTGCTGCTTAAGTTAGATATGCTTTTTTTTTTTCCCCCACATATTTGTGAGAGAATAGAAGAGCAATTCTCTTGCAACTTCAGTATTGCTGAAAATAAGAGAAGATTGTGCTCTGCTGCTTCTGCTTACTGACACTGTGAAGAATAACATGAATGAAATGGAATCAGAGAAAAGTGTGTTCTTCCCTGAGCTCTTAAGGGGTAGCATTATAACTCATTTTATCAGACTCTCAATCATGAAGTGGCCTTTTTTCTTGAACTTACAGGTGGAGCAAATGGCTTACTTCACAGAATACAGATATTTTTGTGCTTACTTTTTAGCCATTTACAGGGAAAAGATTATTTACATAGATGAATTCATGGGAGGATAACATGAAATTGACCAGTCTCTTTTCTTTCCTTATAGCAGTCTTTTGTAGCTATTCTTGTTTTCTATTAGTGATGAAAGAGGGGAAATATTACTTCAGTTTGTCCCTTTTAATAGGTTTTTTTCATAGGCACAGCGTCAGAATAGTCTGAACTTTATTTCCAAGATTTAATGCATAGCAAAAATATTAACAACGATGCAACTTTTTGCACCAAGTCATTCTTGTTTATTCTTTTGTGCATATTTATCTGTGTTTTCAAAGCAAAACTTAGTAGTGGCTCACTTGGGGGATTGGTAATTGGATATAGAGCCTTTCACCTCTAGGTCAGTGGTTCAGATTTGCTACAAGTCAGTACTGCCTGGGAGTTGCTACCATGTGACAGCTGCTCAGTGACCTTTTATGAAATGAGTTGGTGGTCCCTGCTCATTTCCTTGAGAGCAGGTGTCTTCAGCACAGATCAAACTTGAGGGCACCAGTGCAAAACCCATTGTTGGTATAAAAGAGAAGTCAGACTTGGGTATAAAGCTCTTAGTTTGTGGACCTAGAAAAAAAAAAAAAACAAAAACAGAGAGCAAATATACTTGTCTAGATCCTCAGCTGGCATAGATTTGGCACAGATCCATTAAGTGAAGCTGCAGCGATTATCACCAGCTGATTAAAAGAGTTCACTCTGGATGTACTGTATTAATAATCTAAAGGTTACTGATGTTACAGTAATATTTTAATTAACTAAAGACCAAAATTATAGATCCAAGTACCTTAGAATTAAAACCACATTTAAAACAAGGCTTGCTGAAGTTTGGAATAACACTAATTCTTCCATTTAGTGATGCCCTGAGATAACTATACAATTATGGTTAATGCATTTCACTGTTTGTTGTCCCAAAGGGGATGAAATAGGATTTTAAAGATACATTAGTCTTCAACTTGTAATGACTCTTTGCTTTTAATGGCTATGTCTGTGCTTCTGCCTAAACTTCAAGCAAAGCAAGCAATTCTGAACCATTGAGGTGTGGTGATAGTGGAGGTGAAGTTTTACACTGAGGGAGCTCCTGACACTAGAGGAGCATAAATGTCTCATAACACTTACTCGGGAGAAACTTTTTGCAGTTGATGAATAGTCACCTCTAGTATCAGTGAAGTCTTGTTTGAGGAGTCTGTCTTGTCTGACAGTATCCAAGAGGAAGAGAACCATTTGCTCTAGAAAAAAAAAATTATTTCAGTTATGTTGAGATTTTGCTGCAATATTTCAAATCCAAGTTATTCTAGTACTAATTTCAACTGGGACAATATAAAGGCACAGGGTGTCTAATTCTGTCATAAAAATGAGCCTGGGGTAAAATATTTAATTCTCAAAAGTAATCTGCTTTCAAGAGCAAATTCTCTGTTTGGAGAGGATGCATCATGAAAAAAGTTGAATTTCTTTGAAATGCAGACTTCAGCCTTAATTACAGAACCATGACTAGCACTTCCATTGCTTTAGGCTTAAAAATGATGGAGTTGGAGGAGTAGCCTCTTCTCAGTAATTGCTTTTCTTCATAATGTATAACTTATGCTCTTTCTTTAAACCCATTACAGAATCATAGAATCATCTAGGTTGGAAAAGACCTTTAAAATCATTGAGTTCAACCATTAACCCTACTCTACCACTATGCCATATCCCCAAGCACCACATCTATACAGCTTTTAAATACATCCAGGGATGGTGACCAAACCACATCCCTGGGCAGCCTCTTCCAGTGCCTGACAAAAATGTTTTCCTAATGTCCAGTCTAAACCTCCCCCGCTGCAGCTTAAGGCCATTCCCTCTTGTTCTATCACTAGTTACTTGTGAGAAGAGACCAGCGCCTACCTCTCTACAATCTCTTTTCAGCTAGCTGTAGAAAGTGATAAGGTCTCCCATCAGCCTCCTTTTCTTCAGACTAAATAGCCCCAGTTCCCTCAGCTGCTCCTCATAAGACTTGTAAATTCCTAGATCCCTTATAATTTAAGGAGCAGACTAGCTGACTGGATGTTGCTATTCCTTACCTCAAACTGCCAGGTGAGGGAACAAAAAGGCAAGCACGAAAAAAGTAGAGGGGGCTGGAATTACAGAATAGATGGTGAAATGTCATTGTAGGTGATCCAGTCTGATGTTCTGGATGATCGAGTCTTACTTTCTGTGATCCCTTGGTAGTTGATTATTGACAAGGACTAGAAGACTTTCTAGGTATCATAAAAAACCCAAAAAGTTAATCCAAGTGTTCTAATTTTAGCCTGAGTGTCAGATTCCTTCATGAACGCATATCTTGCAAACTTACTAAGTTATGAAGATACATGTTATTTGTTTCTCTAAGTCTGACATTATCTACTACCTAGGAATAATCAGTGACAAAATGATGCAAATACAGTATTCAAAGACATTTGCTTCTAAAGGATCAGTTTCAGTGTTTACAAAACTAAAGGAGGTGGGATTCAGCTGCACGTTACTCCAGCCATTAAAAAGGGAGGCAAACATTGCTTGTGCAAATACTTCTGCTACATCTAAACTGAACAAACTAAGGCTCTGGAAGAAGGAAGGGTAAGAAGTCCAGCTGCCTCCTTTCTTTCTAACTGAAAGTTGGAGGTACAAGGGCATAGCAAAGTGTACCTTATTCAGTCACCCAGAAAAAGACACCCATTGAATGCCTTCTCTGAATGGAAAGCACACTCATAATAGCAACGTCACGCAACAGAATGGCTACTGCCAAATCACTTTAGCCTTTCTGCGTGATTGTCAAGACCAGCAATCTGTTAACCAGCCCATTTCTATTTTTTTTGTTGCAGCAGCATGCTTTGATTCGAGATTACTGTTGCACCTAACAAGAAACGAACAGTTCTTGAGAGATGGTTTAATGAGAAAAAAAAAAAATTCTACAAAAGAAAATCTCACAATCCAAAAGAGCCAAGTATTGGAAGGTGATAGGAAGATTAAGAAGAAATTGCCTGTTACAGAACTTCATTAAAGTCATTTATTAGCTTTGTAATGCCTAACAGTCTGCTGGCTCCAGAATTTTTTCATACAAGGGGGTGGATAAGGGAGCGTTTCACTTTCATTTGCATTCTTGATCCCTGCTGCTCTGTTTATAGCATTGATGCTATTCATACGGTCTTTGCAATATTAATTTTTAATTTATGATGCTCATTAGGAGACACTTAAAACAGAACAATTATCATTTATCTTGATATATTATTTACTAAGACTTGCTGTCAGGGTTAGGGACTTGTGATTAGTGGGAGGGGAATAGAAAACAGCTCTGAAAGGTGCTTGGCTGGAGGGACTGAGGCTTAGGAAGCAGTTGTCACCACTGAAGGCCTGAAGTTCTGATATCTAAGCAAAAGACTTGCAGCAACTAATCAAAACTCAGGAGGATCCTTCGAAGACGAGCCTGGGACAGTGCTTAATGAACCTGCAGGATAATATTAATGAAACTCACTCATAAACCACCAGCTCATCAATTATTCATCCTGCTATCATCCTCGTATTTTACTGTCTTCCCTTTACATCTCAATGTGATTACCTTTTTTTATTCCCTCTACCCTCATTTTCCTTTTGTGGATTTGCTGACACGTACCCCTGGTAGTGCTTCCTCCCCAGGAAACTGTGTTTCTTGAGGCAACTGCACAGTATCCACAGGAACAAGAAGGGTAAATTGTGCTCTTTGAGGTATTTAGATAAATGTGCTGGGTTTATTCAGACTTAATAAACCAGATCACTGATATGACAGCCCTGGATGACCTAATTTGTTAAAGGATACCATACTGAAAACTTAGTCTTGTCTATGCATTTGTTACTTTGTATTGTTTCATAAGTTATTGTGACATGTTATCTATAGAGAATATGACAAACCAAAATTTGAAATAGTAGTGACCTACTAGAAATACATAGGAGTGCTCTTCCCTTCTCCCTCCCACCCCCCGAAATTGTCCCTCATAGAGGACTTTGAGAATATCCCTGTGTTTATTCTCTGAGTTCTCAGGTTGTTTATCCTGTGTGCTTGTGCAGGAGGGAAAGCAAACTGGGTGTTTTGGAACCTGATAATTGCAGCTCTACATCTGAAACCAATTGCTGTATTTTTAGCTCTGTTTGTTTTATTTAGTTATTTTTAGATTTCCTGAAAGGGCTAGTAGTGTTTCTGTTTTCTGTTTGACATCAAAGCAGGAACAGCAAATTACTAATTTTGTAACCTGTTCCCATGACACTTGACTTTCAATTTTTTGAACCATTGCACAGCAGCAGTGGAGGTGTATGCACAAGACCTCAAGGACTGATACCATCAAACAACTGTGAATTGTACACACCATTCCCTGCCTCTGTTCTGTTGAAAACCTTGTCACTGCAACTAATCTCAAAGGCAACTGCTGTACTGATAAACTGTATTTTCTTAGGGGAAAGGATAGGAAAGGAGTTATAAATTCTGTGGTTCAGTAATTTTGACTTCCTGGTTTGTTGGTTTTGTTTGTTTGTTTTTTTGTTTGGTTGGGTTGTTTTTTGAGGGTTTTTTTTGTTTGTTTATTTTTTGTTCGTTTGGTGGTTTTTTGTTTTGGCGGGGGATTTTTTTTTTTTTTTTTTTTTTTTTGTGTTGGTTTTTTTTTTTCTTTCCTTCCACCTTCTGGAATTTTGCAAGCTTGTATTTAGAATGTGTTTGTGCCAAAAGGGGAAAACAAACAAAAAAAATTCTCCTACCTGGCATTGTGGGACATCTGATACAACAGTCTATTATGACTTTTTGCCAAGTAGTGTGATGAAGACAGTGTGCAATGCTGTAAGCCAGTATTTATGCTATGGAGCACCTTTCATCTCCAAGCCAGTTTAAAAACCTTGACAGATTGATCTGTGCAGCACCCCCTGTGAGCAAGGTATGTAGGCATTGTTAGCCCCTTTGTTATGTTGTATCAGAACTTCATTAGGCCCTGGGATGCAAATGCAAAAGGCATGGGAGGAAGTATTCAGCACACAAATCAATTTCTTATGTTATTTTGCACCCTGTTGTAGATTTAGATCCTCTCCTAAAGAAAACGCTGCATAATGACAGTCCCCTCCCTCTCCCAACAAGACCAGCTCTGACTAATGCTATAAATAATTGCTTATACTTTGAGTTAGTCATATGCCAAATCTGAGCAAATTTATGTCACAGTATTTTTTTTTCCTTGTTAATTGTCAAGATATTCTCAAAGAGTTCCTGAATTGTTATAGTATATGAACTCATTTAGGCAGGATTTTGGAAACCATTAGCATGACTGGGAGGTGTAACTCCTATACTCTGATGGGACATGAACACTCAGAACTGTAACCTAACCCACATCTGAGTGAGGTGATGCATCTCCATGTCAAACTGCAACCCCATGCAATGACTAGCTTGTGTCCTGGAAACCTCAGAGCTGTGTTAGTGTGGTGTGCTCCTGGGCTTACTGTGATGGAGTGGTGGGATGAGGAGACGTGCGGCGTTACACTCATGCAGTGATAAATGTTTTCCTCATGGCCCTGTGCTACTCTGTGTAAGCAAGCACCAGATCTCAGCCAGCCCTTCTGCAAAAGAGTGTTAGATTCAAATCACTGAGACACACTTGACTTTTCTACCCATTTGAGCTGGTTATGCAGGGTTTCATTCATCACCTCTAAAGAACATTTTTGGATTAGTCTTACATATTTTGAACCAAATCCTACCTTTGCTGCTCTGGTAATTCAATGTTGGAGTTGCCATTTACTATAAACCTTCTTAGCAGGCAGGCAATCAACTTAACAGTTTATTGCACAAGCAGCTGTTCAGCAATCTAATACTTTTTTTTTTACCTGTTATTGCAGCTGCAGAACAGGATAAATCCACAGTAGTTGCAGTCTTTGCCTGACAAACAATCTAATCTCTGCCATGTTCTAATTTTTGATAACTTTCAAGATCTGGGTTCTGCAATCTATGAAGCATATAAATTGAACAAGATAACTTGGAATGAAGCATGGCTGCTTAGTTTCTCTGCTGTTTTACATGCCAAAGTCTTAGGATTTTTATGGCATGTTAGTGACCTTTTTTATTTGTTGTTGTTTTGTTTGCTTGTTTTTGTTGTTGTATTTTTTTGTTTGTTTGTTTTGTTTTTTCAAAGAATTCACCTACTTTTGGTGGTTAACAGAATTGCTGATGTTTCTAACATGACAGGAAGAATCACCACAGGTGTTTATAGCATTTCAAACAAACCGCAGCAACAAGGTGAGATAAATAGGTATATTCCTTCTAGAGACAGTGTGGGTTGTATTCTCTTGCAGTAGCAACACTGAGGCTTTAAAACTACAATCTTATTTCCCTAAAGCTTTCTTCATGATAACATTCAGCTTTTTCAGCTTTCATTGAAGATTACAAGGGGGAAAACTTGGTAGTGTGCATGTCACCAAGTAGCGTGGTGGAGCTTTTTTAATGCAGGCCCTTTATAATCTTTGTAAGGTCATGTAAGTTCTCTGATTTTTGCCTAGGGATAACTTTTCTCTTATTTTAACATATTTCCTTTTGTCTGGTTTGGCCAGTAATTGACTTTGTCCTTTTTTTCATTTATTTCTCTGCCTCCTGGTTGTAGCATCTTCTCCCTGGAGTCTCAGGTTAGAAGTTTTCCCTTTTGTGAAACCATGACAGGTGCCTAATTGAATGATGAATGTCCCTTTATTACTCTGTAATTGAACTGCCAGCTTTTTGATTGGTTTGTAGAGATGCTCCACTCCTCATCAAGCACTGCGGGGGGCTCCAGAGCTGGCAGGCTGGGCCTACCCTCCATCTGTCTAATCGCATCTCTCCCCTACTTGGGTTTTGGGTGGGGAGGGGGCTCAGGGGAGTAAAGTCATAATAAATTATGCTAATTCAGCATCTCTGTGACAATAAGAATATCTCATTGTTACGTGCATGGCGGCGGCAAATGTGAGATGTTTTGTTGTCGTGGTTGCCTGGCCTGACAGGCTCTCGATGAAGATTAATGGCCCTCACCTGAGTGACAGAGCAGGGGATTGTGGGGCAGAGAGGGTCATTCATCATACTCTGACAGGTGTCATTCACTCCGACAGCCTCACCACTATTGCCTGGCTAGAGGTTCCATTTTTCTGCCAGTTAAGCAAGGAGTTTAATAACATCCCCAGAATTAAAACTCATTCTTTGTAGCAGGTCTGACAGCTGAAAATAAGAAAATCAATTCTTCACATGTTATAGCCCAGTTAACTGAATACAGCTTTGACTTTAATTTAGTCTTTGGGCTGAATTTCAAGTAGGGTGCTTTTGTAAGACATCATCTATTAAAATTTACCAATAGCGATAACTTTGCTGTTATTATTGTGGCTGGATTAAAATGCAGCCTTTAATAGTGGATGTCATCTTCATTTGGTGCAAGCTCAAGTAGAGATGGCTCTGGTGCGGGATATTCTACTTCATCCTCATTAGAGATGTTTATAGCTTCCCTCTTCATTAATATTGATCCCTTACACTACAGAGGAAAACAAGACAGACACTAATTTGAACCATTTTGTATCATTAAACTGTTTGGATTTCTTGGTTTTAGTCATTCTGGTGAGCTGAATAAAATATTTCAGGAATAAAAGGAAAATGAAGAGACAATATAGACTTCTGGCAGCCTCTTGCTACTCTTGGTGGGAAGAGCTAGGTTAGCATTAGGGCCCTGTGATCAGAATAGGGCTGGCTAATCCTGGCAAAAGCTTGGAAATAGCCCCTGAGAAACCAGCTCTGAAATAACGACCTTAATATGTATTTAATATCTCAGCTAGCAAAGCCAGGATAGAAATGTTTGTTGCCTGTTTCATTTAACTCATTAAAACTGTTGTAGCACAGGGGCAGGCATGAGTAGCTGGAAGCTCCTCCGTGGAAACATGAATGAGAAGGCAGACTGATGTGTGTCTGTGTGTCTAACTTGGGAGGTTTGTGAATTATCAATGTGATACAACTATGAAAAATGCAACTAGGATCTAAAGAAGTGTGAGACTAAGTATTTCCAGCAGCCCTGGAAGCATTATTGCTGTTGTATAAAGCTGGAATGAGGCTGTGTCTGTAGCAATGTGTGTGTTTCAGGTCAACACAATCGAGAAAGATGAATTCAGTCCAGAATAAGCACCGAGAAAGGGCTACTCAGGTGATCAGGAAAATGCAGAGCAGTCTTGCTAGGAGACAACAAAGGGCCCCAGCTTATTTGAACTAGCAAAATGAGGGCTGGGGAGGACTGTGACTGCTCTCTAAAATACTTCAGGGGAGGTAAACACAGGGAGTTGAGGAGAACAGAGTCCTGATGCAACAGCCCAGGGCATTGCTTCAAGTCCTGTGTTTTTATAAAGCAACCATGATTTGTCTCTATGTAAATAATAAATCAAGAACTGTGAGAGAAATTGACTGTGTACCTCTCAGTCTTACTGAAGCTCTTCAGGTTGAGGGGAAGGAAAGGTTTTGTTTGGCAATGGTGGAGGAGGGCAGGAATTATCACAAGTTGGGAAAATTATTTCTGTCTCTTGTAAGTGGAGAGGGAGCGTAGGACAGCCAGGCTCCTCCACAGACACCTCATTTAGCTGCCTGGAATTACATGTACTCTTCAATTAAATGTGAGTAAGGAGTTTTATAGAGAGCACATTAAGATCTTGTAAATTTTTCCCTCTGCTCAGTATTGAAGGTTATATTTTGTCCTGTGGAGACTACACTGCTTTGAAAGGAGGAATTTGCCTCTCCATGTTTGCTGTTAGCGATCTGTGTTATGTGAGCATTATGAATGAATTGCATTTAAACAAAAACTGTAGAGGCAAACTGTGTCCATATGTGTAGAAAAGCAATTTGACTATACCAAGTAATAGAGAAGAACATTTTGCAAATCTCTGTTTGGTCTTGGATAGTTGTGTATCTGTGGTGTTTTCTTACCAGCACAAAAAAGAGGTGAGAAGTGAACACCCTCCTAGTTTGTGTTTTGCTGCTAGGTGTCAATGCCAGTGTTGTACAGCTGAAGAGGGTGAAAGGAGTGCTCGTGGCCTAACAAATAGCCAATGTTTATTTACAGGAGAAAAACACCTTCAAAGCTTTATTTCTAAATTAGTTATTTTGTTCTGAAATTATTAACAAATGAAGTCTTCTCTTGTTCCTGCAGATTACTGCACTTTTTTGCACTTGAAGCATAAAATAATAAAATAACATGGGATGGCCTTTGTCTTACAAGAAGAATATTGTGTGGATAATGTTGCGTGTGCATATTGAGGGCAAATCAATGTCACTGACCAAGAATCAAATATAGTGGCATGTTGGAAATCTACCTGTCTGGTGTGTAAAAATAAAATAGACCCTTGTGTTCTCTTTGGTTCCAGTTTCATACTGTATTGGAAGGGAAAGATTAGCACTGTAGTTTTATTAACATGATAAATTACCCACTAATTTGAATTATTTGGGGGGGGAGGGGGTGTTACTTGTGCATCCAAACTCATGTTTGTTCTGCATATTTTTATGTGTACTTGCATACTTTGAGTAAAAACACAGAAAAGGAATAGTTTTTTTCTAGTAGATTCTGTGATAATTCTAGTCTTCTGTATTGCTCATAGAAATGAGCTGTTTTAAAAGCATCTGACTCACTGACTATTTGGGAAGGAAGTCTTCTTTAAAGGCAAGCTTTTCATAAGGCAACTCTAAACAAAGCAATACTTATGGACCTAAAGGGAAATATACCCTATGATAACTTGTATCTCATTCAATAGAGAAATATGATTAAAATATTTCTGTTACCTCACTAATGTAAGTGCCTCTATGTTAAATTATTTCAATTTTTCCCTTCTTAATTTGTCTGGGTGGGCCTGCACTCCAGACAGCATATTCAATGAGATTACACATGCAAAGAAAATATGAACCTGCTAGTCAGAAATACTGGCTTTTGGAAATAAATCAACACAGTACTTTTTTTATGAAGCTGCAACTATAAATTGATCACCTGTATTTCCTCATCTTTATTTTAAGTCATCAACATTCTAATCTGATGACAAACAGTTGCTCTGGAATTTCAATATATTAGTATGTTAGCACAATTTTTGTACTCGGAGGCATCTGGTGATCTATTAGGATGACACTGCAGAATCTTTAAGGAGTTTTATCCTGAACTGGAAGAGACTGTTTTGGTTTTGTGCTTTCTGAGGTAATTTTCCATAGAAGTTCTTAAAATGATGATTGTGCTTGCCAGGCTTAGTCAATCACAAATAAGATATTTTTCTGTTATGGTCTATATGCTAATCAGTTTCTTCAAGACTTGTAAAAGATTGCTAAAGTAGCTTCTATTTAGCTGACTATAATTCCTGTTCTAATTGTTTTCACTAAGCCCTTCTTAAAACACCGCTTCATTCTCATTTATGGTTTTTTTTTCCTCACCATGAGTCCTTGCACCTGTACGTTGTGGCTTTCTTCTGGCTAACAACATCCATATGAAAATCATCAACAAAGTTTTTGGTGTTTCAGCAGATTCTTATTACGTCACTTAAACCAAATAAAATGGGTTTCTAGAGTGTGGCCAAGTGCCTGGCTTAGAGTGGAGGTGTCACTTCCTTTTAGAAAGCCTTGATGACTAGAGTAAATGAAATGTCATAGACATTTAAAGTGAATTTCCTTTTTCTTCACAGTCTTCCACAAGGTCACTAACCTGTCCAGAAGGAAACTCTTACTACCCATACTGACATGCCATCATGGAAAATCTTGACTGTTTAGACTCCTTGACTCTATCTTGTACTATATTCTCTCACTGATATGCAATGCAAGGAGAGTCCTCTGATCTTTCTAAAATGAATAAAGTCAACTAACATAGCCAAATGGACTGATTTTGAATTTTAGCATTAGATATTGACTATTGTAAACTCTTTTGTTCTTATAAAAAGGTATTTCAGCTCTTATGTAAGAGGTGCTTTTGTCCAAGCTAGCTTCAGATGCATAATCACTGATGAAAGTGTAAAGGAAAGTATTTCAAGTTCATATTAAGTGTAGATCTTGAAGCAATGAGAGCATGACTTAGAGGAGGTTATGCAGGCAGTGTGATTGTAGCAGGCTCAATTACAGTAGGAGTTAATTTGATAGGGATCATAGACCTACACTGTAGCCAATTAGTAGGATGGAACAGGAGTACACACAACAAAAGGGCTTGATAATAAGTGAAGTGCTTAGGAACAGAAGCCAAATGAAAATTAAATAAAAGGCTGTGATCCAAAAATCTATGGTCATGAGAACATGGGACAGCCTCCAAATGGATGATTATGGCATTTATCACAAGGTACATTGGGTCAAAATACCCATTGAAGGTTGCTACAGAAATTTCATAAACAGGAAAATACATGAAGAAAAAGGTGATTTGGAAAAGGAGGAAAATGCTAATCTTGTTTGATATCAGTTCTCCTGGATCTCCAAAGGTATGATACAGGCTTATATTCATTCTTCTTTCAGACCATAACTACTCTTAACTGACTTAGGATCCTATTTGCATTAGGTTTGGTGGTCATATTGTAGCAGAGAGAGCTATTTCCAGAGGGTGGCCCAACTTGGAGTGGTGGGCATGCACCATTTGGGCATGCACAATTTCTCCTGACAGGCAGGGAGCTCAAGGTGGGTCTCAGTTGAAGCCTGTCAGATTAGATCTTAAATTTGGGCACCCAGGAAATACAGTGTAGTATGATGGGAATCTCTTCTGTCTGTAAGAAACCAAATGGGGTGGGTACTTCACCCCAAATGTAGGTACTGCATGGCAGTATCACCTTGCAGGTAGACAGAGTATCTCAGGTTAGAAGGGACCCATAAGAATCATCAAGTCCAGCACCCTGCTCCTTGCAGGACTGCCTAAAACTAAACCCTATGACTAAGAGCATCCATCCAGATGCAGCTTCAGGCTGTAATAGCACAAATTAAGGCTTTAAGATATCATGCTTATGCTACAGCATGACTTCAGCAAGCTGCAGAAAATGCTTCCAGAATCTAAAAGAGTTATGATAAAGAGTTGCAATAAATAACGTAAACCAGGTTGGTAATATGGGCAGTCAGTTGATCCTTGTAGAAACTGGCCTAATGGCAGAGAGGCACAGTTAGATGGTGCACCAGGGAGACATCTAGGAAACCTAATATTCTGCTAAAAAGTCCAAAAATCTTGCTGCAGAAGGAATGAAAATCATATTACAAGAGGAAATAGCCAGAGACAGACCCCACCATGTTTGGATTAATGATTCTGAGGGTGTCCAAAAGAGCTGGATCAAAGAAAGTGCCTTTGAGATCATGCTGAGGAACCTCATGTGCTACACATTGAAATGATGCTAATAAAGTTATTTTAAAGCCTGAAAAGACTGCTATGATTATTGCTGTTGTAATGTAAACCAGACAGCCTTATCTTTTAATTTTGCATTAAGCTACTAATGTCTATTATGTAAACTCACCAGATGCTTACACTAAGAAGGTTTCTTTCTGAAAGGTTTCAGATTGTGAAGAATCTACCATCTACCATCTTTTCTTTGATTAAAGTGTTCCCTTTCTTAGTTGTTAACCTCATCTTTCTGGCTACCAATTATTTCATTATGTTACACACATTTCTTGCTGATTTGGAGATCAATACTCCAATATCTTTCTTTAACATTCAGAAGTGGATAACTTCTGTGATATAACATGTGACATAATAATCAGACTTCTCACCTTCTTTTACGTAATTCAGATGCCTTACAGAAGAGCATCAGGTCAATATAACTGCCTTTAACCAAACCAGTAATTTTATTAGTGACTGGTTGATAAAACCTGTCTCTCTTTCCCCATCATAGACTAAAGAAGTAATTAGTATTAATTACCATTAATTATAATCTTCACCATTTTCATACATATGTCATCCAATATGTGTTGGTTTGGGGTTTCTTTGGTAGGGCTGATGTCGGGCTGTTCATCCTAGCATTAACTGAATCATCCTATTTATGCTTTTTAAAATACTTCACAGTCATTAGCTTTCTTCGAGACAGTGGAGAAAGCAAATCAAAGACGAGGATGGAAAATGTGTGGTAAGCACACCATAGTTTGTAAAAGTGTAGCTAAAGAGCTCCTGTACAGTGGCTGGGAAAATAGCCCATGGTTAATATGGTTGTCTCTCCTGTTACACAGGTAAACAGTGACCTGTTCCTCACAGAGCAAGAGTGAAGAATCTCTGATTCTGCCACAGGAAGCTGAAAATGTACCCATTGCATTGTGTGGTGGCTGTGGATATGCAGAGCTCTGTGGTTTCCCTTTAGTTTTGGTGGGGACTGTCTTTGAGCTTCAGAAGGTGTTTAAAGTGGAAGATTCTCAGCCTAGAAAGAAATTCTTACAAGTTAAATTCATTGAAGGTGGAAGTTGGTTTGATTTTGTTGTTAAGAAAGCACAAATTGCTTGTCCAGTTTGCTGTTGAAAGCCTCCTGGGTACTGAATTTGAGTTATGCCTGTAGGGATCCTCCCAGTAAGGCAGTGCTCAGTCCAGCTGAAAGGCAAGCATCAGTCTTTTAGCATATGATCCTCAAGATAAACAAAATCTGTATCTGGCAGATGCAGGGTCAGTTGACAATGTTTTATGGCTATACATCAAGTGCTTGATACAAATCAATTCAGAAAAATTTGCCTGCTATTACTCAAGATAAAAAACCTTATAACCTGTGTTATTGGCTGGGCACAATGTTCACTTTACACCTTCCTGTTATATTTTCCAGAAAGAGAGTGGATGTTACAGTCCAATTATCTTCATTTATTAGAGGGAGGGGAACTGATTTACCAGGTTTTTCAAATTAATTTTGAGAACTGCTTAAAATGAAATGGTAGCAATACCATTCTCTCCAGTTCTTGTGGGTAACAGCAGGTGTCAGGTTATCTTGTTACTGAAGTGAACTTTCAAATGCAAGTTCATCTCTCAAAGGATTTGACACCTGAGAAATGATTGAAATCAGATATACAATATTAGTCTAGCAGGTTACAGTTTTCCACAAGGGAGAAAAAAAAAATACTGTGCTGTTCAAAATATTTCTCTTAGTTTATGGACATCAGATAATCTGGAAACATACTAACTCAGTTTGTAATAATGCACTTCAAATATTGTTGTCACTTTAATTCTTGAGGCATTAATTATGCTGCTGCATATAAAAAAAATTATATTTTCAGTTTGTCACGAGAAATAAGGATATTCTGTAGTGGCAGAAATATGGCAAGTAGTGGTAACTCTTCCTTATAGACTCTCCATGGTGAGCTATTGGATTCCAAGTCCATCCAACCTGCTATAAGCACTTGTCTGAGTTATATGGTAATTATCCTTCTCTCCCTGTTGACTGAATTTGGTATGTATATGAATCATGGTGTCATCCTGCCTTTTTGGACTGGAAATGAAATGCAGAACAACTAGGTTCTTCATTTAGCCACCTCAGTTAAGCATCTGAAGTTAAGCAGGAGGAATTTATGGGCTTAAAACTTCCCAACTCAGTATCTTTTTTGGCAAAATGAAAGTGATTGAGAAGAAAGCCCTGATTCAACAAAGCTAAATGAGATTTATCATCAGGTTAATAGAAACATAGAATAATTTAGTTTGGAAGGGGTCTCTGGAGATAATCTGATCAGCTCTCCCCCTACTCAAAGCATGACCATCTGTGATCAGGCTGCTCTGGGTCTTGTATAGGAATGCTCTGAGTATCTCCAGGGCTAAAGATTCCACAATGGATTCACTTTTCCACCCTACCTGGTGTCATAAATGTGTTGGCCTGTGGCTGAGTATGCACCTCAGCCTTAGGTGATTGTATTGCTTTATCCTCAGAGTCTGCATTAAAGTCATTGAAAGCAATAGCTTACAGGGAATGAATTAGATACAGCATTTGAAAAGTGTATCTGAGGCAAACAGCTGCCTCTAAGTTACGAGCATTTTTCAGTGAGAAGAGATCCATGATGAAATTTTAAAATGCATTCTTACAGGCAGCAGCTGACAATGGCTCCATTTTGGCTTGTAGTTACTGTAGTTACTATTTTGCTAAAGGTTAGGTCCTTTTACAAGTTGTGGGGGGGTGGTGCTTCTGAGGAACCAACCAAACAAAAGGCCAACATTCCATTAAATTGTTTGTGACTGTGGTGGGTCATCCATAGAACTTGATAAATAACATTATGGTATGATTAAGAAATAAAACCAAGTGTTTTTCCCTGAAGTTCCTCTACATTAGGATAATTTGTATAAGAAAAACAGATAAGTTGATGTAATAAATGTACTTTTGAAAGTGAACAGAGTGGGACATAGTTAAAACTAATTAAATGGATAAAAAAAGGAGACACAAAGCCTAAAAAATCCATGTAATCATGAGGGGCAGGTAGTTCTAATTGAATTGTCCAAAAAAAGAAGTCCATTAAAAAACTTTGTATTTAAAAGCTAGAAAAATATCTATATAAAAGGCCTTGGGGAGGGTCATTAAAAAGTAACTAAGTAAGCCAAGGAAGAACCTAAGCAGCAAAGGTGGCTATCTGCAGTCCCAATTGCATCAGGATCTGCTTAATCCCAGTCTTTAGGATCACTAAAGGATCACAGCTATTCAAGTGGGTGAAAATTTGTGCAGCCACAATGTAGTAGTTCCTTTTATGCATATACATGCATTCCTCAGATGAGCTATCATTTGCTTTCACTGAATGTGCTTTGGTGTAAGAAATGAAACAACTAGTGATTTTGAACTAGTGCTTTAAACATCAGAACTAGACCCAAATAGTCCCCAGTGACTACAGCAGGTTGCTAGCAGACCTGTCCAGATATATTGATAATAATAAATTGGGTAAATCTGTCCAATGCATATGGTTCAAGTGCTAGAAATGGTAATGCTTCCAATCTAAGGTATGTCATCAGTAAATTTAATGCTGTCTTCATCCATCATGAGCAACAAATGCAAGTCTGCTGAGAGACTGAAGGATTCAAGGGAGTTTCTATACAGGACTTAACAAAACATATCACCTGATGACACCATTATTCTGTTGTCTTATGACACTGTCTTCCATGTCTCAGACTTTTACATTTATGACATAGTACATACTGTGTTTTACGTTAACTGTTGTCTGGCAATGCCATACTTCCATTATCTGTCATGTCTGTCCTTTTTTTATCATCATTCTTGTGAGCTACTTGTTGTTGTGTTTCTTTTTTATAATATGAGAAGATAATTTCTTGGCTTCCTTCCTGGACTGGCCTCAAGGTGTTTTAGGTAAAAGCTGACATGCTTTTAAATGTTCTGTCCAGCCTGGCTTTAGAAAGTCAGCCTAAACCCTGGGAGCATTCACTACCTGTTTAAGTCTTTAGATCAGCAGATCAGTTGGCAGAAACTTTTCTTTAAAAGTATGTTTCTTTTTCTTATTATTTCTAAAACCTGGCAGGCCTGGGAGTCATGGAGCACTATCGCTAGAGAGTGACTATAAGGGAAGCTGCAAGTGGTCTCCTGTGCCAGCTAGTGTGTATAGCTGCACTGTACCTGAGAGATGTGCTACCACATCTCTTGGGTACAGGTGCTTCTGCCAACCCCACAAATCATTATAAAAATGGGGAAAAGAATACAACAGCCTGGGGCTCAGTTTTCATATCTAAAAGTGCCTTGCAGTTTGCAGAGCACCTCTTGAAAATGAGGCTGGGACACCCTCATTTCTTCAGCAGTTGGCATCACCTCCACATTTAGAGCTCTTCTTGTTCTCACTTTCCACTTTTCCTTAGCTTGCTGTCAGAAATCTCCTCTGGCTGATTTTCTTGTTTTGCACACTGCAGTGTCCATGTTCTCTACAGATGTGGGAAGCAGTGGTTAAACCTCCCCCCCTCCCCCTTTTGGTCTATCTTCAAATAATGATGCCATTATCTTTTGGCAGCAGGATTGGATAGCATTAGGTATCTCCATTCATTTCAGTGCATCAGTCAAACCAGCCAAAGAATATATTAGATAGGATCACAACTTTATCTGTCTAATACATAATGTACCAATGTAGCACAAGAAGGGCTGTTCAAATTGATTGAATTGGGTTTTCCTACAGTGCTGCTTTGTGTAGAGTGGGAAATATACTGTATCAAACAATCTACAGGAACAGCAGTCACGGTGTGACTAATCACAGTAATACTAATACCAAATAATCTCATGAAACTTGAACAGGAGGATCAATGTTCCACTCACTTCATATAAATGGCCTATGTTATAAAAGTCAACAGAGGGAGGTTAGATACTACTACATTTAGAGCCTGGCATAGGTGATACAGGTGGAGTGCTTCAAACACCCTGATTTTACAAGTGCTTGCAAGTGTCCTTAGATGTAAAGTGACTAAAGCCATCAATACAGGTGTCAGCAACCTTAAAATAAATAAGTTAGAGGCTTCTGACTGTTTCACAGTGTTTCTTAAACAGTGATCTCTGCATAAATTTTTCCACTCTGAGCTTCTTGCATCCCACCCTTGAAAACAGTCAGTCATTCACCTGGGACAACTGCAGAGGACAGTGTTTGAAGGCTCCATGGTGATGGGAGGTTGTCAACATTAGCCTTCAGACAAAAAAGTAATCATAGAAATGATGCCATGGGGAGCATAAAATGGGAGCTTCTGCTAGAAAAAGCTTTCAGCTGAAGAGAGCTCATTTGAGCTTCCTCTCATTCTATGGAATAAAGAGTTTGCACAATTTCCGTTTCCCGACCCTGCAGTGCCAGAGCAGGTGGCTTTGATGCACCTTAGCTGAGGCAGGAGAGAAGATGAGCTCCAGGGATTCGCTTCCTAGAGGGAGATGGTGTTTGGCTCAGTGAGAAAAGAGAGTGAGGAGTAGTGACCTGAAGAATGTAAGTTCAACTCCCAGCCACCACTGTGTATCAGGTATGCTGCTCTCATTTGTACTCCCACAACAGCTTGAGCAGTTAGTGACAGGTCATTTCTATTCAGGAGCATCAGCTGTTTAGATGGTCAGTTCTTTGGGTGTTGGATCTTTTTGTGTGTCTTTTTCCTTATTTTTTTCTTTATCTAGCTCCTAAATAATGCTAATTTCTCCACTGTTCTAATGCTGAGGCTATTTCAGTCTTCATGTACTGACTTTCCCCAACAACTGTGCCAAGGCAGTGCTGCAGCAGGGCCTGTCTTTTACTCTGCTTTTTCCCTCTTTCCATCATGCTAAAAATCACCCTGATAAAACTTTTTGATTTAGACCCTTATCTCAAACAAAGAGGGAATTATTTATAATCAGAGGAGACCTGATTTTCACCACTATAGATTGATGCATGTTTTAGAGCATTCACCTTTAAGGTATCCAGAATACAATCTGCTTGATCCTTTGTGGATTGTAAATTTCTAGAGTTGGGCTTCTTTGTTCTTCTTGTCTGCTGAGGAAAGCTTTATGATCACAATTACATTATCTTGTCTGTAGTAGTGCAGAACTGGGACCCTTCTTTCTATCAGGAAGCCTTTTCTTTACTTTCATATCAATAAAGTGATTCTTAGACCAAGGTTCATCCCTAATAAGCAATGTGAGAATTGTACCTGAACTAAGAAATATTTTTCCCCTCTGTGTGCCCTAAGTTTCAGAATATCAAGGAGCTTACATGCTTTGAATCTAAGACAGAGCTTACAGTTGAAGAGCTTTTTTATCACCTTCCATCAAGCAAAAAACCTCCAGGTGGATTAAGCTGTGTATGTAAGAAGCTTACAAGGTAGCAGGTGTCAAGTCCCAGTAAAGGTCATTCCATTAGGGCTATTCTCTTCTCAGACACAGATTTCCTTGTGGACTTCTGTAAAACTGCCACTGAGACATCGGCGCATTGTTTTACAGAGCAGGGATGTTCAGCAAAATGCTGAAGCGTGTGCAGCATATTTGCTTGGGGATTTTAGGCTGAAGTCTGGCTTTTGGAGTGTGGCCCAGATAAAATACAGTGACATGGTTAGAGACTGGTAGAAGGGTAGGAAAAATGTCTTCCCATGATCCCATTACAGCTATCCAAAAATTGTCCACATTATGTGGACAAGATGTCAACAGTATATAGAACTAGTTGATAAAAAGAATTAAAAATCAAAATCCTTATTACATTATGACTGAGAGCCTGAAATGAGATTGAAACACACTTGATGCATCCAAGTGTCTATTGTTACAACATCAAAGGAGAAAGACTTGCTATAAAAATGAGTAAAAGTCATGTGACAACTCATTCTGCAAGACATTTCAAGGCATGAGCAGACAGCATTCAGTCAGCACTCTTGGATCATATTTCTGATTCTATCTTCAGAAAAATAAGGATCAGAAACAGAATTTTTCCTCTATTTTTCCTCTTTTTTTTTCTTCTTTTATTTTCTCTGCCCCTCCCCCTTTCCCTTCCCTCTCTCTCCTCTCCCTCCTTTTTTTTTTTTTTAAATGGGAATGATGTAGCACAAGATGCTCTAGCTATACACATATGCCTTTCTTGCCCAGACTGCACCCTGTAGCTTTGCCCCTAGCTGTAGGCTTACAGGGAGTGAGCAGAAGGTGAAGGGTGGAAGAGGCCAGCAACGCATGATGATAGTTTCAACATTTGATAAAGCTGCTTGAAATGAAATCTTGGGGAGGAACAGTTTGGAGAGCTTAGTCAAACTTGTGCTATTTCAAAGAATGCTGTTATGAAATCTTGTATACCTACTTAAAAATTAAAGCTGACAGAGTGACTTGCAGCAGATGTCCTTCAGAAAACAGAACTAGCCTTATAGAAACCAGGCAATACTGCAGGAAAGAAATGGTGAGAAATCTGATCAGATGAGCAAAAACAACAAAGAATTCCAAGTACCTGTGAAGGAAAAAGCCTGACAGACAATTATGAAGGTTAAGGATATTGCAGAGAAGTCAAATGATTTTGCATCTTCTGTCTTCTCTTCAGATACCTTCTCTTCAGATACTTCTCAGACAGTAAAGATGAGCCATTCATTGATTGACACGTCAACAGGAGAAATGCAACAAGCAGCTGATAAATCAAAGTGCAGAAAATAAGTTGTGAAGGATCTTAAAACAGTGGCTGAACCACTGGGGGAAAAGTGCAGTCTTCACTAATCTATTATACTAGAAGACAGCGTACCACAAGTTTATTTAAGTAGGCTTCAGTAGAGATTTTGGGAATTTCATGATGTTAATTATTGGTCTGGTACCTAAGAAACTGGTTGAACTGACATGAAAGAGCATATTATAAAAAATATAGATGATCACAATGTTAGTTCAGGTTGACATAGTTTATGCAGATCTCATGTGGTTAGAAAAGATCCACTTGAAAAGTTATTTGGGTTTCAGAAAATCTTTGACCAGCCAGAAGCTTTACTGCAAGTTTTGTAATGGGTTTTTCAGAAAGTGAGAAGTTCAGTGGTGTGAGCGTTAAATTTTTGAATATCAGCTGATCCAGCAGCAATTTCCTGCATACATGTTCTAATCCTGCAGCAATGGTGAGGTACTTTGAATTACTTATATACCCTTTCATGGGAGTAGTGCAACTGTGCTTGTTTTTGTAGAATGGTATAGAAAAGACAAGATAAGGGTTTCTATTAATTCTCCAGAAAAATGGGAACCGAGAATGACTTAAGAAAAAGAGAGCAAGTTGAACGGGTTAAAAGAGGTACTTTATAAGCCGTGCATAAGTAACCTGGTGGAGACTGGTGGTGTGAATCCTCCCAGGTTTAATTTTTAGGTCAGGTTTAGACATCCCTGTGTAGAAGGCTGGCATATTCACATTAGATGGAGATAAAAACAACCCTGAGGGCAAACAGACCTTTGAGATTTGGAGTCACCATCCCTGGATGTGTTTAAGCATCGTTTAGATGTGGTGTTGGGGGATATGGTCTAGGGGTGAACTTGTACAGTAGGGCTAATGGTTGGACATGATGATCCCAAGGGTCTTTTCCAACCTAAATGATTCTGTGATTCTGTGAACATAAACCATGCTCTGAATAGTGGGATAAGGAAAAAACTTCCCAAATACGGTGGCTGGGTCCTGGCTGCTCACTGGGGGTTTTTCATTGCTTTAACCACTGAAGACTTTTGTGTTGACTACTGTAGGAGGATCCCTACTAGATGAGTCTGATCCAATATGGCAATTCCTGTGTTTTTTATCTTGTGTGATAGAATGAATATCAGTTGAGCCATACATTAGATCATGGCACCATGGTGGACTTCTGCTTGTGGTTACTGAACTTGGTATTTCAGAAGCTCTACTGGCTTCTATACTTGCTAAATTCTGAAGTCTCTGTTGATTTGGTGGCGCAATTTTTCATGTTTCTTATAATCACACTCCTCATGTTGATCCTACTTGGCAAATGATAGTGAGCTTGTGAGCTTTGTAGGCTGCTTGAAAACTGTGAACTCTGAAGGGTTTTTGCTTTTTTTTTTTTTTCTTTAAATATTTTATCTCCCAGCCTTGGAATTATTCATTGGATTAATGTGTGAGCTGCTCCCCTTGGAAAGAGACTAGCT
The DNA here is from genome assembly GCA_025345505.1 of Todiramphus chloris collaris. Classification (NCBI taxonomy): domain Eukaryota; kingdom Metazoa; phylum Chordata; class Aves; order Coraciiformes; family Alcedinidae; genus Todiramphus; species Todiramphus chloris. The sequence goes on from JANVCC010000020.1 coordinate 53,752,988, forward strand.
GTGAGGACTTTCCCTGTATTTCTTCTTGAAAGGAGACCATTTATGTTAGGAGCCACTGTTCTTGTAGTATGGCTGGCTTTGAGACAGTATTTTCTCCAGAGGGAGGCTCTTTGGTTGGGAGCAGCTGCTGCTGGCAAGCTCTCCTGGAAGAGATCTTGTCCCCTGGAGTTTGGGCTGAGTGGAGACCCTGTTGCAGGGAAGTAATGCTGCTGGACCAGGGCCAGAGCAGAGTGCGCAAGAGTGGGAGACTCTCTTAGCAAGGGCAGCTTCCCTCAGTTCTTGCAGTGGGCTGCCACAGAGCCCGCCTATCTCCGATGTCCTTAACCATGGAGGGCTCCACATCCAGGGGCTGTGGCCTCTTGGAGCCAGTGGCATCCCCTTGGGGACAGATCTAATTGCTGGGATTTGCAATAAAGGCTTTGTGCATGTCAAGTGTTTGTTTACATTGTCTAATGATGATTTGTATCACATTTAGAGTATGTTTGATTTAGTTAGATGCTGTTACCATGTTTAATATTTTAGTGCGTCTATAATAAACACAGTGAAACCTGCACAACTCTCCACCTCCATTAGGTATCTTCTATCTTAGGGAACCACGTTAAGGGATTGCTGAGGTTTCTCCTGCAGTTTTGTCTGACCTTTAGTAAAAGACACCCTCAGCCAGGATACTTATGATTTTTGCTACTCCATTGGATGGACTACCTAAGACAGGTTTCAGTCTGTTTCATTAATAATAATTTGTTTTTCCTCCGTGTGCTTCCATGTTGGTGTGCATTGTCTGGCTTGTTTTCTCTTTTTTCACTTCTGTCCTGGAGTTTTTAACTCAGGTGGTCCTGTTTTATTCTGCTTGAGCCACTCATCAGTAATAATATATTTCAATTATTTCCTTTTGCTGCTTCCTTTTTAAGAGAGAGTATATATATAATATACATAGTATAGTGTTAGGTAAGACATGTTTAGCATTCTTGGTGAGATTGTTGATTATTTCATCTCCTCTCTCTATTTTTTGCCATTTTAGCTTTTGGTGAACATTTTATATTATTGTGGGTGCTACATGTCTGGGACTTATAAATTACTTTACTTCCAGCACAATAAACTTCCTTTTTGTTTTTTAAGTAGAAAAGCAGTGCCTAGAAATTCAGACTTGGATTTTATTGTGCTAGCCACTGTATCTTTGAATAGTAAGAGAAAATACCTTCCTGTTATGTCTTAACAAGTTACCTGCACAGAAAGAAGTTAATATGTTCATAATTAGATAGGAAGGGAAACCAAAGAATATGTAGCTACCCATTCACAGATAATTTTAGTCTTTCATTTGGCAGTGCAGACACAGAGAGTCTGATGTACCTTTGTAGGGCCCTGCAGGGTGCATCAGCTTAAATAAGATTCTGAGCCCTGTGGCCAAGAGCTCTGGGCAGTGGCTGAATTGGAATTCAGACTCCCAGTCCCCTTCTTGAAGTGCTGCTGAGAACCTGGGATTGGACTAGAATGTTTCAGGGTGCTGTCTCTTAACTGTAAGACTGTATAGTCGACCTGGATCCCCATTACATTTAATTTAGTTTTGAATTTATGCCTGGTATCAGTTCTAGCCAGCTGAGCCCTCAGTGCAAACTAAACAGAATTCTTAATTTTTGTATTTTCTCCATACAAGGATACAAGGTGTTGGAAAAGGTGCAGTAGAAAACAAATCACCAACTATTTCAAAATGTCTCTTTCAGCTGAGTTTAGTTAAAGGGGCTATTCTAGAAGCAAGAAAAAAAAAATCACAGTGATGGTTTTAATTCTAAATAATCTATGATGTACTTGGATGTTTCGTTCAGCTTCTCTACAGCCACACCTTGGGACTTGCTGATTTTTGCTCTGTCTGAAGTAACCAGAAATTGTGGATTTTGGTAATCCAGAAATATAGGCATTGTTGTAGAAGCCTGCAATCCAATCCTAGCTATACATTTTATTAAAAAAAAAAAAAAAAAAAACCCAAAAAAAAGAGGAAGAAAAAAAGCTTTGGCAATAGCTTCTGTCAGTCACATCATAACTGTGATTGTGTTTAGTGACAGCAAAGAACAAAGCCATGACAGACTGAACAGTGAAACAGCCTCTCTGGTTCTGTGCTGTCTGCAGAGGCTCTGCATAACCACTTACCTGATCCTCCCAATGGCAGGAAAAAGTGGGGCACAGGAAGGGGGAATTGGTTGTGATCTGCATATATACATAGGAACATGCAGGTATTTCTGCATGAATGAAACCATGGTGCTTGCTAGAGCTGTGTGTGCTGTCCCAGGCTAGATTAAAAATGAGTTTGCACATATTTTCTGTCAGAATCATTTCATTTGGAAAAATAGGGCTTGAATATAGGAACAGTACACAAAATGAATCCATTCCCTAAGCTTCACTCCCTGCCTTCTTTCTCCCATTGAAACCCAGTGAATCTCACCTGTACATTTATAATCCAGAGGGGGTCTTGCTATCTCACTGGAGCTAGAGGTATGGAACCATGTCATTATTATTTGACTTCAGTGTGTCAGCTGGTGGTATAAAAGGATGAACCTGAAGTGCATCTTTGAAGATCTAGCTATTTGCTATATAGAGCAATAAAATTTACTCAAAATGATTTTTAATCTATTAAAAATGCAGAAGCAGGCAAACAAATACCTGTTTATCAAACAACCGCTAGCCAGACTTGAGAGTAAGGCTGGTCTTGGGCATATTCGATGCTCAGGTTAGACCTTCTTCACATGTGTTATCCTAGTGCATGGCACACTACATAAATTATTTCTGTTTAGCAAGAATAATATGTGCAAAGATCCTGTGTTGCAGGTAGAAGTTAGGTGCATCGTTTTGTGTCCTTTGCTACTTTCCTCAGTAACAGCTGGGACATTGATTATTTGTACATAATTCAAATCCAATTCTTATGTATATGTTTTCACACATAAACACCTACATACATATAAGGCACTTGACTCAGTATTTTTCAAAAGCCAACGATGTGTTTGGAGCATAACTTGAAGCATCTTTTGAAAGATGTGCAATTTCAGGACATGCTATACATCCCAATCCCCTCATTCTAGGCAGCTGAAGTTCATCTGTTCAATGCTGTTGTTTTCTTTTGACATAAGGACTCCAAATCCCACCAAAAAAAAAAAAAAGTGTTCCTTGTAGAAATGAGGACCCAACTAAGTATTTTGTCATGGTTGGTGACAATAAGAAAAAACCCAGCAAAGCTTAAGATGCTATCAGAAATTACCTTGTTTTTCCCCCCCTATAACACATGTTAAATTATCTGGTAAGCCTTGAAGCTGTGCATACCTGATGATTAATTTATATTATGTTGTGTTTAAAAAAAAAAAAAAGGGGTTCTATCATGCTAGATTTACAGCATTGCAGAGTTTCACAATGTTGCAATGCTGTCTTCAATTCAGCCGCTTCATATTGAAATTTCACACACAATAATTGGCTGACCTTCACAGCTATGGCAGAAACTAATTAAAGCTGTAAGGCATTGCTAGCTATGCTTTTGTGTGAAATGTGAAGTTTGGTGATAATGAAATATGGGGTGCAGCTGTTATTGTCTCAGATAGTCTGTGCCCTTGGTTCACACTAATGAAGAACAGCAATTATTAAACAAAAATTATTTTCAACCATTAATTATTTGTGTTTTGATAGACTAAATGTCCCAGCAGCAGCTCCTCTCTTCTTCTTCACTTCTTCAAAAAAATCATTTAATGTCTTTTTACAAGCTAATAGGAGAGTCCCCAGGATGCTGCATGAGACTTTTACTGGAAGATTGATATTCGGAGGAATGGCTTTACTCTCATTCTGTTGTTCATTGCACAAGACACTGTACCACAAATAAATGAATGTTTTAGATGGGATGATGTTAAAGTTTGGGGATTTCGTTCCTCTGGGCAGAATCTGTGGGGAACGCAATCATTATTCCTGTTGTTACATTCATAAAGCAGGCAGGGTACGTGCAGTGGGATTTTATGGGTGAATGGAAAAGGCATATATCCTGTGGTCTTTTTCACCCCTTTAACAGAGTCCTCTCTGATGTGACTTCAGCAGCAGAAAAGATCCATTTTTGGTTATGGTGTATTGGTGACGCTGTTCAGTTGTCTCCTCATTCCTTAGATTGTCTCTTGGGAGAATAATTTTGGTTTTCCTCACTGATTTGAAATGTGGACTATGCCTAAATGCCTGTGTCTTTGTCTGTTATGCTTGTGTGCTTAGCCACTGTAGTTCCATGAATATGGAACAGCATTGACTGTAATGCTTAAGGACTGCTACAATTTGTGTCCTCCAGTCCACTCCATTGCTTGCCATTCTTTCTTTTCTTCACCTATACCTATTGCCAGTCCTTCCCTATGTCAATCCCCCAGTCCCATGTGAGTTTCATGAATAACCAAAGCCCTCCTCCTGTCTGCTAAGGTGATCTTTTTTACGTCAACATGGTGTGACCATGTTTCACTTGAAGGTTGCTGTCTGCTCAGATTAGCTGGAGGGAGGGCCTCATGCTTTTCAGAGACAACCAGACAGGCCAGCTGCAGAAGTGGGAAAATAAGGCTCTCTCAGCTTACACGATTGACATTTTCAGTGTTCAGAGGTGTTGAATTTGGGCTTGTTGGTTTGAAGTTTGTTGGTTTTTTTGAGGGGTTGGTGATATGGAAGGAATTGGGTGAGGTGCTGGTGGTATGCTTTGATTAATTTATTAGTATGTTTTTGAAGATTCCAAGGAAGACTCTCACCCTACTCCAGTCTGGGATGTTGTATAACTTCCATGACCACTGCAAGCAGCAGTGGTAGGTCTATCAAACTGAAGAGCAAGGTGTGCAGTCTGAGATGACAGGGTACCTACAGCTAACACATACACGTGACAGCCAGCACTGCAGTCATGAACACAGTGGGGTGACACAGGTATATTGTATTTGTGAGATGCTAAGAGCATGGAAACCTGAGAACTGCCATTAGAAAGTGTGGCTGTTCCACCCTCCAGAAGCGACTTGTTGGGAGTTTCAAAAACAAAGTGTTTTCAGTGATAATTCCTGTTCTATAGAAACTATATGACTCCTGTGAAAATCTCAACGTGGTCATTGATCAGCAGAGGTCTTCCATGAGAGACGTGTTTTGGAGGGACAAATACTTGCTGGTTCACCTTCATACTGTTGCTGATCCTGTGTTGTTGGCATCTGAAACATCAACTCCTGAGTGATGAAATATATGCAGTGATATTAAAAGATGAAACTGTTCTTAGGAAGGTATCATTACATCTTTGTCTGTGCTTGGAATACATGAATATTTTTCTGCCTGACAGCCATGATTATACAGAAGGATAATCATTTACAGAAACAATTATTTCAGAGGACTCCTTTGGATAAATGTGCCATTGTGGGTTTGTAGATGGTGATATAAGAAGATAACTTATGTGCATGCTTCATTTGTATGCGTCTTGAATAGATACTGTTGCCTGTACCTCAGGAAGAGAGCAACAAAGCTAAAACAGAGACGACTTAACCCTCCTCACTTCACTGATTTCCAAGAGTTGCTCCATTTGATGTTTTCTGAGTAAGGCTCTCTTTAAGTCTTAGCACTTTAAATACTTAAATATCTTCAGATGTCTACCCCACATCCTCAGCTGGGAATTTTGCATTCCCTGAGCTAGCCAAACAGCAACTCAGTCAGGTTTGTTGGTAATGGTATTGAGTAACTTTCCCTGTCTCTATAGTTCTCCACTTAGAGTTGGTACCAGAGAGAGTCCAGAAATGGTGTCAGGTCAATTCAGATCCCAGTGCATGTGGCCAGCTTGGCTCCCAAAGGTAAATCCTGGTCTTGAGCATGGGTGTGGACTGCCCTCTAAACCAGGCAGGGCTTTCTGCATCTGAGTGTACGGGATGGTGTATGTCCCACCAACCCAGCTGTGATGACAGCCCCCGCTGTGGCTGCCCTTCCAGCATTACTGGGTGACTTCACAGAGCTTCAGATGTATTGTCTTGTGTACATGTATGTAGTATCTTGTATGTGCATTTAATATTTTCTATAGATCTTGAATGCAAGAAAAACAAAGCTACTGTCAGCAGCCAGTAGCCATGATTAAGAAGGCAAGGCAGAGGGATGATATATATATTAATATAAAAAAAATGTTATGTAAACTTGAAGTTTTCTAGGCTTCTTTACTCATGTCTGTTCCAGATTTATCATTATCTTTGGTGGTATCTTGGCTGTAGCAATTTGCTTTCTGAATACGTAGCACATATGTGTAAAAGTACAAAGCTAAAGATGGTGTATGTGAGTGTGCATGTGTGTGTCTGTGCGTGCATGCATGCAAATTATAAAAGCAGACAGTTTCCTCTTAGTTTCACTTTGCAGCTTCTGATGTTTACTGTGACAAATTTCTGTAAGAAGGGATTTTATATGCTGATTTATTTGTGAGGCCAACTGTATGACAATAATATATTGCATTTTTTTTTTGAGTAGCCATCTTTTTGTGACTTTTTAAAGAGATCCTGACCTAGATGGGTGAAATTAAATGAGCAAGTCACGTCTCACAGTTAAAAGTATATTTGAAATTACAGAAAGCTTTTGTTTTATCTGAATGGTATAAAAACTATAGCAGGAAGATGAAATTCAGTCCTCCTGATGCAATCTGACAAACACATGGAACGCAATTGCTTGTAGTAGTAGTGTTTACAAGGCGCAAAGATGTTAGTGTACTGGGTAGAAAGGCGAGGGTTTACAGCTTGATGAAAAGGATATTCCCTGTGATATAAATATGCTATCCAGCAGGTCTGTAATAAAGTAAAACTAATGAAAGACCAACAAAATACTAATTTTCTAATCCTGGTAAATAAATAACTGAGCTTTTTAAAGTAAAACAAACAACAAAAATCAAACACCAGAGCTATAAAGAAATTATTTCCAGTAGTTTGACAAACAGCACTTTGCTGTGTTACTGTTGTCTTTCTGTCAGTATATACAAATTTAGTGTGCAAAGATACTATTTACATGCTTTGTCTGTCTCATGCACAAAGAGAAATGAGAAGCAGCATATAAGTAGTTGCTTTTGACTATGCAAATTTCAGCTCTTTAAAAAAAAATCCCTCCATTCCTTCTCCGTTTGAAGCCCATATCACAACTGTGGAAAAGTCCAAACATGAGGCTGAGATTGACTCTGTTAGTGGAACTGTTTTGAGCAGTCGTTCTGTAAGACTCACAGCTTCTCTTTCATGGAGTCTTGTGACAGTTCAAAGTTAAGTAGTAGTATCTTCAGAAAGCTTTACTGTTACGCTGAAGTTTAGTAATTGACACCAATAATATCACAACATTAAATCAGCCACCTTTTTTTATAGTGGATAAGGCAGTCTGCTTGTAAATATGTTAAAGGAGAGATAGCATGTAGGTGGCAGAAGAATTATGCTACAATTTTAACAGTTAATAAATCTTTATTTAAGCAAGGGACCGCTAAAATTTAATTAGGTATATAAAAGCAGAGATCATTCTAAAGGTAAAACATGCCAATTCTCACAAGAAAAAACATATGCGTCATGGAAAAAGAATAAGTTAAAGTGTAATCTTCAGTTACTATGGCAGTAGAAAGGCTTTTATTAAGGTTGCAGGCATCTAAGTTGAAAAAATGAGACAAAAAGAGAAGAAGAAAAGACTTTTTTCAGGTTTTGTATGCAAGTATAAAAACTCTCTATCCAGTAGTAATGCTGCCTGCCCTGCTTGCTGGTATTATTGCCAACACAGCATCTCTATGCTTCCTGAAGGACAACCCTTTGGAAATACCATCTCACAACACAGTTGCTCGTGCTCTGCAGCCAGGCCTCTGTACTTCAGTCAGCTGAAGCCTTTTTTAGTATTAGCTGCAATGCCTTGGAGAGGGGTGCTGCTCATATAAACCTTTGTGCACATCATGAAATAAATTGTGAGTGGCATGAAAAGTCAGACTAAGTCATTTTGGAAGATGAAAATGATATTGGACAACACATTGCTCTTGGCAGGTTTGCTCGTGTGCCAGCCAGTGTGCTTAGTAGGTAGTAGGGAGAACAGAGGAATTCCTGGTTTTAACAAGCTATGTAAGTTAGCAGAATGGTAGGGGTTGGAAAGGACCTCTGGGGATCATCTTGTTCAACGCCCCCTGCTAAAGCAGGTTCACCCAGAGCAGGTTGCACAGGGTCCCATCCAGGTGGGTTTGGAAAGTCTGCAGAGAAGGAGACTCCAAAACCTCTCCGGGCAGCCTGTTCCAGGGCTCTTTCACCCTCACAGGAAAGAAGTTGCTCCTCTGGTTAGTGTGGTGGCAACAGTGCTGTGAAAATAAAGTACCTCTTTTTGGCCCAGCATTACCAACATCTCTGAAGAAAAATCCTTGAGATTTTATACTCTTAATCTTTTGTGGAGATGAAAAGAAACCCCAAAAGCTAAAGTTATATGACTTATTAAAGGATCTCTTAAATTTATAAATCTGTATGAAGTTAAGAACAAAATCTCTCTGCACGTTGCATTTTTCCCTGAATTCTGTCACTCTTGTGGAAGTTGCCCTGAGTTTTACTGTGTCCAAGCTAAAAACACAGGCAGTGCAGGCTGCACCACTGCTGGCTGCAAGTGTAGCAACCTCTGCTTCCTGCACAGAAGCACGGTTACTTGGTCAGTGAGCTGAAGTTGTGTAGATTATTATTATATAGATTATTCATACACTTAGCTGTGAGTGTTGAAGGGTCTGTGGGGAGATGATAGAAGCTGCTTTTGTATCACCTCAGATAAAAGTCTCCTCACTAGGATGTGCTGGTTACCTGAAATGCTGTCACTGGTCAAAGCTTTGTACGGTGGAGTGCGGAGCTGACCCTAGGGGCTTTGCTTGCTTTCGTAACAGAATTATTAAATAACAAACAGCCTTTCATTTTGCCCAACTAGGACACAGTCTTTATTTGACCTTTCCTGCTCTTCCTGTTGTACTAGCCCCTAATCCTTTTGAACCTTTTCGTAGCCAACATGAGATGCCCATGGAGTCTAGACACAGCTATGTGGTGTAACAAATTGTCTGGGTAAACTGCCAAATCTATACTGGAGATTCTGAAGAGCAGCTTGTACAAATATCTGTCAGAAATAACATGGTGCCGTTCATCCTGCTTTAAGGGTCATTTACATACAATGTAAATGACCTTTTAATTAAGGTCCTCCTGTTTTCTGCTTTTATTTGATTTCTGTGAAAATCAACTAAGAACAAACTCTTATTTTAACAGAATATATTTTAAGCCTGTTTTTGGCCAAGTGAGGGGTACCAGAATGGCAGAGTGCATGTTATCTAAAAGGCCACCTTCTCAGCAAGGGATATGTTTGTGTTGCTGGCCATTCATCTTTTTGTTTTGTCACGGAACATGACACAACCCAGAAAAGCTCACTCTGTGGGGCAAACCCTCTTAAATGCCACATCCTGTATGCTCCAGGCAAGGACAGTCACAGCTTGGCTAAGGAAGGTGTCTCTCACGTTTCAGCTTTCAATACTAATTTGTTCTGGCAAGAGTGCTGGACGTACACCGAGTTACTCACATTCGTATAAGGAACTGATCTTGTGGTAGGAACTAAACACTTTTGATTTGAGTTGAACGTACATATTCTGGGATTTGCTTTCTTTGTGGCTAAAAGAAACAGCAATTTCATATTCATATGAATCCAATGCTTCCAGTTTTTTGAGAAATGAAGGAATGTTATTAGTACCAGTTGTGCATGTAGCATGCAAGTTTACACATAAAATACCAATTCTTGTATTCAGCTGTGTCAATTTTCTATATTTTGGAGGGTAGATGGAGCTTCAATGGCTAGGATGTTTTGCTTACACATTTGACTATTGAAGTATGGACATAAATCAGTTGGCAGCAGAAGAACTTTGGTCTCTAATGTTCTTACAGTGTAATGGGCATAGACTTCCGTTATTGATGATGCAAGACCAAAGCAGATACCTTGAACCAAACATACTGGACAAAAAAGGTCACCTTCTGTTCCATCCACATGATCCCATAGTGGCCTGCTGGACAGATGGTTTGGTTATGACATGGTGAATTGCAAAGATTTTTGTTCCTCTAAAGTAATTGTTTGTACCAATCACAGGCTTTGTATGTGTAAAATTCCAGCCAGATGTTAGAACCAGAAATGAATCATGTCACCGTGAGTCATTGATTTTGCTGGGAACTAGCAAAACTAGGTCAATACCTATCATGATTCGCAGTGGGACATGTTAGTGGGAGTAAAGGAATAGTGGTGGCTTCCTTTGGAGCATATTCTTTGTGTTTAGAGATCTGTTCTGCTGTTGTTGCTAATTTACTGATACTTCAGCCTGAATTGTTCATAGTGTTTGAACCAAAATCTTTAGGATCTAAAATACTTGAGACTACTGCCTTGTCCAAAGTAACCAGTTTTTGTGCTACCTCCTCTCTCTTTCTCCTTCCTCATATCCAGCATGTTCTGCCCATTTTTCATGTTCTTCTTCTGTTCATATCTATAGCTGAAAATGACTCCTGTGTGCATTCTTCCCTTATCACAAGGAGGGCAATGAGAAAATGCATCTCACAGGTTTTAACAGAGACATACCCTGCAAAGAAGGGATGAGATTTCATCAGAGCATCTAGGTAGCTGTGTCTGTGAGCTGGGTGGCCATGCAGTGCCTGACAGTTTGGAGAAGATTTTAGTATCTTCCAGAAAAAGATGTCTGCCAGAAAGCTGGGACAGAAGCTGAGGAGAAACTCTACTAGCAGACTAGCAGAGTGGTAACTAAGGTTAGAGATTATGTTGGTTAAAGTTTTATGTAGCTCCAGGAAAGATCTGTAAAATTTGAGTCCACAAGAAAATGATAGTTAGCTGCATGTGGAGCCTTGGAAACCCAGGACTGGGCCATTAAATGTCATGACAGAAAGCAGGGAAGAACCATGAGGGAAGAAAGCTGGAGTAGGAAAGGTGGCTTGTGGGAGACCTGGAAGAGGAATGCAGAGCTGTCATGAGGGAAGACCAGGGCATAGAGTGAAACCTAAGTCTGGATGAGGTCCTAAGGACTATATAAGATAAATGGTGAGATCAGTGAGTGTTTTTTAGTTTTGATCTCTGAATCCCAGAGTATGCCAGTCTGCTCTTCACTTTCTGCTGGAATGAGATCCAGGAACTCTCAGGAAAAGCCTAGTGTGAAGTGCAGTGGTATCCCTGTGCACACAGGATGTTTCCTCCAGGTCTGACAACTTGGAAGCCAGGACTGCAGGATGGGATGGAGTGGGGATGTCCATCCCTTCCTTCCCTGATCCCCAGCCTGGGGGAAACACAGATATTCTTCTTCCATCCACTTTCACACTAGACACCAGTGTTATTTCCTGGCTGAATGATTACCAGGCTCTGTTTTTTTTCCAGCAATGTACAGCCAGTGTTAAACAGCAGAGACAAAGCTTGGACTGGAACTGTGTGGAAACCTTGTCAGATTAGCAATGTGTTCTGGGCCTAGTTTTAAATAATTGCCTCCTGCTTTCAAATAAATTGTGAGCAGATCCACAGCAGAGGCAAAGCCATTGTGAGTAAAGCAAAGGCTCTCTCTTGATAGTGGCAGTTGAAGAATCAGATCCCTCTGTTCCTCGTTGGCCTGTAGCTTTGAAATGCTATTTTTTTGCACTTCAGTCCTTTCAGAAGTGAAACTTTGAAAAGGTTACGCGTCCTGAGAGCAAACCAGAATCTAAATATAGGAGAAAAAACCCAACCGTAGTTGTCTAGATTTTGAGAACCATGGATTGTAACCCGTTCCCTTTAGCTGACAGCCCCTGCTGACTAACAGACAGGCACCATATCCTGTCTTCCCCCTCCCTCCTCAAAGTCTGCTGCTGCCACTTCTCCTCTTGCAGAGGACAGCCAGCGTAAAGGACAAAAGTTGAGAGGGAGATGTGACTCTATTCCAGTAATATGATCCCTTTACAAGTCGATTTAATGAAAACTTCTTCCCTTTTCCTGCACTAACACAAGGGAAATGTTTGTTTGCTACACATGTTGTATTTAGATACAGGAACAAGGAGGGACAGTGTCTTACCAGCATTTAAAGAAAAAAGAGGTTAGAGACTAATTCAGCCATTTATTAAGCCATCACTAAATACAATTTCCTATTTATGTGACATTAATAACTGTTTGAGGGGATAGCTGCCTTTTTTTTTTTTTGAGCTTTGTGCTACAGAGGAGCACAGCTTAGCAAGAGCCCTAAACCAGCATATGCAGCCCCTGTTTATATAGTTCAAATGTCATTTTCTTTTCTGCCTTGTCTGCAAAAAACAAACAGAATGAGAAAAATGTGTCAGTAACAACATTTTGCAACTTGGAAAAAAGGATTTCAATTACTAGTAAACTTAACCCCATGGCACACTTCCCCCCCTGCCCCAAAATCCAATTGAATTTTACATGTTTCTGGCTTTTGTTACATACAGCTGTGTTATAGCGTAAAACAACTAATGTTTTTCTTTCAACTTATGCTTTTTTAAATATAATTTTGGTTTACAGGCACTATTAGTTGTTTGAACACATCTTGCAGCACATTTTTCTGTTTTAATTTATCTGCAGAATACATAAATAAAGGTTTCGTACTAAGAACTTCTATTCTGAATTGTACCTGAGGGATGCTTTTAAAGCAAACACGGAGCAAAGTGTTTAAGATGTGCTCATCCAATTTACATAGAATTGGAAATGAAATTTGCTGTCTCAGAGTTTTATACTTACTAGGAAAACACTTGGTTTTCTGGCTGTTCGTGTGTCGGGGGCTTGTTTGTTTCCTGAATGTAGTTACCAGCACCTCAGTGTATCACTGTTTCTTCAAATTATTTGTGCTGATTTAGAATTTGGGGAAAACCTGTGAGAAATTCACACCTAATAAAAAAAAATGGAGACTTGTGGTACGATAACCAGCCATCATCAGAATCTCAGCTGACCAGGCTGCATCATTTTTCAATACTGAGCAGGAGTAAAGACTTGGAGCCTCATTTAATTTAAGAAGCTCATCTCAGTGATTAACATGTGGTGTTTGGGGCGCTTTGCTGGTGCTGCCTGATGGTACAGAAAGGTCTGAGACGTTGCAGCCCAGCAGGGGGTAGCCAAGCACTGGTAACTAAGAAGGCCTCCAACTTTGAAGTATCCTTCATTATAAGGGCAGCGATAGACAGCAAGCACTCTTTAAACACATTTTTGCTTCCTGAAGGCTTGGGTTATTTACCCTGTTGCAGAGAGAAGGATGGTGCTCTGTCTACTAGGAGAACCCACAGTGTGGGAGTACACCATGTAGAATAATGTGTTGGGTTTTTTTTTTTTGACTCTAGGTTGAGATTTTAGATTGTTCAGGTGAGCATTCCCCAGCTAAATCCTTGGAAGGCAAACAGGAGGGGAAACTATTGTCTTCTGGTAAACTACTGTATTTTTGGAAGCATTCACATTTCTTGGCATGGAATGCATCTCTTCTTTTCTCTTCTTTCTTTTTTTTTTGTTTTAAAGTTGCTTGCCAAATATGTACATAATTTGCTATGCCTATGAAGTTGCATCGCTAAGTGAGGAAGCTATGCTTTCCAAACAGAGACTGGCAGCTGGCAAACATAAAATATCTCAATGTTGGCAAGGTCCCACAAAAAAAAAATTAGACACCTGGTTTTGAAAAATCCAAAGCTTGGTCTTCATTTCATATAAAGAAACTGATCTTGAGCCTATGCTCACTTGTCACTCCTGAGAACCTGGTTACACTGCCCTGTTCCACAGCCGAATCTGTCTGGGGATGGAAAATGAAAGTGTGTATCCTGCTACCTTTCCTTTCCTGTAAAAATGCTGGAGAATATTTCTTCCTTTATCCCCTCTCCCTGACAAAATAATAGGACATGACTGCTGAGCTGACATCCTGCAGATTGCAGGAGTGTAGCTGCTTCTGTTTAAAAACCTGTCTGCCCTTCCTTTGCGTTGCACTGAGGCACTCTGGCTTAGATCAAGGGTCTGTCTTGCTAGGCACTGTATCATCCAGGCTTTCTGCTCATAGGCAGCATGGTGGCAGATAGTAGTCCCAGAAAGGAGCGTTAGTGCGGGATTTTATTTTATTGCACAGGGTTCAGAAAGCTTGAATGGCTTCTTAACATTCCTAAAGACACCACGTTTTGATCTGTTTGGATGCCACAACTGGTGGGCCTCTCCTTGTGCTGGCATTGCAGCAATCTCGCAGAATGCACACAGTAATGAATTATTAGTCACTGTGGCTGTGCCACAGATCCATGATACTTGTCTAGGTCTCTGCTCTGTGTGACTTTGATGGACCAGCCTGTGTTTCTGGCCTCTGCTCCTCGTTTCCCTCCTCACTGCTGGCAAAGCTCTGCCTGCATTGCTTATGTGCTCCAGCCACAGCCAGAGCTTACAGAGGCTCTGGAGATGGGGTCGGTTCAAGTTTTGACATGACAGCTGGAGGCGAGGGGAGAGTTTCAACCTTTGGAGAAGGTGGAGGAAGTGGCAGCAGAGCCAGAGGGAGCTGCAGGGTCTGCTGGGAGTGAGAGGCTCCCAGGGAGAGGACTCTTTCTCCTTCTGAGGAGAATTAGCAGGGAAAGGCACCCCCGGTCTCCAGAGCTGCTGTGGCCTGAAATGTCATTGCTTCCTTGTGAAGAATTTTGTGCTGTGTCAATTCTTGGTGTACTATGGTATTTTTTTGGCCATTATCATCGATGAAGAAGCAAATGTTTACAGTAATTTCTCTCCTAAAACCAAGGTGTTCCTAGATGCACAGGTTTAGGAAGTAGCATCCCTACCCTTTTTTATATATGTGTATATGCATGTAAAATATATATATATTTATTTTATTTTTAATTTTTTTTTTTTTTTTTTAGAAGCTAGTCTGAAAGGGAGGGAATGCTGCTTGATACCTCTTTTAGTGGATGTTAATATAAAAGCCCCTCAATTTCCCATAGCCCATACTTACCTAGTTTCCACCTACCCCAGGCTGCTCTTGTGTTGCTTTCCTTTGTTCTGTTTTCCTCAGTGCAATGAACCCTTACGTTATGAGTTTCTGCTGTAGTTTTAACCTCTAATATGCAACCATTACAGCTTATCTCGTCTCCTAAATTACTCTAAAATCCAATTATAAAATCCTCTTTCCCTCAATAGCACACAACTTGCCACATTACTGAAATGCTGGGTAGTTCTTTTGTTTTTCTAAATTAATAATAACTACCATTTTCCGTCTGCTCTTAGTATGGAAGTCTTTTATATTACTATGCTGCTTTCCCATAATACATATTATGGTTCTTTTTATATGCTAGTTACGTTTGGAAAAAACGAGAAAGGTTTTGAAAAGACATGCCAGTCAACTTCTGTGTATCAAAATATGACAATGAAAATCCTTAGTGGAAACTTAGGCAGGAAATTCCAAATAGTAATGTATCCTGCCAGAGGAAAGTGGCAACTCATCATTTGACAGAGCCTTTATTTTGGATAGGAATGGTTGTTTTTTTCAAACTAGTTTCTAATTATTTCAAAATAAGGGTCCTGAGGTAACATGTCAGAAGAAATGCAATGGGAAAATGATAAGCTCTATATGCAAAAGTATTAAAAAATATTTGTGTCTTACCAGTATGTTTTCTGGATTTCTAGTAGGCTTTGTTCTTGCTTTTTTAAAAAAATCAAATGATAAAAATAGACATGATTTACTTTGAAAGTTTATTAAGCACATATCCTGAGTTCCCAGATTTTCCTTTTTCAAAATGCAACAGTGTCCATATTAACCATCCAAACACTGATTGTGTCCTGGCACTAAATCTTTTGCTCTTAGAATATTAACTATGTGGATAAAACAGCTAGCCTGTTTTTAATAAACTGTCTAGTACTGGAAGCAGTTTCTGAAGCCCAGGGTGAAGATCTAGCGATAAATGGGATGCAGTGGAAATAAAGATGCTCCATGCCAGTATGCGGCTTGATGAGATTTACCAGGAGGGCGTGCTAATCGGTAAATAATGTAATCTCATGTCCACGTACAAGCGCAGACATAAATGTTCATTTACACATGCAATCTGGCGCTAATAATTAGTCAAGTGCAATAAATTCACCAAGGAAGGAGTGCACACAAACGTAAGAAGGCTTACCAAGGGAAGACTTGTTTTTCCTTACAGTGTCCACCAAAATTATGATAATCAATCCTCTAACCTACAACAAATTAAAGAGAAGTATCTGATAATAGTCTTCTGTCTTACAACCGAGCAAGACTGTCCTAAAGAGTACATTAGAACTGTGGGCTTTGCTAGATTCCATGCTGGAAGAAAGTCTCCTGCACCCTAGATCCTAGCCAGGTGTAACTGTGTATCGTGTGGGTCCTAGTTTGCTGACCTCACAGGAACTTCTTTTTGCCTTATTTGTAGGAAATACACGGGTTGGAGTGTTGATTCTACTCTGGTATTCCACCTATCCTATTTAAGTGGACTTTAGCACTAAAAAAAACCCCATCAGATTCTTATTTCTGAAGGGAAATGCTTGGGTTGTCCACCAGTGAAGTGAAGTGAGTGGCAAAACTCCAGCTAGCCCCAGCAGTAGCTGATGGGACCCCAGCCCAGCTCCTTTTGCTTGAATGTTATGCACAGCCCCATCCTCCTTCCTAAGAGTTGAATGAAGCATGTTAAAACATATTGATGTTCAGCTTTCTGGGCTACGAAGTTCATGCTTGATGTGCTACAGCTCTCATGTGCTTGTGCTTGAGGTTATGCTCTTTAGTTTTTTTTTTAATTGTACCTGCTTCATAAGTGATTGCTTCTGTGAGCTTGGGAAATATTTCACTTTATTCATCATGACTTAAAGTAAATGAATCCATATCAGCAAAGAGGTAGAAGACATTGAAAAAATATATATTTTAAATTCAAGTTCAAGGTAATATTTAAATTAATAATTATTTAGTGTTTTGCTAAATGCTGAAATATATGACAGCAATCATACATTAGTACAAATGCTTTTCTGTTTTGAATGGCTCATTAGTTGCTTTGTAGGGCTGTACTGGTTTTTTAAGATTCAGATTCAAAATCTCTTCTGATTTCTGCTGTTTGGTTTTTGGCAGTAGGCCAGCTGCAGATATGCATAATATTTCACTGTTAGACCTTGCAAACAGAATATCCTGCTGTGCTAAAGAAAACATTGTGTTTCTTACCACATGAAAATAATCCATCACTTTTCAATCAGCACACATGCATATGCTGGCATGCACACACACACACACCCCCCCACTCTACCTGTTTTTTCCATCAGACTCCAGAAAAAAATTAATGGGTATGATGTGAAGAGTGGACTCTTTGTACATGATCCATTAAAGTACAAACTAATCAAAATATATCTAGCATCTGACTTGCAAAGCAATGTGGAGCCAGAGGCAAGCTAAGGAAATAGACCGTCTGAAGACCTCTCTGACCTTGTTCAAATAGGAGTGTCTTTTTGTTTGCTTGAAATGTTATGTGGAAAGTGAGAGCACAAGTTTAAGACAACCTAGAGTATCCCTTTGCACAGCTCACCATTGCTACATAGAATGCATCATATATATAAAGGCAAAAAAAGCTTAAACATCATACAACCTGCAAAATGCCCATTGCCTTGTTTAATGTGTGCAGATGACCGATAGTGAAGATTTCCTCCTTGGAAACAGACATGTTGCACAGGAGGAAGCTCATTCACAGTAGAGCACAGCAAATCTGTGGATGCATGTGCACAGGCTGTAGCAAGAATTAAGTGTGTTTATACTTTTTGCTATGTTGTACCAGATATTACTGTGCATTTATAACTGTTCTGTGCACTGATACCTCAGAAATTTTCCATTCCAAGAACAGGAATAAATAAATAAATACAAATTAGCTACCATACTACCCTGTTCTGGGTGTCCATGTGTTGTTTTTTATTATTCATCCTTTGTTTACAGGCAGACAACATATTACATACCAATACACACACAGAG
Source organism: Todiramphus chloris collaris (assembly GCA_025345505.1). Classification (NCBI taxonomy): domain Eukaryota; kingdom Metazoa; phylum Chordata; class Aves; order Coraciiformes; family Alcedinidae; genus Todiramphus; species Todiramphus chloris. The sequence continues at coordinate 53,770,932 of JANVCC010000020.1, forward strand.
TAGTGAATTTTTTTACTTTCCAGTGCTGAAAAAGTGGTCAATGAAACTACAGTTATTTGGGGTCATAGGTGTAGTAGAGTAAATGTATTATACTCCAACCATGCATTTAGGCACCTAACTCTTATTTTAAAGTGAAGTTAGAACTTCAAGAAGGAGTTAAGTCCGGATTTTTTCTGCTTAAATGTTGCTCTTCTCAATGCTGTTACTGTAAGGTATCTCTATAGCAAACTGAAAGGCGAACAATTTGAAAGTGCTTTGCACCACCTGTCATGACTAAATTAAGAGCCTGGATTTGTCCATGAAGAATCATGATGTATGACCAAGATTACTTTGTTGAAACTACCTTTCATCCCTCTGCAATCCTCAGTGTTTTGCTGAATGGGAGTGGATAAGGAAATGTAAGAGATGTAGCGTGTAGTCTTTATGCCTGTTGGTAATACATCAACCAAATGCACATGGACCATTCAGGGAGTTAAGGTCATGAGATCTTGGGAGGATGGTTCCCCCTGCCCTTGTCTTTGCAAGGTCTTTATATATACCTGCATGTGCCTTGGACCTAAATTCAAGACAATAGGGTGTAACAGCTGAAAGAGTAGATCTAGAAGCTCGTGGTGGGCAAGGGTAAGCAGAGACATTGGGAACCAGGGAGCCATCAAGGCTGGAGGAACCTGGCTTTTAATTTCCGAACATTCTTCACTGCTGCCCTTTGAAGCATTTTTAGTCATGCATTTTTAGACCATTGAATTTTGAACTTCTGGTCACCCCTTTCTTCCAGTTGTGAAAACAAGAGCTTGTCAGTGGAAAATGGAGTTCTCAACAGAACTCAGAGTGCAGTTGGTGACATGAGTCAAAAATCAGAGGTCTGCTCTGCTGCCACGATAACACTTGATTAAGATGACTTGCCAGGCTGTCAGTTCAGCACTTTTGTTGCCACCTACTTATTTTTTACTTTCTCAATTATTTTTTGTGCTTTATCTAGGTTTGGGAGATTGAAAATGGATGCAACACATTCTGGTATCTAAATAAAGTGTGAGAACATTTGGCCAGCTTTTTTGGGGTTGTTTTTTAAAATAAATTACTTTTCTTTGGAGTCCCCCATCTTTCAGCTCCCTTTACAGTTTTCATTTTAAACATGGAGCTGTAAGAAAGAGAATGTGGAAAGGGTAAATAATGAGAAAAGACTAGTCTGGTGGTTGGAGTGAGAGATTCCTATTTTCATCCATGCTAACTCATGTTTGTCCTTAATAAGGAAGTTACCCACTTCAGACTGATTAGTTTACTTATCAGGTAGAAAAAATAGTTTCTGATATGCTGATTTTGATTGAAATCAACAGAAAATATGTATTTGTAGAAAAGACCAGAAATCTTTGTCAACATTTTTCCTTGTGGAGTGACAAATATTTTTCACTAAAACAGCAAGACTGTTTGTCTGACTTTTCAGAGGTCCTTACAAATGCAAGTGGAGTCAGTGGAAGATTTGGTTGCTCTAAAAGATGAGGAATACCCTTGGTGGTGCTTCTTTGGTTTTAAATGTGAATGAAGTTTGTGCAGTCTTCAAGAGATTCACCTTACTTTCTGTGAGTGAAGAGGGAAGTCTACTTTCTTCACATACACTGTACTTATGCTGTGGAAACTCACTTAGATGAGTTTAAATTGATCAGTTTTCAGAAAGTTAGCTCTTTATGAGCTCATCTCTTTACTGTCTCCTCACCTCAATTACAGAAGCCTCTGAGCAATTGTTAACACACAGGAAGTACCAGAAAATTCCATTTAGTGAACTGCTTTTGCATATGAAGTTATTTGCACTATTATTTTTCACAGCTAAATATTTCTCTTCATCAGGAGCTGAAGAATGATATCAGACAATCCCATGAAGTACTTTTTCAGACTGGCTTGCCTATATCACCTCAGAGATTCTGACAGTATGATTTTTTTTTACCCTTTAAACTCAAAAGGCTTCATAAAGAAAAATGTAAGGGAAGATAGGGTATCCAGCAAGCAAAATACTTGTCAACCATGACATTTCTGTTAATTCCATGTACTCCGAGGTAGAAAGTCAGGTCTAAACTGCTTTACTGTTAATCCCCTGATGCTTTAAGAAGAGCTGGCTTTGTCCTTAGGGATGCCCTTCCTTTGACTCACAAGCATTTCAGCTACTCAGCATCTCTACCAGCAGTTTACAGAGAGCTGTCCAAGTTTTTTCTGTGTCCAAAAGTCCTGCTGGCTTGTCAGGAGGATGTCTGAAGGTAGTGGCATAGAAGGGAAAGAAGGAGATAAGAGGGGAGGGGATCTCCTATTATTTATTCTGGGGAGGGATGGAAGAAAGAATCTAAGGCTCCTGGCAGAAAGAGACAGGAGGTCTATGGTGATAAACAGGTAAAGAAGATGCTGCTAAAGCATAACAAAGTAAAGAAAAAAGCAGTACATGTGGACCCTGGTGATACCACCATGGACCATCAAGAAATAAAAGTGAAATACCAACAGTTCCTAAGTGGCAGGCAAAGAAATGAGCCAAAAATAACCAACACTAAAGCAAAATTCAGGCTTGCCAAAGCACTACCAACAGTAAAAGAAAAACTGGAGTGAGCTAGTTGTTCCAAACACCCAAAAGTGCCAGCTGGCATATTCTGGGGAAAGCATCTATCAGCACAATGATAGAGTTTTTTAATTCCTTATTAACCATAGCGATATTTGTTCTGGAATTTGCTACATCTCTTATGTGAATATTCATCAAGAAGAGGAAAGCAGTCCTAAATTGCCCTGTACAAAAACACTTACAGGAGGAGCTCTCTTTCCTTTTTCATAGGGAGACATTGTAAGCAGAGAAGAATTTCTGACTGGAAGAGGTGTGATGTTAGCAAAGAAGCTGTAAATAGCAAGGAAGGAACTGAGAAAAGTAATCAAGAGGGATGCCTCTAGAACAAATAAAGATTAATGTTCCTCCTAGTTTATCTGGTATTTCTTCCATGAATGATGTTCCAGATTATTTGTATGATTAACATTGGGAGTAAAGAGCTTGTGAAACATAGAACTCCATACAGTCTGCTGAATTCTTGCCATCACCATTTCAGCAGAGGGGAGAAAAGATGACCCTCTTGATTCTCCACACTTTTGCACCAGGGTAAAAGGGAGGCTAGATGGATTGTCTGGAAGGAGGTGTTATCGCTGCTGATTAGCATTGGCCAAGCCAGGCCATGCTTGTGCATTATGTGATAGAATTGTGGGTGTGCAGCTGTAAACTGGGGAGCTGCTTCACTTCTTGTGGAAGAATAGATCCTGAGTGAATTGGGAGGAGTGAATTGGGAGGAAGAGTTGATGCTGGGGGATGGAAGGGTGATCTCTTACTGCAATGATGTCTACAGTGAAGGAAGTCTGCTGTAGCAAAGGTCTGATAAATCACAAATGCTGTAACTAAAATGTCATCTTCTTGAGGTACTTAGGGATATTCAGAATTCTCTATTATGATGGTAATTGGTATTAACTTCCTATATTTTAGACGTTTTTGATGCCAGTGTTGTTTGCAGCCTCTGGTCCTTTAAGAAAAATAGTTATAATTAACCAGTGATAATGTGCAACTGTTTACTTTATTCTCAAAAGGACTACACCTGAAATAGAGAAGCTGCACAAGAAGTTGTTGGCCACAGCCAGAAATCCTGCTAAAGATGACTGACTGGTAGGTGACTGCTCTCCAAAGAATGAAAGTAAATAATTAACTTTAAACTTGCATTTAGATTTTTGTGTCTTGTGTTGTCTTAAGAGTATCTGTATTTGGAGAACAAGCTCCTACAAATACATTTTAAAATGTCATAATATTCAATATATGGAATATTCCTTGCAGAGCACTGTATTCCTCTGAAAAGAGAATGCATGTAGCAGGTGACCAAAAGACTGGCTATCACTTTTAATAGTGTGACTCACATGAGTTCAGCAGTCAAAAAGAACATCGTTGTCTTTCTTGCCAGCAAACCTCCCATTACAATCTATTTTACTGTTAGGACTCTTCTTAACCCTCCACTTTCCCTTGTTTAATATCATTCCATTACTTCTGTCTGTGCTTTAGTTTAGCTTAGCAGTCCTTTGCTCACATTTCTTTCTTTTCCTTCATCTGACTTTTCATCTCTTGCTGTGCCATCAGTCATTTGTTTCTGGAGGAACCAAACCTGTGTGGGATATATAGTGAAACTCAGGGTTTGAATATTCCTCAGTTGTGCAGCTGAAGGAAACACACCTTGTTGTTCAGGTTTGTTAAAAAACCCCCATGTATTAAGGGATTACATTGGTTGGGAGAGCTTCATCCAGGAAGGTATTTTATAGACATTTCTTTTTCTGTATTGGAAAGGTCCAAGATTTCCTTCTTACCAGCTTTTCTTTGTTTGCGATGCTGGAGATGTTATTTTCTCTATGCCACACAGGGTTTAGCCATCCATATCTCTTCTGTGTGACTTTAAAAAGTATCTTTCCCCCTTCAGCTTTCCCTGATGTCTCCTCAGGTAGAATCTGATACAAGTTTATACCAATGCTGACATATTTTATTTTGCAACCAACTTTGACTTTTTGCACATCTGAATTTGTGCTTGGAAGCTGTTAAAACCTTGCCCATTTAAAATGAGGGCTAGTACACGATTTTACTTATTTAACTGAAACAACAGAGACCTTAAATGTGAAATTTATTTACGTGTAGCAGATTGGTACAAGGCTGAACATTCACCAGAAATCTTATATGTGTCTTCTGATTTACTGCAAATCACTTCTCATTTACACTGGAAGTACAGATAAAATCAGATCCATAACAGTGTGATGACTTTAAGTGGTCTGTTTAGCTCTTTTGTAACAGACGGTTGAATCAAATCATTTTAGAAATCCCATACCAAAAAAATTGTATGTGCTTCCCTTTCGCTCTTTCACTCTCTCTCCACTACTGTGCATTTTCTGCTGGTTAGAGCAAACTTGACGTGCTCAATTTGGTCTGTTATTGTGTCATTGACATTGATGTTTTATTTACTGAATTACATTAGTGTTTGAGGCCTCCTTTATTCCAAAATGTTTTCTTAAAGCCTTGCTTACATTAAACATAATTCTTTCTCTTTCTATAAAGCATTTCATGATGTGCTGATCCAGTAGGAAATTTATTTGTAAAGTCTGGCAGGAGCTGTCAGTACCCGGGGCTTTTGGGGCAGCAGTGCAAACTTTATTGTCAGAGTTATCACATCCCCTTTTTATTCACCTGCTGTGTTTTTATGACTTAGAAGTCACAACTCCTTGTTTATGATGACGGTTTACTATGGGGTAAAAATATACCAAAAATATTTTTTCAATTACTGAAATAAAATGTTAAAGATTCTACTTAGGATACAGGTTAAAGAGAAATAGAGGGAATATCATTCCCCTTGAGGAACCAATGCAGTTAGTTTAATAAATAAAAGGAGCACATTAATTAGATTAATAAACTAAGAGAGACGCTATTTGTCAGTGGTTGATTATAGCCAGCTTTCTGTTTGAGAATTACTTAGTTACGAATGGCAGGTGCTTCTGCAATATTAATTATTCTTATTCTTGATTTAAAGAAATTGTATTTCAGAATTCAGTATCTTCAGATGCATTCAAATGATTATCTGAGTTTTATAAATTTTAACTGAATTGTTTCCTGCATTCCCAAAACCCAGTGTCTGAATATTGTGTACAATGATACTGCACAAATATTCATACTGATTGTATTGCTTTCTCTTGTTAGACATAATGTCCCACTGTTAGCAAATAAAATATCCACAATCAGTCTGTCTAATACATTATGCGTAACAGGGCAAATTCACTGCAAGATGGGCAGTTTGGTACCTCTAACAGGACGAAATATTGTGCTGTTTATGTGCTGTACCCAGTAAACCAACCAGTTTGGTTGTTTTCATGTCAGTGAATGTTGGTGCAGCCTCACAGACAGGTTGCAGGCTCAGATGAGTGGATGGCCTGGTGACAGTTCAGACTTAATTAACATTGAGATGAACCTCTCAATTACTCATATGTATCATTGAGTAAATTACCAGGAAAATGCCCTAATAACATCAGGTAAGTTAACTCACATACCTGCTTAGATGCGTATTTGAATACATATTAAATTAAATTAAATACTATTGTATAGTTACTGAGAAATCCATTTATTTTAGCACCAATGAAATGTTAGTGATTACAACCATTGATATTTAAAATTTATTTATACTTTTTCCTGGTATGGGGGAAAAAAAAATTGTCTTTCAGGACTGTTCATTCTCATGTTTGTGTTGTGCAACTGAAACACATCTATAAGATATAAATATACAGTTTTCCCTTAATTGTTTATTTCTGAAATTCTTTCGCTGTGATCTGCACTGAAAATATCAGCTGCCTGTAGAGGTCTTGCTGAGGGCTTGGGGAAAGCAGTGAGCCTTTGTGAGGTTAGCCCAGGAAGTCTCTGTTCAAAGGACATGAGGTGTAATCAAGTTTGAGTGTAAATCACATCTGTGTGGTCAGTACTTAGTAAGCTCATCTCCTTGCCCTCTCTGCCCATTGCAAAGAGGCCCCCACCCCAAATAAATGTGAAAAAGACCATGACACGCCAAGCCATAGCTAGTGACTTTGTTGCTTCGTTAACCTGGGAAGCATCAACTCAAAGCTTTGGTCTGTTTACACTCCCTGGGAATTCTTCTGTTAGTGGTATGAATGAACTTATTCCTTTGGTATAAATTAACTTCCTTTTTATGAAACGTATTTTTCACCATCATTTGCTGACATTACTTGTCTTATCTTGCTACTGTGTTGACACTTGGGTAGTAGGAATTAAAAAGCCTTTGGAATATCCCATTTTCCTGCCCAGTTTCCCACCTGTAGTAAATAGGGAGTTGGGGTGCTGATTAGGGATGGGCTTAGTGTTTCATTTTTACCAAGAAAATACAAAAATCTAAAGAAGTCCTATACAGTAAAGTAAATGTATCATTTAGTTTAGACAGTGTAGGCACATAAAGATGTGGTAGTTGTAAAAAACGTTATCTTTTAGCAAATAGTCACTCATCAAATAAGACAACAATTTTAATGAAGAATCACAGATAAGGATAGAGCAGCGTGTTGATTAATGCACACAACAACTTCTCCTGAAACATGACTGTGTTAGGTCTTTTTTTGTGATGATATACAAGCTGTAATAAAGCTTTTACAGTTACTCAAGATCATGAATAGTATAAGCAGAATGATCAGAGTTTCTAGTTGAAATGGATGACTATAGACTTCTTAAAGTTCTCACATTTTTATATATCCCTACATTATTATTAGTGAAAAATAAAAAAAGGAAGAAAATTGTCCAGGAAAGAACTGAGGGGAGAAAAAAAGGAACAATCTATTACTTTTAGTTATGGCGCAACATAACTTGAATATATTGTAAGGGAATTAAGTATTGCCTAAGTTAATCCACAGTGGTACCTAAAAACACACTGCACTGTCATTTAGCTCTGTTTGGCTTTTGTAAATGTGCTTTAGGAGAAAGGTGTTTATCGCCAGTAAAAAACTGTCTAGCCTTTATAGCTGTACTGATTTATTTTTGAATCCAGGGCTATTGTTAAGTACAAAATGATTTTTTTTTCCTTACTTTCTTTGGATCTAGACCATACATCACACTTTTGTCATTAAAAAAAACCTCAGTATGTAGTTCCTGGGGCAACACGTCCCCATTTCCCCTGTAGATTTTTCTGATCATTGAACCCTTCAGTAAAATGGTCCTGTGAACACCTGCTTGACACATGGACAGTGCAATGCATGTACTGTGATTTGAAGTAGAGCTGTTGTGATCTCACCAGAATTCAGTAGCACAAAACTTGTTTTAAAGGGAAGTTGTTAAGGTCTAGGTGGGATCCTAGAGCTGGAGAATTATTTTAATTTAATATCATCCTTCTGAAATCAATTAGCCTTTGAAACTGCTCCTTCAAGTTACCAAGCACACAGGCTGGTTTGTTGTATTGCACTTGCAGTTATATTTCACAAAGTTTGTGTTTACTTGCAGGAGTGAAATATGCAGTACTAGGCTTCCAGTTTTGATTATCTTTTGACCTGCTGTCCCACCTGAGATAAGAGAGAAATAATGCAAATGGCTGTGAGCTTGAGCATGCTGTGTGATGTGTGAAAGAAGCACGGAGCACATGTGCTTTGTTAATGCGAGTTTCTCAGTTAGTAAACCATCGCATATTAGTAATAGCATCATTCAGGACTAATTAATGCATCATTATGGTCTTCTAAAAAGGCTTTTGCCAGTGTGATACTGAGTGCAGGAGTTAGTATTTGTTCTGAAAATGTTTTATTATTATTGCTTTATTGTCATTTGAAAGCCAATTTGGTGACTTGAATTGCACTTGCACCCTCAGAACCATCATTTTAATTGAAAAATTTGCAGACATAAAACATAGGTGAATAATGGGTAGTGGGCCATTCTCTAATTCTATTAAAAGGATTGTTTTTCTGAGGGTACAGTGATTCAGATGTGGCAGGTTGGTTGTTCTGATCAAGAGTTTGTCCTCAGCTCTCAAGAACTAATCTGCCCATTCCCCTTTCCTAGGGCCTTGTGGGGCAGTCACAACTTTTGAGGATCAGATCTGAAACATTTCCCAAGGAACATGCTTTTGGAGAACATATGTTTTGAAAACACAAGTCATGTGTGAAACAGAGTAAGAAAAAAGGTCATCTGAAGTTTAGCTTTCCTCTACCCAAGAGCTGCCTGTAGTCGTTTTGCTAGCTTTATTTTCATCTGCTCCATGCGTAGTAAAAATTCTGTTCATAAAGCAACTGCAAAAAATGTTATGGCCCTGAAGAATGTTGCTTAAAGCAAATAACTGTTGTAGTTTCCAGATTCCATCCCTAATTAGTAAGACAGGGTCAAGTGTCAGGTCCATCAGTGAGTATTTCAGTTTTCCATCAGTGAGGGTCATTCATTTTAGAAGACAAAGAGGCTGAGAATTTTCTTAGTGACATTGTTCTGGTTACCTTTCTTTCTCATGTTGTTCTTGATAGCTTAGTTTGGTTTTTTTAAACTGGTCTCTGGGTAATACTTTAGTGGACTCTTAAATCACCATGTTTTTTTCTGCTGCTTGGCAATATAGTGCCTTCCTTTCCATTAACCTATTGCTTGATTACACCAACTGTCTGAAATGCAGTTAGAATGACTCTTTGCATACGATCTTATCTGACACTAACATCTCCTTCCATTTTTTAATCTCATTTTAAGCACGTGGAACTATTTGAAGTTTCTTTTGCCTCTCTTATCTAGATTCCATTTTCTTAAATGAAATCATCCAGCTTCTCTGAGGGGAATAGCTTAATTGTTCAAGGTGCATGATTTGTAGTGACCTTGCAATTGTGCAGGACCACAGTCCGTGGTGTTCCATGCAAGTGATCAGAAGGGGCCATGCTCGCCTTTGAAGTGGGGTAGCTTATTATAAAAGTAGTAAGTTGTATCAAACTTTCTTTCCAGTTAACTGTGTCCTTTCCGCAGAAGTGTGTTCTTTGTGTTGTGGATTGAGGTTTTCTTTGAGTGAAATTTACTGCCAAATCTGTTTTAACTGACTAGTATAAAGTATTTTCATTCCAACCACCTACTGAGTCATTTAAGTTCATAACTGAATAGTCAGAACTTAGAAGATTTATAGAGTTCTAGGTGTCTAACTTACATAGATTATTTGTTTTACAATAAGGGTGGTTCCCCCCCCCCCCCCACTTTGTTCTCTCTGTTCAGCTTTACTTACTACAACTGTGACGACTGGTATTCTCTACTGCTTCCATGGGACCCATCTTATGATTTGGCTTTGTATGGTTTTGATTTAATCAAGAGGAAGATGAAAGTGTACATGTGTGTTACTTTCAACTCTTTTGCCATTTTGCCATCCATCTTAGTCAATATGTGGTTGCCCAGGACACAGCATTAATGATAGCTGTCAAAATAATAGTCAGAAGGTTAAAGGTCAAGAAAAATATGTAAAAGACTTGAGGGTTAACCAGATGATAAAGTAACTCATTTAGGCCATTAAATGCTAGCATACTATGGACTTGATGGGTTCATGTGTTACTAGAAGCAAGAAGAGTAAATGGGGACATCTTCAAGTAGTTTACTCTTGTTAAAAGATGAAAAAAGATGATAATAGCATTACCAAACAAGCACACTAAAGGCAATTTTCTTAATTACTGTGCTGACCCAGAAATGCACAGAGAGAGGTCTTGTTATTAGAATGAGAGCTTTTACTTTCAAACAATATTAACCCTTGTCAGTACTGTATATCTTAATTAAGAGTATTCCTAGAAGTTCTGCAGCTGTCAACATTTCTACATTTCTCTTTGGGTTTGCAAACCAGTGGGTCAAGAAGCAAGCCATTGCAACTGTCTGCATCATTTCAGTGGTCTTTATTTCACTCTAAGTCTTTTCCCAATAAAACTATGGCTTGTAGTATGACTATCCTGAACAGCTAACTTGGCTCGTACTGTATGTATACATACATTACATTTATATTTTACCAGTCTTAAATGTTAATTGATTTAAGAAGGGCTTATGTGATCGTACACTACCCCGAAGAACCCTATCAAAACAGCAGTGTGAAGTTGCCTCTCTTCCCTATTTTTTCAGCAATGCATTTTATTAGAGGTGTTTGGAAAGCAGTATAGATTCTTCCCCCCCCCCCCAGAATAAACTAGGTAGGTAAGAATATAAAGCTCTGGAAACTCTGATACTTTTCTCAAACAGTGAAATACCATGAAAAACCAAAATGTTGTATATGTGTAAGTTTTTGAATTTCAGTATCTGCAACAGGGGGACATGAATGAATAATTTCCTCAAGCACTTCACAAAAAATTCTACCAAGACTGATGTGCTTTGTCTGCACTGCCTGTCTCCTGTTACCTAGCTGGCCACAGATAGCAAAAGCTTCATCCAGGCTCTGAGACTTTCCAATGCACTGACAGTCTTCCATGCCAAAGAGGCTGCTGGTTTGGGTGGTTTCTTAATGTGTCTTCTCAGTGGTGTTACTTGAGTTTGAAGTGGTTATATGTCAAGCTTGGATATTTTCTTACAGTCGTTGTGCTGTAGTTTTGGTGGAGAGGAAATAAAAGTCTTGGCATTGGCAAATGTCACAGGCAGAGGACTTCTCAAAATAAATATATATACAGGTATGGGAGACTTTAATGGGAACAGTGGCCAATTACTAAGAAGATCATTAAAGAGAAAAGAAGCAATAATTGGCAATTGTCAGGAGTTATGTCATTGCACTACCACCATGAAATCACAGTACAATGCAGTAAAATCAGTTGTACTGAAAGCTTTGGGAAAGTTAATACTGTCGCTGTGATCATCATCCATTGCTTTAAGAAGGCACTTCATGAGTAAGTTTGCAGGCTCAGTAAGTTTGCAGGTGACACCAAAATGCGTGGAAGTGTCAATCTGCTTGAGGGTAGGGAGGTTCTGCAGAGGAATCTAGACAGACTAGATCGATGGGCCAAAGTCAGTTGTATGAATTTCAATAAGGCCAAATGTTTGGTTCTTCATTTGGGCCACAACAGCCCCAGGCAACACTACAGTCTTGGGGAGGAGTGGTTGTAAAGCTACTTGGAAGAAAGGGACCCAGGGATGTTGATTGACAGCCAGCTGCACATGAGCCAGCAGTGTGCCTGGGTGGCCAAGAAGGCAAACAGCATCCTGGCCTGCATCAGGAATGCTGTGGCCGGCAGGAGTAAAGAAGTGATTGTCCCACTGTACTCAGCACTGGTGAGATCACACCTTGAGTACTGTGTTCAGTTTTGGGCACTCCAGTATAAGAAAGACATTGAGGTGCTGGAGCGGGTCCTAAAAAGGGCAATGAAGCTGGTGAAGGGTCTTGAGAATAACTGTTATGTGGAGTGGCTGAGGGAGCTGGGGCTGTTTAGTCTGGAGAAAAGGAGGCTGAGGAAAGATCTTCTCATTCTCTAAAACTACCTGTAAGGAGATTGTAGAGAGGTGGGTGTTGGTCTCTTCTCCCAAGTCACAACTGATAGGAGAAGAGGAAATGGCATAAAGTTGCACTAGGGAAGGTTTAGTTTTGACATCAGGAAAAACTTCTATACCAAAAGCGTTATCAAAGCCTGGAACAGGCTGCCCAGGGAAGTGGTTGAATTGCCATCCCTGAAGGTATTTAAAAGCCATGCTTAAGAATATGGTGTAGTAGTTGCCCTGGTAGAGTTAGATAATGGTTGGTCTTGATGATCTTAAAGGTGTCTTCCAACTCTAGTGATTCTGTGATTCTGTGCTTGGGAAAGCAGGGTTTTGAACAGCCTTTCTAAATGAAGTAAATCAGGTATGGTCTGTAATGTGATGGTTTTGGGTTTGGTTTCTTTGTTTTTTCTTTGAACCTGCAAATTCAGAATTTTTAAGTTTTGGGGTTCTTTTATTTTTGTGTGCAAGTGGCTTGTATAAGACATTAAGATGCCCCAAAGGATGTGTGGGTAGAGTCCAACCAGTTCTGGCCCTCCTTGGAAAAATCTCTGCCCACGTTTCAGACGTGATCCCTGAAATGTCCCTCCATTAGGAATGGACACAGGGCAGCAATCCCCAGAAAAGGGCCCTCGTTCCCCCTGAAAGCTATTTGCATTGACATCAGAGGGGCCTGTTCCATGTTCCATTCCACATTCACTGAGCATCTGAGCACTTGAATGCCACGATGTCTGGTGTTGCCCACCTCTGTGTCAGCAACCCGGCAAGCTCTTGGAGGACTCAAAGAGGAAGGGGAGGTGGAGTGTGAGTGGAGGCACCCTCAGCTCCACAGCAGCTGTTCCTGTAGCTGGTGGTGAGGAGGCCATGGAGGTGTATCCATCTGCAGATGAGGCAGAGCCCATGGAGGGGGAACCATCTCCAGAAAGGCTCCCCAGGCAGCACTCCATCATGCCACGGCTCCCCTCCATGCCACCAGTGAAGCAGAGCTGCAGTTGGGCCAGGCCAAAGTGCCACCGTTGACCCAGCTGCTGCACATGAGACCATTCGGCAGCCTACCCTCTGTGCCTGCCCACCTGATGGCTCGATGAATCTGTCTCCCCGGCATCAACAATTATTTTGTGGATGGCCAGGGAGCTTGTGAGCCCTCCTGTCCCCCACACTCTCCCTACCCCACCCTTTCTGAAGGGGATGAGCATCCTCTGTCTGAGCCCCAAGAGAAGGGCACCAGACAGCATGGCTTCTGTCAGGCAAAGTTCCTCAGAGGGCACCAAGGGCTGAGGGTGACAGACAGGAAGCCTGCCAGACAGAAGGTTGGAGACGAAGGCAGACCCTCCTTGGTGGCAGAAGAGCCCAGATCTGCCAGGAAGAAGTGTTGTCCTTCCCCATGAAGACACTGTCTAGCTACCTTGTTAGTTCTTTTCCAGATTGGTCAACAAAAAAATTAAGAAATAACCCAAGAAAGTAACAGTAGAAATGCTTTCTCTCTCTGCTTTGGTACTGTGGTGCCTGGACACCTCTGTCCCCTACTGGTCTCCCCAGCCAGGACAGACAAAGAAGCAGGGTGTGCCCCATCACCAGCCCCTGGGGTTGATGAGAGGTCAGGGCAAATGACAATAGCCCTAGGGTGCTGCCTCTGGTCATGTGGGTGGTGAGACCCTGGAGCAGGTTTTCCAGAGAGGTTGTGGACACCCCATCTCTGGAAATGCTCAAAGTCAGGTCTGCTGGGGCTTTGAACAGCTTGGTCTAGTGGATGGAGAGGGGTGTAACTTTGCAGGTCCTGTCCAACGCAAGCCATTCTGTGAGTCTATCCTAGAAGTCTATACATTTTTATGTGGTTGAATTCTGAGATTAAAATTAATTTAAGCAGTTCTTGTAGCACTGCAATGTGGGATGTGGTTTAGTTGAGGTCTTGTCAGTGTTATGTTAATGATTGGACTAGAAGATCTTAAAAGTCTTTTGCAATTTATTAAATTTTGTGATTCTGTGATTAGCGTTGATAATTTCATCCCAGGGAGACCAATAAATCTGAAGACAGTGATTGGGATATATAGAGTGTCTTGCTCTAGTGGGTCTTTATACTTACATCTTCTTTTTTGCCTTCCCATCTGCCATCAGAAGACTTCTCAGTGACTGTCCTTCAAAGTAGCAAGTCAAGCAACTAGTTCCCAGTCTTGGAAGCTAGAAGAGATGTTGGTAGCCCGATAACAAGGAGACAAAAAACTGTCAAGGAATCAGATTGATCTGCCTGTACTTTCTCATCTGTGACTGTACATGAATTGAAATTTTGGTCTAGAGCAGAAGCAAATACTTTGGTTTTTTCTGCATATGTCACACTGGTTCAGTTCATTGTGATTTTGGTGTGGGGGAAAAACCCTTCTGATTCTGATTCCTTCTGAAGGAAAATGAACCAGCAGCTGAGCTCCACGTACTTGCCAGCCATGTACAAGTCCTCTACAAGGAAGGAAGGGTCCAAAATAATGACTGTTCTTCAGTCTTAGAATTATGTAAGTGGTAGGGATATTTTGCCCAAGGAATCAGATAAAATCTACAGACAAGCTTGTTTTCTGTGGACTTGTGATGTGTGGTTGTGCTGTGGTGACTGGAAAAAAAGATGTGATTAACAGAAAGCAGCAAATTGTAGTCATGTTTACACTATTTGTAGGTTTCTAACAGTATTATATTTCAGCATGTAGTGAGTTTAAAATCATACATCTTCTGATGTCTGGTTTGCAAAAATTGTTAGCTGATCAGGCAAAGAACATCTGAATTGCTAATGGAAACTTTCTCTTCCCCCTAAATGGGGCAGTGGTCTAATTTGTTTAGCTAAATTACATTAGCCATACTGAAAGTTTTATTATCACAGTCAAAAGCAGGAAGCAGGGAATGGACATGCTGTATTTTTAAAATTAAAGCAATTTTGAAAAACAAACTTAGTTGCTAATTGATTAGTTCGGTTGTTAGATTAGAGGCTCATTACTTTTAATAATAGGATAATAGTATCTAGAAAGGGAAAAGATCTATTAGATCATTGAGTCCATCCCCATTACAAAGGCAGGATATAGTCAGGTATATGGGGATGGATGTATCAAATATTAAATTCAGATGACACACTAAATCCTCTGTTTCCTTCACAGAGTGCTGATGCTAAGAGCTTTGACACTGAGTTGTTTACTCTCAAAAGCAGCTTCTGAGCTACCTTCTGGCCAGCTCTTAAGCAGATGTTTAGTTGAGAGAGAAGGATCCCAGGAGCTCAGTGAGGAATTAAGGGCATGGCTTGGCCTTCTTTTCCCTCCCAAGCTGGCTGCCTGCAGCCACTGTGAAGCATGTTTCAGTGTGCTCTCAAACACAGCTAAGAGATGCCTCTGCAGGACTGAAGTCCTGCTCCAAAGTCTTGGTTTGGGAGTGACAAATTGGTTACCTGTAAAGCTTTGTGATAAAGGGCCTCCCTTGTTTCTGGTGAGTACTCCAAGTACTTCACCTTAGTGAGTTGCATAAGCCACTGCCTTTTTCTGTCCCTGCTGATAACTGAATTGCTTTTCCAAAGTTTATAGCTATGGTTAGAGGAGTGGAGAAACTGAGGGGTTGCTCCTCTTCAGTCTGTAATGGCAGAGGGGTAATGGTGCGACATGGGAGACCAAGATGCCAAATCCAGTGGGTTGTTAGCTTTTTTGTGCATAGTGCAACAGCTGACACAGAGGTATCAAGAGTCAGGTGAAATGTGCAAGAAGTGAATGCATACCAGATAAATAAGTTTTCCTATCTGCTCAGCACCTGGTTTCAGGTAATTGATCTTAAACTGCTCCATCTCTCTGCACATCAGTTTTGTAGCACACAGGACTATTTGGAATTGCAGTTCCCTTACCCACAGAGCTAATCCTCTTCCCCACAAACTCAGGTTGTGTTTTATGCTCTGTGATATTTATGTGGAATGTATGAAGGTTTGTGGGGTTCTTTTTGGTGAATATTATACAAAAGGGAGTGGGGGTGGAGGTCTTAGTTCACATGTCCATAATTTAGCTTCTGTGAAGCTTCATAGATGAGGAAACTGGAAGGTTTTCCCAGATGCATAAAAATACCCACTCTTAAGAGACTGTCTTGGAGGCAGTCAAATAAATTTATTGGGCATATGGGGATCATATTGACTCATCATGTTGGGTTGTTTTTTTTCATTTTTTCCTCACTCTACAATTATGATGGTGGAGTATGGGAAGAGCTTCAGCTTAAAGGATTACTTCAACTGCTGTAGCTCCAAAAAGGGAGACTAAGACTATGGAACAGGTGTATTAGAATGGACTGTTGAGCAGCAGTAGTGTGGTTAGTTTTTTCAAATATTAGATAAACTCAGTACCAAATCCTACAGTTCACTGGCATGGTTAATACTTAGGTCTGTAAACAGTCCTTTTATCTTCTCTTTGACTCAAGTAAATCTACCCATGTGAGTAAAGAGTAGCATTCATTTACTGAGACTACTCAAACAGGTGAGGAGGCACATTAAGGTCAATAAGTCTGGTCTTGTGCATAAAGATTAATCATCTCACTAACCATCCAAAAGATTTAAGGAGCAGGTCAGCCCTTTTTGATTCTGTCCTCATATTGATTTTGGGGAAATTGCTAAATTTAGAGCAATTAGGCACATTGGAAGTAATTAAATGCAAAAGTGCTGTAGCATTTTAAATGGGAGTCCCAGCTGCATGTAGAACAGTTCAAACTTTTTATGGTATTTCTTGATTTCCTTAAAAACTGCCAAGAGTTTTCCCAGATTGATGCCTTCTGGAATTGTGCAACCCCCATTTTGTTCTTTAAAATTGTTCCGTGGTACCCCTCAGTGGTTTCTGCTGTAAAGAGAAATCTGTTTTTTGTAAAAAAAGTAAGTATGGATGTGATCATTTTTAAGTCACGGTGCACTGCACATGCCCAGAAGAACCTCGATCACTTCCAAATTCAAGGACTAATAAAAATTGGAAGCACTCCAGTAATTTTAAATTACTTTGCACATTGAAGAGTGATTTAAAATCATTGAACTGATTCAATTTTTTTTTTATGTATGCACTTCAATTTGGAAGTGAATCAGATGGACAGCAGAATGCTGAAGAGGTTCAAGACGTATTGAACTAATTTAAACATTTTTAATTCAAGAAAGAGAGAAAGGAGGAGTAATGAGGTTCTTAATAGGAACCCAGAGAGCACCCCTCATTACTGTCACTGCATGGTTAGGAGTAAGATGATAAAGCAGTGAAGGGATGACCAATATGATTGAGGAGTCAGCTATTTTACTATTAGTGTGGTAGTGAGATAAAGGACCACTAGAGATGGTGGCATCTGGATGAAGCCCTGTGGTTATACTCAATTTATTACTATTATTGTTTTCAAACAAATTCACACAATCATGTGGTTTCGTTTTCCTTTTGCAGATCTAGCTGAGAAACAAGGAGGAATGCCTGGCTTGGGGGAAAATACACACACATGCGCATACATGTGTGCAAATATAGGCAATGTGTAACTTGCCTTCACAACATTTTCTACCTGAGACTGGTATGGATGTAGAAAGAAAAAAAAGCTGACATATGGAACTGCCTGGAAGCATGTGAATATTACTTCAGCATTCATGCACTTCTGCATAAAATTAAAATAGGAAACTGCATTGTTGGGTTTTTTTCCAGACAAAGGCATGAGAACCACTCTGATGTTAATGCTGTTAAAGTTGCACAATCAATATTTTACATGTTCTTCTGCAGAAATAAAAGATAATAATAACCAAACCAAACCAAAATCAAACCAAAACAAATAAAAAGTTGAATTTTCCCATCAATAAGTTGGTGCAGTCCTTCATAGCATATCCAGCAGGAATGTGTGATATTATTGTCATAGTTGGGATTTTTTAACAGATGACAAAGTAAAGCCTTCACATGAAGGGTACAGGTAGAGGGAGATAAAAACAAAATGAAAAACAAAGAAAAAAAAAAAGCTAAAGACCAGATTTCTGAAGAGGACAGTAGGTTTTACTTGACTCTTCATGCAGAAAGAAACATGTTTCTTTTAGAGGAATCAAAGGAAGTATTAAGAGAGAGATACTCCAATTTATGCCTTTCCTTTGAATGCTAAATCACCCTTTGAGTAGGATTTTGATTTGAGGATTCTGTTTCAATCCAGATTTGACGTGGTCAACACCAATCTCTTGATTCTACTCACAATAAAATACAAATGAGCTGAGATAGCATGCTCAGAAGTGCAATAGCAACAGAAATATAGGATTTCCTCTTTGCCCTTTATCTTATTTTTTTCCTTACATGAAGGGAATTTAACTGTGGATATTAGTAGGATCCCTTAAGTCAAAATCCCACCTCAAAAAATACAAATCCTACCATGTACCTCCATGTTTCCATAGAGCTTCTTGCTGCAGCTTATATTTAGCGTAAGCTCCTAGTGTCTGTCTTCACTAGAAGTCCTTCACAGGACTATATCAGACTGCTCACATAGTCTGATATATTTGGATGAACTGATACCTGACTTGGCAGTCATTGTGGACATGTTTAACTTCATGTCAGCTAGGATGGGATGAGCTTTCTTACAATCATATGTGTAACCATGGCCAGCTGACAAGATGTGAAAGGTGTTTTTTCTTTGCAAAGCCACATTTTGCTTCTGTGTTACCTTACTTGGCTTCTTTAGGGTGTACTTTAATGTGACCTTACTTTTAGTGCTAAAATACCTGACCACTCAATGTTTGTAAGCACAGAAAGAGGAGGCAGGATTGCTTTCTTCATATAAAATATCCTTTGTTTTGCATCTTCAATCAATAAAATATTTTGCATTCTTACCATGGAAATCAGAGGGACAAACATTAACTTGTGTCCAGGCTTTTTCAACATGCTGTGGAGATGATAATCTTTTTACTTCCATCTACAAAAGGGTCTTTCAGGAAGTGTCCTCTGTTTTTCCTGAGTACCAGCATTCTTAGATTTTTGACCATATTTCTTTTTGTTTCTCACTTAGTGAATTTCAGTTTACTTTTGTGCTTTTCTCTGGTTGATCAAATCTTAATAGCATCCACCTGCCTTCAACTCTGTTCAGCAGTATCCTATAGTTCCTGTTTAGGAACAGGTTGTTCCCTGCAGTACTTGTGACAAACCAGAATGAAAGGTTTTAAGTAAGAGGAGGGTTTTTGTAGGCTGAAGACTTATCTACATATGCCATGCTGAGCTCATCCACGCCTACCAAGGAGGAGATCTCTGATGTTCAAGCAGGAGTTAGCTTTTCTTCTTCTGCTTGGGTTTGGATGCAAGCAGGAAACATGGTACAGATGGCCAGCACATGGGGACTTGAGATCCCTTGGTAGAGCCCAGATGCTCCCAGATGAAGAGTAAAAACTGAAGACGAGCAGTAGGCAGCCATGGATAGCTCTTTTTTGTCTGTGTTGCAACAATTTGTGTTTGGCAAACAACAGCTTCAGAAGCCTATACTGCTGTTTATCTTTCTGTTTTCATTCATCATTTGCAGTTTGTGATCCTGAGAATGTCTGTCATAGGGTGATTTCTGGTTATTTTACCACCTTTCCTTGAGCTCCCAGGGTTTTGATGATATATTGTTTTAATTTATATCAAACTAGGTAGCTTCTCAGATGCTGCCATAATTACTGACCTATAATGGCCACATTACTTGAAATCATTAGGGAATTTTGCAGTCCAACAAAATACAAAGAAATGACCCATTGACAGGCCTCAAATGCTAAATATTTAGTGAGGGGAATCCCCCACCCTCATGAATCTCATCACTGTCCTGTCATCACACACACAACAATTGGATACTTTCATGGCTTATGCATGAATTCTTGCTTTTACACTTTTCTTGGAATGATTGTTCATGTTTTCACTTAAACAAAAACCCCATACTAACAATCTATCCTAAAAGTGTACAGAACCTACTCCTTCCCCTAACAGCACTTGGTCAAATGTCATACAAATATCTGGCCTTTAAAGTGTATTTTCCCGACTCAAAGATAGCAAAGAGCATTGTCAACTCACCTTTTAAAGCTACTTAAGGTTTCTTTAAGAAGGTGCTCTGTCTTGCAGAGGCAGCAAAACAATGCAGTAGATATGGTGGCTATTAATTTTCATTGAGCGGATAAATCAATACTCACATAAAGCCTGAGTAACTTGTTGGCACTAAACTATGCAGCCTCATTTTCACTGAAATTTGTCAAGCGTCAAGCATGTGGGCTTTTTTATTTATTTTTTTAAGGGACGGATGTTTTCATGTTGCATTATGTGAAATTGATACCAATAATAAACCGTCATAATCAAGTTATTAATTAATCCTCTCTGTTTATTCCAAGGGAAAGGGGTTTTCTCAACCTAAGAGTAAGTAGAAGTCAAATCAAAAAGCCCCACTAAACCTTTGTGTGTGTGATTGAGAGAGGGATGTTTCATACTCTGTAGCTCACAGCCGTATGTTATACTGTACACACCGTCTGCAAGCACTTTAGAAAATCCTGGATGCTTAGCATAGTCTTAAATCAGGCAACTTGCCAATTGTGGATTAAGTAGAGGATAGCTGGGTCATTTTACTAGGAGTTCCTTTACAGTTCAGTCTTTTTTTCTTGGTGTTAATGCTTTTACTGCCGTTGGGTGAAGGGAGGAGAGGCTTGGAATAGCCTGCCCTAGGGCCTCCTAAACTGTACATCTGTCATGGATCATGTCATGGAACAGAAATGTTTGTTTTTGCTTCCATTCATTTCAACTGGCAGCCAGTTATTATTAGAATGAAAAATTAAGCTATTATGCTGTGGAAGCCTTGCTGGCTCTATCAAATTTATGGAGTTAATACAGCAAAATTATCCTTTATAGTGGGTATAAGCAGCTGTATATATAATGCAGGCCTCTTCTTGATGAGTCAAAATACAAAATGGCAGCCTTGTTTTCATTATCATTGTTAAAGCTCAGTAACAGTGTCACCATATTTCAGAAATTTCAAGGGAGCAGTTATTGAGTTGAGTAGTGTAGGTGACTTGGTTAGACATCTAAGTCCATTCTCTAATCTTTAGAAGCTGCAGACATGCAGAGTTGTTTTCAGAAAGGGAGAAATCATAGAATTTCTCAGGATGTTTCTTTCAAAGGACCCCTGACTTTTTGTTTGCTGGGGTCTTTTTTGGGTGGATTTTTAAAAAAATACAGCAGGATTTGGCTGTATCTTTTACAAACAAAAGAGTGGAGTGAATTGTTTTATCAAGCTTCATATCCACTTGAGACTTTGGGGTCTCAAAAGTCCAATGACTCATATACCTTTAGACATAAGGCATCCTCTAGGATCAGGGTGCCTGCTGAAAATGGAAGGGGAGGAACATAAAAAGAGATAAAGATGAATAAACAGAACACACATCCAAGAGGAAAAAAAAAATGTAAGAGTACTTGTGTACTTGAAACTGTTACCCCTCCTCACAAGATACTGTTAATGCTAATGCTGTACATGGAGTGCAGTCTATTGGTCTAAATTCAGCATTTTCTCTAGCAAAAGAAGTTCCAGATACACTTCAGTATTGCAGACACTTTTACTAGAATGTGCCACTGCAGTAAAAGAGATGTTTATGATGCCAAAAGTTCTCCTCTACTTTCTTCTCTTACACTGAAAGTAATTGTAGTGAAGTCATCAAGACAGGGTTAAATGGACTATCTGCACTGCTATGAAATCATCTTTATAGCACATCCTCCAGGTGTACCATTTCTGTGTCTTGGCACATTCGGGATGGACTTAAAAAGAAATAGAAGCAAGTTTATATTCTGTATTTTGAGTTGAGTAGTCCCATCTTTGGAACTGTGCAGTTATTTTACAAAAGTTATATTACAAGAAGAGAGAATGGAAGAAACAGTATCTGAGAGAGAGGAAAAAAGATTTTCAAAATTATAAGAGCTTTGTGAGAAAACCTAAATTAGAGATGTAAAGTACTTGAAATTCTGAGCCATTCAGTCATTTCTGGTGAAATTATCCATGTGGAGTTTATCAATCTGTGTGTACCAGTGTCATAGGGGACCAATTAATTGCACTCATAGTTGCCTTTGAGCTATTTTGAAAGTAGGAAGAACTCATTTTGTAAATGATTTAAACAGCACTGCAGTCATTACATACAGTTTCTGGCAGATATTGTCTTCATCGGAGATGGACAGAAATATTGTTGCACTTCATGATTGCTGATGAATTTTGAAGAGAAACCTAATAAAAGAAATTACAAGCTGGCAATTAAATGCAATATATAGTAATTAAAAATAAAAATACAATTTGATGTGCCACAACTCTTGTCCATAACAGAGTTCCTTCCCGGTCCTTAAATAAATTGCTGTGAGTGGCAATCTTAGGAAAGAAAGTGAAAAATCCTTGTCTGTATCAAGTAAAAGTTGCTTCTTTTTCAATCCACAACCTCATAAAAAGTGGAGCTGGCATTTGTAATTCACAAGGAGCAACTCATCTTCTAGTGAAACCCCTGGTGAGCTCAAGCCTGGAGATGTTGACAGAAGACAGCTATGTACCTACCACAGAGCTCTGTATCCACCTCCTTTTCTCTTGTGTACATCCCCTCTGTGACCAGGTTCCATGGGAACCAGGTCTGATTAAACTCTGCTCACCTGTTCCCTGGTGCCTCTCTGTGTTCCAGGGAAAGTGCCTTTCTCCTGTGTCCTCTTGTGATGCTTCTGTCCTTACCTTAAGTATGTGGAAGGTTTCTGGCTAGGACAGGTATGCATCTACCTTGGGAAAGCTTTTTTTGTTTTGCTGCTGTTTTTCCAGCTCTAGTCTTTGGTAGGTGCTTTCAGGGTAGCACAAAGTGTGGAAGAAGATTCTCCTACTTCTGTTGAGCAGCAAGGAGGAGGCAGTGAACATTTCCTGGGCCCCTCAGTAGAAATTTGGAAGAATGATGCCCAAATCTGTCAATCTCTTACAAGAGAGATTACTGACTGGCTACCACCTTAAGTATTTGGAGAGCAATCATCATATCATTGCCTTGCATTTATACAGGGATGATCCTTGTGAAAGAAACATGGAGATATGATTCTGGTTTATATTAAAGAGGCCCTTTTTCACAGATGTGGTCCAAAGTATGTAAATTTGACCCTGAAGGAATTTTATGCTTCCCTTACAGAACCTGGTATCCTATAAGAGCTGTATGAACAGGCTGAAGTGCTAAAGACAGATCCCCAGTAGTGATGAAGTGGAATAACCAGATATGCAGAGAATTAATTTATTTATTTATTACTGATGGGCAACAGCTATGAAGCTGTCTTTGGTGATACTGCCAATCATGAAACACAGAAAATCTTTTTCCCCTTCAAAAGCAGACAAAACGTGGGGAGACATTTGCAAGCTTTGCCTCAGGAGCTTACTTCTGCTAATACCGTGGCACTTTTAAACTTGGAACTCTTAAGGAAGCTTTAGATCAGTATGGAAAGATTCACCTACTGGCATATTACTACTGCTGTGTACCTAAATTATCTGCAGAAAGCATAGAGATTTTGCATTTAAACACTGACATAGCCAGTTCTTGCAGAGTTCACGAGTGCCGAGGAAAGCAAACAGCACATCGATTTTTTGTTAATTTCAAATAATCCAGAATTTGCAACGAAGCAGAAGTGGAACTATTGTTCACCTTTAGATAAATCTTAAGGTCACAAATTGCATAGAGGAATGAAAGCCTTGTGAGTCTTGGAAATGCACAAATCCTGGGGATTGTGTTACTTCTGGCTAAGTGTTTTTCTGTTCATCTTGAAAGGATGTGTTTTCATTTTAGCATATTAATTTCAGTATATCTTTTTTTTTTTTTTTTTTACACAGATCTATTAGGAATTTTAGAGACTACAATATAGACTCCAGATGCTAGGTGTTCCTTCATCTTTTTGGGGCACACTTTAATCCATAACAACCAACACATTTATTTTATGAGCCTTCACAATCAAGAGAGTCTTAATATCCTTTCTGGCAGGTTTTCACTCTTTGATTTCATGTTGTATGGGGGACTGGTTACTTTGAACATATTTTAGAAAGTCTCAAAAGTAACTCCTTTATGGTAACTTCTTTACATCTCCATGGTAAATTCCTGTTTTCCTTTTAAAATATGCTCACAAGCACATGTATGGAAGTGTAGCTGCATTATAAGCTGAATGATAACACATGAGATTGTCAACCTATAACACACTGCTGGTGCACACGGTTGACTGTTTCACACAGAGTGACCAAGCCTCATTAGAGATGTCCATCACCCAGGCAGGGACTCCTTCTCCTGGTTTCATGACAATCCTGGTATTTGTCAGTGAAATAAAACACATGCTGGTGAAACTGCCAGGTTGTCCTACGCTATCAGTGCTTGCAATACATCTGTCCTCCAAAACAGCTCTGTCACCAAGATCTGTTGCCTAGATTTTCTTCTGCTGCTGGAATTTCAGGCTACAGATGCTTTTTATTTGTTTTATTTGTCTGAATTAAACTGAATTCTATGTTTGTGTTCATTTGTGTGCCCCAGCTGATGATGTTTGGATTACTGCAGACTTAGATGAGTGCAACTCTGAACAGCTTTTAGCTTTTGGCAGGTAGAAAACTTTCCTCCCTTTTTCTTGTCTCTGCGTCTGCGTGCCTTCAGAAATGCAACTGTTAGAATTTGTAAATCCTACCTGTGAAAAAGTGACAAGCAGGGCAAAGTAAAGATGTTTACCTATGTCTGAGCCAGACAACCATTGTAATTTCAGTGATTCAGAAAACAAATCAAATAAAGAAAGAAACCCTCTGATGAACTCCTCCCTTGCTTCCCTTCATCCATCTCATCTGATGCTGATACATTTCTACGAGTACAGTCAAGCCATAAATTGAACAATGAATATCTTGTCCAGTAAAGCTCATATCCCAGCTGGGTTTTTCAGCAGCAGCTTGAGCAACATTTCTGAGGGGAAGACCTTTATGAAGAAGATTAAGGAGTGCCCGTGTTCAGCAGGCACAGCTCTTCTCCCATATGTCTGGAGGAGTAATGGCTGTGTGCAAGATCCTGGCTGCTTTTCTGCATGCAGAGAAAAAGGGTGGTTGGATTTCCCCTATTTATGTTCAGGGAGACTCGGTAGTGAGTGGGCTGTAGGTTCACTTTCCTTTGCAATGACTGGTCTGTGTCAACCAAAAGGTACTGGGACAAGTTTTTGAAGGTGTTTTTGAGCCTTGCTCTCTTAGTGCTTGCATTCTTACAAATCTGGTTCTTTTTCTGCTAGAAAGTACCCATGGAGTTGGCTACTGTTTGTTGTCCCTGTAAGGGTCAGCATGAGAAGGATTTTGTGCTAAATTCTAGTCCAAGATGTAACATCACCCCCTTATGCAATCTCTCATAATTCCAGGGGTACAGAAGTACCCCTGCATATCTGCTTTTGAAAGCTCTCTCCTTCTGATGGGATTTGTACATGCCCTGATGTAAGTCCTTTGAATCTGCTATGCAATGGAAATGACAGACTAGGCAATTCTAATATGTCACTCAAGCTGCAGTCTTACTGATTTTCCTAATTCTCCGTCCCTCTTTGTTGCTAAATAACTAGTATTGGTGGTCCTGAGAGGGCCCCAGGAAAAGAGGTAAATCCTGATGAATGTTGCATAGTAAAATGAGCCCACACTTTTCTGCCCACAATTTTATTTTCATTTTTTAAACCACTTGGATTTTTGCCAGTTGCTTGGAAGGAGACTGGATTTGGATTATTGCATTTTCTTTCAAGCGAATGCATCTGAAATTTTGTAGGGTTTTTTCATGATGAACATTAGAAAAGGAAGGGCACACAGTAACAGGGTCAGTGCTAGTTTGAGGCTATTTAAATATGTTTATATGTATTTTTCTCTTCCAGGTAGTTTTCATATTTCACTTGGTAGCTGCAAATCTGTAATAGAAACAGCAAACACCTTGGAATTGTAGTGGATTAAAGCTCTGCATGTTGTGTGTGGTGTGCTGATGATACAGGAGGTGGGGTCTGCTGTACCTGTATGAGGAACAGCCCAAGCACCTAATATTAACGTATTTTGTAACTCTGATGATGTTGGATTTGATTTTAGTGCTTAAGAAAGAGGCTCAAGACCCAGAAGACCACTTCAGTCTTAAGTCTGACATTAAAGCAAGCTACAGAGAGAGAAAGCAGCAGCAAAGCTAAGAGGCAGAAGGTTCTACATTGGATTGTCCCCTGTGCTAAGATAAATGAAGATGATTCATGTTAACACTATTGCCCTGCAAATACGGATGGGGATTGCTCTTAAGCTTTTTTTTTTTTTTATTTTTCATTCTAGGAGTGGATTTCAGGTTTGGAGATTGGAAACCACCATGTTTCACTGCTATCCCACTATTTTATCTGGAGGGGGAGGCTTATCCTCACATTTTAACTGTGTATTCTCTACACAGACATACAGAAACACAGACGTGCAGATAATGTCACCCACTTCTTACCCTGGCTGCAAGACCATGAGCTAATTTTATAACAATTGATGGTGACTTAAACTAATGTTGCTAGGGTGCTGTCAGTGATGCTGAATAAATAGGGAAGGACTTGAGGAGAACAGCAAACAGCAGCTGTGACGACTTTTGTTCTGAAGCTACCTCTGCATGCCAGATTTTACCCTCCAGGCACAGCAGCAGAGCACAACTCCCACCTGTTATCTCTCACCATTGAGGCTTGCTTCTTTCTGTTTAAGTTAGGTTAAATATTTCCCCTTTTCCCAGGATTCAGAGCTCATCAGCCCAGCTGTGGCACACAGTCTTGAAACACAAAACAGCTGGAGACAGAATATGAACAAAGTTCACCTTTTCTTGTTTACATTTGAAAGCTGCTGCACTGTTTACGGGATGATGCATTTGTTTAAATGAATGTCCAGCTATTATTGATTTTTCCTTTCCCTTTTCTTTTTTTTTTTTTCTTTTTTTCTGGTTGTGTCACTGATGTCGTGCAGCAGAAATCTCTCACTTTAGCACACCTGCTCACATATTGATTGTGGAAAGAATTAGGCTGTGCTCTCCCTACAGTTGCTGTGCTGAAACTCAGGCACGGATTTACCAGAGAGACAATGTGGAGTCTCCCTCCTTCCTTTCGGCATCCCCACAGTTCTCTGTGAGTGTGCATCTACCTGTTGCAGAACACATCAAAGGGTCAGCTGCGTATGTAGCCCCATTTTCCTACTCTCTTGCTTCTCTCCCTTTTGCCCCATCATCCACTTGTATCCTGACAGGGTGAACTTCTGCAAGGTGGAACAAGAAGCAGGATAGCGATTGAGTATTTCAACCTTTTCATTCATTTACAGAACTGCTAGCTTGGAGACTGTGAGGTCTGAAGGAATCATTATCATTGTCTAGCTTGCCTTGCTGCCTAACACATGGTAATAAGAGTCTCAGACAATAATTTATTTGACATGCCCAACAACTTGCACTGATCTGAGCTAGCAGCAGTGGAAATGCAATTATTGGAGGACCTGCTACACTTTTCACAACTTTTTATTTATCCTGATTATTGACAATTAATCCCTTGTTTGATTTTGAATTTGTCTAGATTCAGTTTCAAAATAAGAGGGTAACTTTCATATGTTTGCAATATTAACACTAATCCATATTATTGTTGTGATCCCTTCATTTATTTTTAGTACTTGCCTAAAAAGGGAGCCACTTGAACCCCTGAAGTTCTGTAGGTCTGGTTGAGATAAGACAGAAATTATTCAAGTACAGTGGTTGACACAGCAGTATTAAATATCAGATGCATCAGGCTTAGGAAGCCAAAAAGCCTGCTTCTAGTTGAGGGAAAGCCCTATTGTCTGGAGTCCATCCTATATGAATAAGAGAAAGAAGTACCTCCACTGGGCAATTCAGCCCCAGTATGGGGATTGTATTACTGTTTGGAGATGTCTGTTTCTCTTTAGATAGCCTGCAGAGATAGCCCATAAGATTACCATTGGTTAGATGTGTCACTTTTCCATGGTTAGACATGGGGAATATCCCTTTTCCCCACCACCATCACAGAATAACCTACTTAGAAGGAAACTTTCTTCCCAACCGCTCAGAGAAAAGTTGGCTTATGCCTTAAAACCGTGAGATTTATGTTCTTTGAAATGCATGTGGGTTTTTTAATCCTGTCTAATGTAACTATAGATGGTCTCCAGAACCATATAAATCTCCTGTTATTCTTTGATTCCAGGCAAGACCTTGGCCTCAAAGATATGGTTGTAATGATTTCCACTGAGTTACAGTGAACCTAATTGTGTTTGATATGGCTCCAGTGCTCAGTACAGGGAATAATCTTTCTAGGGATGGAATTCACCTCCATCCAGAGGACTTCAGCAGTATATTGTGCAAGCCATCTCAACAAGACAACATTTATTCTTAGCAAAGTAAGTGTGACCTGTTTCATAGTCTGTTTCTTCTTAGAAGCACAGATCCTGCTCTCCCAAATGGCAGGAAAGGCAAATGAAGGTTGAAAATACTTCTATTTAAGATACCAGGCTGAAACTTCTCCAGGTGTTGAATTTAATCTAAAGGAAAAAACTTGCCTTGAGAAATGTTCCTTCTAAAACATTGTGTGTCTGAATGTTTTAAATTTTGCTTTGTCACTTCTTGTATGTCACTTCTTGCCTTGGTTCCACTCTAATTACAGTCAGGGGCTACCAGATGCATCCATTTGGGAGATACCACTCTTGGCAAAAATTGTTTTTCTTCCCTTTCTTTTAAAAAGTCACAGAGGTTACAGACTTGTAATGTGTGATACTAAATCACTCATTCTGCTTCGTCCCTCAGACCTTTAGAAGTCTGCTTTCCAGTGGATGTTAAAATCTGAAGTTAATTTTTAATGAAGAAACTTTAAGTTTCTTTAAGGAGAAAATGAGATCACTTTTATCAACCCTGATCTTTTGCAATCTAACTAATAAAAAATACATTTATATGCCGAGGAACTGTTAGCATTGTCTTCCTGAATTAAATTGACAGCATGCATATGTGTCCTATGTCTTGTGGTTTTCACATCTTGGAGAATTTTATGGGGTATTTCAAGGCATATTAGGACTTTTCACCATTTTCCTGCTGGCCTAGAATTGGAATTCTGTGAATAAAATGGGGCTTGCATTGTTTTACTTCTGTATATAGTATGAGGTTAAGGATTAAAAAAAAAAAAAAAAAAAAAAAAAAAAAAACCCACTTAATTTTATTAAAAAAAAAAAAACAAAAAAAAAAATTTTTACTTCTTTTTTTTTTTTTTAAAAAAAAAAAAAAAAAAAAACAAAAC
>JANVCC010000020.1:53800239-53823294 GCA_025345505.1 Todiramphus chloris collaris
AAAAAAAAAAAAAAAAAAAAAAAAAAAAAAAAAAAAAGACAAACCCCTATGTATTTGAAGTATAAATATTACCGTAACAACCTTTTGTTCCTCTTTATTCTTATTCTTTAGCCATGAAAACATCAGATTCCTATAAACATGGCAAATCCATGTTCCAATGAAGCCTGTAAAAGTCACTGAAAGGCCACCTTCTCCTTTTAGTTCTAGTAATTCAAGCCTGGAATAACTCAGATTTGCTTAATTTGAATTGCACGAGTGGACATATGTGTGACTGAGAGTGGTGGCTGGCTAACAGTTCCCAACACCAGGAAGTTATGAGATCACACTTGTTGCTTGGTCCAAAGACAGCTTTGTCTTCATTCCAGGTGAAGCCAAACCAAGAAAGTGATTTTTTTTTTTTTTTTAAACACCTGTGATTTAGTCACGATTAGAATGTGGGATATAGAGGCATTAAAATACTTGGGGCAACAACAGTAGGTTTAATCATTATTGCCTAATAATGTATTACTAGGAGAAAATACAGGTAAAAGAAAATCCCCTTTCCCTTTTCTTTAAGAATAATATTGTTATATATATAAAAAGTTACACTGAAATCCTTATGAAAATTGCTGAGAATATTTGATAATAATTTGCTGTATAAATTCTTAAGTATTTTCATTTCAGATCTTCTCTCCCTCTCTTCTTGCCCATAGACAGCACTGTGAACAAGTAACTTGAGGAACTTTTATAGGCAGAATTGTATTAATGAATTAAGCTTCTCAGAAAAGTAATAAACCAAACTGGACTCAAAAAACTAACTCTATCCTTCCTCTACATCCTCTCCTTGTAGGCTTGAAAACTGTCAAATCATCAGCAATAGTCAGTCATCTTTATATTTTCAGGGTGTCTCAAAAAGGTCAGGGAACACATAGGGCTAACTTTCCAGTAAAATTAAACCTGTGGGTGACTGCACACAGAGACAAGTCATTGTCCGGTATTCTAAAAACAGGATGTAAACCAGCTCAAGACTTATCCCAGTTGTTCCTTGAAATATTAGCTTTTAAAAAAGGGAGAAAAAAAACATCACCACTTAAAGAAAGGGAAGCAAATGAGAACAGTAAAAGTTGTCTAATTGGGGAAGTGTGTTGTTCTCTCTCATTTTTATGAAGGTCATTCATGAAATTCTTTCCTGAAATGCTGTTTCTGTAAAAGGACTTGGAATCAATAGATCGGATTTTTCTGAAATGTACTGATCTCATTGACAAGAGGTGTGTTGTTTTTTTGTCATTTTGGGTTTATTGTGTTTTTTTTTTAATAGAAAGATTTTTTTGTTTTGTTTTGTTCTTTACAAAAGAACTATAGCCTTGTCTCTTAAGTTTTTAGGGATGTGAATAAACCTGCAGGCATTTATACCTTAACTTTCTGTTATATGCCTTATGCCTTTCTGATCTGTGTTAAATCCATACATCTATTGATCTATAGATTGTGTTACATCTGTTATGAAAAGTTTTTCTCTAAATTTTTTCTCAGACATCAATGAATATAAATTGGCAATGTAGGACCTTATTAGTCCCATCTTTGGGCTTTTCAGAGTGTATCCCTATATTAATAATAGCCTTTTCTAAATGAAATATAAAATGTTATCATTTTAGTATTTAGTATTAAGTTTATTTTAAATACTTTAAGATATTTTAAGGTTATTTATTTTAATGAATAGAAATTAAATTTTAAAAATTAATTTGAGGACTTGTGTATTCAGAAATATTTATAGTACCAGGTGTTCATAGATTTTTTTAAATGAGCACAGTGATTCATGAAGCACTAAGCTGGGCTGAGCATCTTTGTTTACTTTGGGCAAACTGAGTGACAAAACCAGACTGTTTTATAGCATTTTCCTATACCAGGCAGTTTTCATTATCCCACAATATATTTATGGCATGGCAATATAAGCTGAAGTAGATCGTATTTGCATTACCAACTTTAGTAAAATATTCCATTTGTAGTATTTCTAGCACTGTAACCCTTCATGGTACTGCCAGTGGGATTTTCAGCATAGTCATCATTGACATAAGCCCTCTCCCCATAAAGTCAGTGGAAATTTTAAGTGCTGAAGAAAAAGCAGAGCTTAGCTAGTGAGAACTTTTGTAATGGAGAGTGGAATACAGGGCAGGGATTTTTTGTTTGTTTGTTTGTTTTAAAAAGAAAAAACAGATCATACTGTCTAACGAAGTTCAATGTATTTTCTTAATGATGTGTAATTATGTAGCTACAGAGACTTTTTACACTGTTGTAAAGTATTTCTAAAGCTACATGCCAAGAATTGTATCAAATGTGGTACCTTTGCCAGTACACTGAAGTTAATTTAGCCTTTCTAGCATGTCTGCTCTGTGATCCTCTCTTAGAGTCATAATATTTCTTCCATACTGGCTGGGTACAACATAGAATCTCTGGGAATAAATCAGGATTATGTAGGGAAAGTGACTGTTATTTATGGGACTCTTGTTCACTGGCAAAGAAGTGTAAGTGTATGTGGCTGGTACAATGGGAATAGTGAGGATGAGACCTTCGAGACAGGAGATGTTTTCCTTTTCTCACTTCCCTGCCTGGCATCTGAAGAAGAAATTCTAAGGAAAGCCCTGCTTTGTCTCACCAGCTTCATCCAGAAGGCAACCCACTGGAGATGCAGGCAGGAGAGAATTTAGCTGCTGAAGTCAAAGAAATATTTTCTGATTAGGTGTGAACTGATTTTATTATTTTTCCCTAAAGGCTTATAAGTTGACCAACTTTAGGTAACTTTTTATGAACTATGAAAAGGTGTTTATCTAATGCCAGAGCAGCTGTTGACAAATTTCAAGCTTTTATTGCAATGAAACAGTCAAGTGGTTGCAAGAATATTTTTAAGCAAAGTAATGTGGAGAGCTGTGCATTTATTGAGATATTTGTAGCCCCAGTTCTTACAGATTTTTACTTGGTGTGGTGACCCTGCCAGTTCACATGATAGTTCCCAGCATCCACCTCAGTATTTTTCTGAATAGAAATAAATGCAACAAATCCCAAAATCGAAACCCCAGCTCCCCCAAACCCCCAATTTGGAGAACTTCCAAGCAATTGTATTTGTCTGAAAGCAGTTTTTTAAAATGGAAAATACTGGCTGATCTGCTTTCTAGGTGTTGTGTGTGTATTTCCTGTGCTTGCAGAAACAGCAGACAGCTAAAATTCTGTCTTTGACATGTGTGTAAGACTGCGCCAAAATAGGATCAGTGCAAGCTGATTTCATTTGGAATAACTCAAAAGTTCCTCACTAACAGGTCCGACATCCTAATAGTTATGTATTTTGAGGATAAGGTATTTATAAAATGCATCCGGTTTTGAGCAAAGTCCAGATCTTAACAACATTTACTCAGCAAAATTAGTAGTAAAATGAAGCAAGTTTGAAGGATGTGCCCCTGTAATTTTGACTTGTAACTAGTTAATTTAATGTTGCTGCTCTAAGTTTTAGGAGTTTAGAAGAAAACATCTTAAAGGAGCTGGTTTTCAAAAGCTCACTGGAGTAAGTGCTTACTGGCCTTCTGAGATGTTTTCCATATGAGCAAATCAAGGCTACTAAAATCACCAGGAACATGACTTGGAGCAGTTTAGCTTTCCAGACCTAACTTTCCTTTCTCCCCAAGAAGTATTTCACTGGGAACCAGTTTGCGCTTGAAATGAAAGTTGCCTATAGATTTAAATAACATGTATTTTCTTTCAGGGAAAAAACCAAAACAAAACAGGAATGTTTAAGACATTCTTGAGCAGGGTCTGTGAATTTGCTGATGGCAGGCCTTCCTGAAGCAGTTTCTGTTACAGAAACTTAAATTTATAAACCAAACATGTTCCCTTGATCAATAATCTGGATTGTAGGATATTTTTAGGAATATTTAGGAATTGTAACTCAATCTGACATGATTACTCATGCTCACTTAAAACAACTGTCAATCAATACCAGTTAACAGATTTTCCATGAACAACAGGTAAGAAAGGGAGAGGCTTGTAAAATTTTGCATAAACCAACATGTTAGAGCTATCTAATAGCTGCTTAGAAGATATAACACAGACTTATCTATCAAACTCCAGTATGTCTGTTGACTTTGTACACTATCTAGGCTGTCTGTCAGGAAACATGCACAATAAATGACACAGCAGTTAAGTCTTGATCATGGTGGCATCATTTGGATGTTCTCTTGATAAAGCATGATGGATTCATAATATAGGAACTATAAGTATTTGTATGTAGATATGAATCTTGGTCAAACTAGTTGTGAAAGTCCAATGATGACTGAGTTATGCTGATTCTGCCAAAGAGCTCCAGTTGTATATTAATGCAGAAAACTCTTGTGAAACATGGGAGGAATGTATTAATAGTTAATTACAACAGCAAGATACACCATTGAGGGGATTATTACCATGTTTTATGATGACCATCTTATCATCTCCTTGTTTATATTTTCCCCTGGTAATGAACTTTTCTTCTAAACTTTGAAATATTTAGTATTTGAGCATCAAATATTGTACCCCTTGTATTTCATAGGAATAGATCTTAATAGCGGGAGTAAGACCGTAACTGCAAAGGAATAGAAAACCCAGATGGGAAAAATGGCGTTTTTGGTAATAATAGCTTGTGCCCGTGCATCAGCAGTGGTGTGGTTTGTTGGGTTTAGTTTTTCTGGTGGGGATGAGGCATGGGAAGCAATAGCTTGTTTTACAGGGGAAAACAAATTCTGCTCTGGCCAATATGCCCTGTAATGCTATTGGATTCCCAGGCTAGGTTTAGCAGGACCTCTTCAAAAGTGGATGGCTGAAAGACAAACATCTCTTGGTTTAAGTAGCTGGACAACTGTTTGATTGCTCCTTTCTATAGAAAAATAATCTCTTCATGGATGGCTATAAGTGGCATCATTTTTCCTTTGGGTTCCCATTGCACTCTCTCTATATATTACACATCTGGACTGTAAGTGAAGCTTGCTCATTCCTCTCAAACATCTGTTGCATCCTGATGCAGAGAAGGCCTACTTATCTGCTACTTTTACTGTGTACTGTGTAATTTTATTAAAACTTTGTCTAGTAGCCTCTATTTCAGATACAATCAATTCAAAATCACACAGAAAGAATGAATATTTGCTGCAAAAAGTTACCTTGTCTCACAACCGGGACATTTTTTGTTTGGTCGGTTTTCCTTTTTGTTTGGGTTTTTTGTTTGTTTGTTTTGGGGTTTTTTTGTTTGGTTGGGGTTTTGGCTTTGTTTTGTTTTTCTGTGTTTTTTTTGAAGGCAAGGTGAAAAGAGAGCAAGTCAATAAAAAAGTGGGTTTCCTTTTTTCTTTGGAAAATGTAAATACCTAATGAGAAAAAAAGTAGGACATTTCCAGTTAGAAAAAATATTACTGCTTTTTTCAGTTTAGAAGTATCAGTCTGGTTATTCTGTTTATGCAGCCTCTCATAGAAAGGGCTGTGCAGAAAAAAAAAAGGAGGTGAGGGAGGGAGAAAAGAGAGGGTAATTTAATGGATTATTCTAGTAGAGAAGGAAGAAGGAAAAAAAAAATCTTGCAGAATTTCAGGGTAAATTCTGACA
The DNA here is from genome assembly GCA_025345505.1 of Todiramphus chloris collaris. Classification (NCBI taxonomy): domain Eukaryota; kingdom Metazoa; phylum Chordata; class Aves; order Coraciiformes; family Alcedinidae; genus Todiramphus; species Todiramphus chloris. The sequence goes on from JANVCC010000020.1 coordinate 53,805,824, forward strand.
CTTTTATTCAAAGAACCATCATGGGTTGCTTTTTTTCCTGCTACGAGACCTTGGTAGGGGCAGAAAGAGCTGGGATGTGAAATACTAGTCATCTCTGGAGCTCAGAGTTTATTCGGCAAGAGATGCTCAATTAAACCAATGAGCTAGAAACGCCCTTTTTTTTTTTTTTTTCCACATTTCTGCACAGAGAGGGCTGTGTGTCCCACCATCTCAGAGATTCAGAAGGTTCAATGAGTGTTACCAGATGACACTGGGCTAATCGGGAGTCTATGCCTAAAATTGCTAGTTTTTCCTTCATTCCTCAGACACCAGATCTTCAGCCAGCTGCTCTCTCGGCATTGTAGAAGAAAAGAAAAGAAAACAAGTGATTTCTGAGAAAGAGAACTGGTATTCAGTAGTCTGGAGAGTGAGTAGGAGTAGGAAACTTCTGTAACTTTTCAGAATGGCAGAGACAAATCTTTGCTTGCTTGTGTGTCTTGTTTGTTGTTTTTTGTACAACCATTATGTCTCATGTAGTGGGTGTGTCCTGATGCACTCCTGATGTGCTGGTTATGTTCCCTCCTGTGATGGGAAGGATGGGGGGACTTGGACTTTGTTGCTACAAACCACTGTGGGTTTAGATGGCTAGTTTTAAGCACTGCCTCTTTGTTCAGCATTCAGGGCACATGGAAGAGTTACCAAATTTTCTTTTATAGCAGACTAAAGCTGGAGAGAACAAAGGAAAACCAGCTGCATTTTACAAATACCCAAGTTGTGCTATCAGATTATTAAATATTTATCAGTGAGTGTCTGCCTATTGAGTACTTTGGTATATTTTATTATTATTGTTGTCATCATCATCATCATCATCATCATCATCATCATCATCTGCCTGGATTGAGGCTTATCTTCTTGGCCAAAGAAAAAAGATGATTTGTGTCATAAACATGTGGCACTTGCGGCAGTGCTTAGATTCTTCTTGAGATTCAATTAATGAGGTAAGAAAAGGGCAGAGGTATGGAAGGTAGCTTTGCTAAGCTGCCTTTTAAATTTCATACCTTCTTGAAAATGGAGCTCTGTCAGGAATAGTTTTGGTTTTGAAGGTCTGCTCCATGTTAGCAGTGCAAGAGGCAGATGCCTAAAATAGAATATTAGGAGGGTGTTTGGGGCCTGTTTATTCAGGGTAAAGCAGGGAGCTGTGGGTGGTGTGTGTTTTCCAGGCTGCTAAGGGCAGCAAGGACCATGGAGCTCATGCTGATAAGGATTGGATGATAACATATTAATGCACTTTTACTTTTCTGCAAAGTATTAAGGCTACAGAGCAGCAGACTGTTTGTGACACATGGTAATTTGTTGAAAATTCCTATTTGCAAAATAGAGAGGACCTGTTATATTATCAGAACTGACAAGAAAATAAACAGCCATTATTGGTTTTGATGTTGGGGTTTTATTTTTTTTTAACTAAGGAAGATAGAGGCAATGTTGGCTATTATTTACCAAATCAAACTTATTTAAATGCACTGTCTTTGATACTTAACAAATGTTGTAGTGTGGCTTTTTGTGGCTAATAAAACTTGGTTTACATTACACCCCTTGTCTGCTATGATTTGCCTCCTAGGGCTCACTTAGAGTGCATTAAGAAGCTGCACACAAGATCAGGGTGATTTGCTGCAAAACTTAAATAATTCATTTATGCACCACTGCTCTCAGACAGTGTTTTTACAAATGCTGTAATGAGACAAGCTGTGAAATGTTTTACATGGTGTAAATGAGGGCTGCTGCTCAAGTAAAGTCTTTCTGTGCCAATTTTATTCCCTAAGTCTTCAAAAAGACTTTCAAAGCATTCTGGTGTATACCTTCAAAGCATGCTATCTGTTGGTGAGGCTGTTTGTCCTAACTCAGCAGTAATATTTTTCACTTACATGTGCTTTCATTGGAGGACCTGAAATAAGCACAGACTACTTAAGTACAGGAGAGTGGAAACTACAGTTCATAATGCTAGGAAAAGGCCCTTTTCTGACTGTAGCTATACCTTGTCTACCATGCTGATAGTCTTTCTTACTCTGCTTTCTGCAGCACACTTTGCTTTTTCTATTAAGAAAAAGGCATGGAAGAAACTGGAATGATCCAAGTCAAAATACACTAAAACTAAGATTTGCTGTTAGTGTTGTTGACAACTTCTCTGATGTTGGCTCTAAATATTCATCCTGTGGAGTCATGTTTCTTCTGTTTCTTCATACCCTCTGCAGAAGTCTTATTGTCATGAAGAAGAGCTTGAAAGTATGTCCTGCACCTGCACTCTCAGGAAGCACTTGTCCAGAAATAATATAATTCTATTGTTTACACTAAATGTTAGCATAATTTTTAGTTTTATTAATCTAGTGATTTGGATGGAGAAGGGGGTATAGTGCTTGGGGCTGGTGGAGAAAATGTCACCTCTCCATCACTTTTGTATGTGTATTAGGCTATAGCTGTTAACTATATGATCAGATCTTATTTGTTCTACAGGGAGAACCTATTATGGAAGAATTAAAACCTAAACAAATTAGTCTTAATTTAGCAGTTGGGTAAAAGTAATCTGTTTACAGTATATGTCTGAACTTGCCAGGAATAGTATCCAACAGTTTCCCATGCACATCTAACCACTGACTTGGAGATTGAGATTAAGGAAAAAAATACTAGGTGTAACTGAGACTGCTGGATGTCTTTGCTTGGAATTTGTAACTGATTGAAATAAGGGGTAATTAGAAACAGTTTTTAATTTTTAGGATTAAGACAAAAATGTTCTATTTATTTTAACTTCTGAATGTGTAAAATTTGCTTTAAAATCTTTTGCTAGAAAACATTTTAGAATTTTTTTGTATTTTTGCTTGGCCAATAGGAAAGCTAGTGTGTAAGGATGATTGCCATTTTACATCATGAAAGCTGGAGAAAAAGGAAAGAAGGGGATTTTGAAAACTAAATGTTTGGGCTGCTGCTTTGTAGAGATCCCTTTGAATTTGCTAGCATTTCTGTGTGTGTTTTCCCCATCTTCTCAACCGATTTTGAACCTGAGGAAATTACCATCTGTGCATAGATATGCAGGAAATGAGCTAAATTTGTAGTGTAAACATTTTCAAATGAATATTTGCACAGTACAGTCTCTCAGCAATGCATTATCCTCTTTTATTTGATAATCAACACATATCCCTTATGAGTTGCATTGAAAAGGAAGAGAATGACTCTCACTAAACTCTAATTATCCTCTCTTTCCTCCTGGGAAGAGCTCTCTTTAAGCTCCCTTTTGTGAGTTGCTCTGTGTTTTACAGTCATGCCACCTCTTGATCACTCTTTCTCCTTGTTTTGCATCAAAGTGGACTGTTGGATGTAAGGGCATAGCACAAGTCCATGTCCATATAGGGACATCGGTTGCATTTCTGTAAGGTATGATTTCCAGGCTAAGCCAAAGCCTTGGAGAGATTCACAGCAATTAACTTTACACTGAGGTTTTATGCAGGTCTCAAGCTTGTGATAATACATAAATATTTCTTGGCTTAGATCTGGGGGAATTGACATACTTTCATTAGCCCCAAGTATTTTTGACTTGATTCAATATGTAGCAGCATGAGTCAGCTGTTTCAGCTAAGCAGTGTTTCTAATTCAGCCTTTTTTGTAATAAGCACGTATGCATAACCTGAGCTTCCTACATCGATTAATCCGTGTTTCCTCCATATGGCTGGTAGATTTTTTTATTTTCTTTTAATTCAGTGCAAGCTGCTGAATAGTAAAATGCAGTCAAGATCTTGTTGCAAAAAAGGGACCCCAGATAAAGTTCCAGGGAATTGCCAAGATTAGCATATCCTGGTTGTTTTGGGAAAGGAATTTTTTAGCCAGTTCCTCTTGACTACTAGGGCTTGAAAATGAGTGAAGTTCTTGAGTAGTTCTGTATATATACATTCTTCTGGATAGTTTTCTGAAGGCAGGGTTTATAGAAGAAGAAGAAAGCTGAACCAAACCACACTGAAGAAGGACAAAGGAATAGGCCTGTGAAGTTGTCCTGAGACTATTCAGCTGAGATACTACACCTTGATGACAGGGAGAAGGGGTGGGGACATCAGAAGACAGGAGAAGAAGCTGCTGGGGAAGGACTGTGTTTGGAATAATATAGGATTTAAGAGCTTTGGAAATAGATATTTTGAATTTGGGAAAAGCTGGAATTTACGGACTATTCATGGAACAGAATGACTCGATTTGCTAATTTTAATGTTCATTTAGGACTATTATAGTGATCCTAGCAGAGTCTTGCTATTGCTACTGCCAGGTTACCAGAATAAACCTGTAGACCTATGCATCTGCATCCATGTACACAGAGAACACAGACAGGGGTGCACACATGCATGGTAAAGTACTGTAAAATCTAACACGCCCCCCCCTCTCCCCCCCCCAGCAACCTTGATTAGATCCCCTCGTCCTCTAAAAAACCCCACTGAACAAACAAAACAAACCAACCAACAACAACAAAAAAAAACCCAACAAAACAAAACAAAAAAAAACAAACCCAAAAATTAAAATAACCCTACAATCTTTTCCTTTTAATACCAATGAAATTTAATATCACAGTTTTTCTCCTTCAAACAGGGAGAATATTAATTCCCGGAATGCAATTTATACAAATTAAAGTCCTTTTCCCCTTCGAAACATATTTTTTGACAAATGGACGAATCTCTCTTTTAGCAAGCCCAGGTGAACAAATATATATATATAAAAAATAAACAAATAGCTTTTTTTTTCTTATTATAAGAGTTTGTTCAGTTTGTAAATCCATGCCAGAATATTTATGCCCTTCCTTTATGAAAGGTCAGCAGATATACACTCAATTACCTATTTTTGTGTGTTAAATCAAATGACTCTATATTCAGTATTTTGTTTTTTAATTTTGCCTGAGCAGGAAGATGGAAATCCAAATTAATGACTTTTTCCAGGTGACATAAATTCTGTGAGGTGTTTGTAGCTTGATTATCTTGTTAAAGTCCTGTGACATGATTGATAACCATTGTGTTCTTTGACAGTGAAGACTTCACAATAGTGGCAAGTAGACCAGCATGCATGTAGAGAGCTTGCACTAGGATAAAAAATCTGAGATGTTTTCATTAATTTCCAGGTTGTGAGGAATCATTTCTACATAGGTTGGTACCCTTCTTGTCTTCTCACTAACAGCTGCTGTTAGACATGATAATATACCGAAGTCACTGCAGCTGAGCAAATGAAAATAAAGCTTGTTTCTGTAGGGTATCTGAGGGAAGTAAAATTCTTTCTGCTGAGGGAAGAATTGTATTGGAATGGTCTTGTGTGTGCCCTGGATGCTTATGTAGTATGGGTAGTTTAACTTGCAAAGGGTCCCTATATGAGTGACTACTGTTACCCTCTTTCTATGTTTACTTGTGCTGGTTGGACCCTGAACTTGCAAGGGCAGATTTCTTCCAGGGAACAATAAAGTTCCCATAACAAAATCTGGGCAATGACCATTTCAAACTACTTTGCACTGTCTTTTCAGTGTTTGGTTAATTATTCTAAAGCAGTGATTGTTGCAGAAAATGTCTCAGGCCAAGACAACCTTTACTCTGAGGGACTGGGAATCTGACAGACCAGGGCAGGCAAGATGAGGTGAGAGCACCTTGGGAAAGGCTTCTGTTAATTTCAGGTCTTTTTTAAAATTTCATACTCTTTTCCCCTTTGTATGATACTGGGATAAAGAATGTATTTGTATTCTATGGGCTAACACTTGTGAGGTTTGTGCAGTTGCTAAGGGGTAGCTTGCCCATTCACATTATTAGGATCTTTCCAGTAATACAGTAATTCAGTTCCCCCCCGATTTGTTCAAAATAAAGGACCTTAACTTGAGCAATAGGTATTATATGCAGTAAGTCCTTAGAAAGGTATAACCAAAGTCAGATTAAACATCAGCTACAAATTTCATTGATCTAGCAATCTATGTGAAAATTGGAAAACTAGTTTAAAGTATTATGTCTTGAAATAATGAATATATAACATTTAAAGAAATAGCTGTTACTTGAGCTTTGAAATATGAGTCCAAATCAAGGTTAAATTGACAAATGTCCCTTACAAAGGGCTGAAGTAGATGAGTAGCATCAGTCACCTGTGGATGTTGATGTGGTAAGAATCCCAGCAGAGGTGTTTGTATCGTAGCATGGACACCTCTCTCTAATCAATGTATTGCTACTGATAGTTTTTATTTTCTCTTTAGGCAGAAGCAGAAATGTAAGTGAAAGAGCCATGCACATTGCTCTTTCCATATTCCTTGTGCTATGAACTACTTTTTCCCCATAGGCTATTAGTGTCTTTGAATAAATATCTAGTTCCTTTCAATAAACAGCATGCATCTGAAGCTAAAGTGGCTACTAGTAACTAAAGTGACAACTACTCAACTGCTGTCAACAAAAAGAAAACTTGTTAAATCTGAAGATGTCACATCATTTTTGTAGCTGTGTTTCTGAGCTCTAGGAGGCTCAAGTGCCATATTTTCTAAGGAGAAACAGGTAGTCAACTAGGGTGTTTATTCATTGAAGGTCAGGCTTTTCAAATGTGATAAGCAGTAAGTTGCAGATCTATCACCTTTTCTTTTCTATCCACCCCCCACAACCCCCCCAAGTGAGCGTGCGTGTGAAATCAGCAGAATACTGCCTGCATTTGATTTATGGCCCACTTTTGACCAACTCTTATCAGGTTCCCACAAGCCCTTTTTTTGATGCAGCTCATGTCTGAATGACAATAGACAACTAGTGCCATTATGCTCCAAAATCCCTCTCTGCATTCTAGACACCTAAGATTACATCTGGGCTATTGATTTATTACTCCCTCCCCCCTCCTTTTTTTTTTCCTCCACAGGGACCAGTTTGTTCAGCCTGAACAAGATAGACTATTATTAAACTGGGCAAACTACTCCATGTGAACTTGGTAAAGAAATAATCATTTGCAACCACCTTTCTAACCACCCAGGTTCATAAAGAAATGTAGGTGTTGAAATATTAAGACTGTTTATATATGGGTCCCACCATTCGTGTTTGTTCAGATTATATATAATTTATATACATGAAATGAGACCCAGAAGACATTCTGTTGTGTTGAACATTATAGGCATATTGCCTAAAGCACTGCAGGGTTGCCACCCAAACGCCAACTGTATCTGTGGCAGGGAGGTTTTATGACACCTTTTAGAGCCTCAGAAAAATTTATATGTTCTACCAGCAGATTTTTTTCTTTTCCTTTTTTTGGGGGAGAGGGAGGAAGCTATAAATTTTGCTATATGCCAGGTTTTTATCTCCTAAAAAAGTTCTGTGCAGGATTCACATTTAATATCCCTCAGCTATAGTCATCTGTGTATTTAAGTCACTAAGCGAAAAGGTATAGACAGGGTTTCTAGTTAAAATGGTTGCTTTTTTTCTTTCTGTTTCATCTCCCCCCACCCCTCTTTCCCTCCCAAAAGCACATACCTCACCCACTGCTTTAGGGTTTGCACATGAACACCTCTGGCCTGCTTTCAGGAAGTTCTGAGCACCATCACTCCAGACCAAGAAGGCCTACAGGTGCTCTTAGGCAGAGCATGACATGGACCAAACATCACAAAGGAGGCTTTTAGAGCTGTGCTCCTCCTGTTGTTGGCCTGTGGGGGACAGATCTGCTTAACTCTCAACTAAACCTCCCGTGGTTTATGTCCTTCCTCAAAGGATTTATTTTATTCCATCTACCATTCAATACATTGTGTGCAAGCATCTATCATTGCTTGAGTTCTGTTAGACTGTGCCCTGTTAGACTCTGTTTCAGGGCTGCATGAGGGCAGAAAGTATCACACAGAATCCGTAATTTAAGTATTTCCTTTTACTCCCTTAGTGTACTGCTGATATTTTTTTTTTTAGGCATTCCTTTGTTCTTCTGAGGAGTAAAACTCTCTATCAGCAAAGAACCTGATAATGCCAACACCATGTGGGGAAAAATTAACTTCTATCATTTGTTACTAGATGTCTATTTTCTATGTCATTGTTTTCTCATATTTAAGCATAAAGTAGTCCTCATAGAAAAAATATTTTTCAATTGAAGTGTTATTATTCTGTGATCCCTTCTGTGGTCTTCAATTTCTTCTCTGTCTATTCAGGGCTTAATCTTCAAAAAGGATCCTGGCACATCCTGCATCTGTTCCTATAAAACACCTGTGGACATGCTCAACAGCATTTGGAAGCTCAGACATCCATAAATGCTTTTGAAATATTGTAATGTTTCTGTTTAAACAGGACTAGTCAACAGGGCATCTGAGCAATGCCTACCATGGAGGTCTTTTAGAAATTGAAGAGGATTTTTCCTGTGAAAGTTGTGTTTTCAGTTAGCATCTAGTTGAGCATTAAGTATTGGGATAAGAAAATGAGCTGTGTAATGCTGAGCATGACTAACCAAGATTCTGTGTGGTAAGGAAGAAATAAGTTACATAGAAATACATAAATCAGAGTTCCACAGACCCACATACTGCATTGCTGTAGGGAACAGAGACCACTCCAGCTCTGTAAGGATACTGGAGGGTTACAGGAGTTTCTGGTTAGAGTAGGGAAAATAATTAATGGCCAGTGGAAAAGGAAAAAATGTTTTTTTCTCAAATGGAGCAAGTAAGAAGGGATGTGAAGGCAGCACACAACAAGAAGTGGAGAGTCAAGTGAACTGAAATATGGTAGGCTGAAAAACCCAAAAGGGAACACTTTTTCCTGTAATGTGTAACTCAGCTGGGAAATTCTGTGCTTCTGTGCAACTGAGAACAAATCAAATTTTAGAGAAAGACAACTAAATTTATAGCAGTAGTCCATGCTACAGCAGGAAGAGCAACTGCAAGGTCATTAGACATGTACTGCATTGAACCTTCAGTCACTGGGTGTTTGGGGGTAGAGAGGGACTAATAAATAGCCAATAAATATAAGTAGCAGAGTTGCTCTTCAGAGCATGTTTTGGCCACAAGAGGCTGGCTTGCACGGACTATCGCCCTTTTCTACTATTGAAGTTTCATTGCTTTTGTCATTAAATGAAATGTTTTATAAAAGTTTGTGATAACTGGGTGTTGGCTGAATGTCTTTCCCAGTCTCCTTAAATCATGGTTCACTGCTGTATGGAGAAAACAGAAATCACAGCAATGCAAACAAACCAAAAATGATTCAAGTCTTTACTAAGCTGATGGTCACTTTTGTGACAGTCACTTGTCATTTGGAGGAAGCTCTTCAGACTCTTCCCAATCTGTGTTACAGCTGTTGTTCCATTTGCATCTTGGTGTTGCTGGAAAAAGCAGTGTCAGAAATCTGCACTGGGTAAGCCAGATCTAGAGTTTGTCTGGCTTCATGGAGGACTTCTTCATCTGTCATTGAAACACCCCCCTTCCCTTATTGCAGTTGACTTGAATTTGTGATTTATTTGTCTAAAGGCATTTCCTGGCTTCACTTTTTTTTTTTTTCGGAGCAGAAACCTACTTTTTTCCTTTTAGCTCCTGGTGTCTTCTACCCTAGAATACAGGCGCTGACCTGCACAAGTATTGGCTTGCATAATGCTGCTTCAGATAAAGATCATAAATAGAAATTATTTGGAAATTAATTCAAATAAGAAAGAGAACGGGACAAAACCAAGCCTCTGCTGGGCATGTTAATAATGTCATTTGTTTACGGAGTGTAAGATCACTGCTAGAGGACATCCTTGAATCATTAACTGTTGCCCTTAGTGTTTGCCCTTGGTTGTCCCTGTTGTGGGGGAAGTGAGTCCAAAGGTCAGAAAGACTATGCTCGACCAACACTGCCTGAAGGTATCTATTCATCTTCTGGAAAACCAAGCTGATATTTTGAAAGATCAATGTTAGGATTTTGATGCCTAAAAAAAATAGATGAGATTCACTTCATTCCATGGACTAGTTCCAGTACAGTCATTGGCACTGCAATCAGGGGGAATTAGTGCTGCAGTTCTTGAACACTGACCAAGAAAAAGGAGACTGTTGTAATGTCAGAAGAGTGCAGTAGCAGATCAGAACTAGTGTTTGGGGGTGGCAACCACAGTGCATGTGACGGGAAAGCTCGATGGCATGTGTTTAAGTTGGGCTTATTTCTCATATGTGCAACATGTGTGCGGTGGGGTGTTGGGAGATTTTTGAGCAGTCTTCAATCCAGTATTTGCAGAAATATTACCCACAGAAAACATATTTGTTTTAATGCTTCTCTCAAACACAGATAAAAAGGTGTGAGAAGGCATAGTCAAAATACAATCTTTAAGAAAGGGTGTCTGCCATAGAGGCAGCCAGGGCTTGCGTAGCTCCTCACAGAATGTATGCCAATTTTCAAGCAGGTAGAAGGTAAAAGAGCAAACAAATAGGGAGCCATATTTTCAGCCATGCTGAAAAGTGCTCTCATGCCCTTTTCTAAGGATTTTCTCATCAACAACAACAAAATCAGATGTTTCTAGCAGAAACACAAATAGCACAAACAAATGGCTCTTGGCTCTTTCCTTCAGTAAGTAGCAACAGGAATTAATTAGCTCTTGGAACATGTTGCATCTATAGAGAGAACTTGAAACCCCCACTTTGTTGGGTTTTTTTTAAGCTTTAACAGTATTTCTGGACAGCTCAGCAGCATCAATGACACATATTTAATGTGTGGAAGAAGCTGGCATTCTGGCTTTGGCAGCAGGTACACAAAGGGTTCCTTCCCACAAGTTCCAGTTTAAGAGAGCACATTTCACTTATTACAGTGAATAAAGAGCAGGGGATATTCAAACACTCTGCAAAGGTCTCCCGGGTGTAGCTCTGGATAGTAGGTAGTGTTTATTCTCCATTTTGTATGCTTGTCAACAGCTCTTTGTGTCAGACTTTTTTTTTTTTAAATGCAGGTTGTCCTCAGAAAAGCAGTGAAAAGGAGCAAACGTTATCTCAGCTGCCATAAAGTGTTACATTCTCTTTAGTATAAATCATCATCCTGAAGTTCGTTAACCTTAATACAGTTTAGTCTTTATGTGTCATCAGTTGAGTCCAAGCCTTTCAGATGAGTCATTCACTATATGCTGGATTTGTGGCGGCAAGCTCATTTTTGCATATAATGAACGTTATGCTCAGGCCTCTCTCCTGCACTGTGTTCATTGAAGTGAAATTGCCTTTGTTGAACTGAGAAGGTGTGAGAAAAGCAGAGTTGTGACAGCCTAAAAGAAAAGGAGGAACTGACTCCAGAGGAGAAGTCCACAACAACCTGATAGCAAGGGTGCCAGTGGAGTGGTGTAACAGCTCTGATTCATTTTCTTTGTTATTTCTGCACAAGTGTGTTAATCAGAAATTGCCCTGTTGCAGCAAAAGCAAATGCACGGTTGAGGAACATCCCCAAAGCTAGCACTTACCAACCTGGGCTGTCCACAAAGTGATACAGATGTATGGGCTTGAACCTGAAAGTGAGTGTTGGTGAACACTGAGCAAGTGGGACAGCCCCAGGGGATGATAGCGAAGCTCAGCCACTGTCCTCAGCAGCCACCTTACCACACCAGCTTACCACCACACCACACCTTACCACACTCAGCCAATGTCCCGTGCTGCCCAAGCGTCATATCATGGATTGATTTCAAGGAGGGGTGTAGAGCAGGATAATATAGCCACTGACCTTGTGGATTTTTATAGGATGCTCATCCAGTGCCTAGGGGCTGGTATGACACAGACAGTGCTCATTGCAAGGTTTGACAAATGGGTGGTGGAGACTGGCACTGTGTGTGGAGTGGAGGCAGGAGTCCATGTAGTGTGTATGAGATGAAAGATGAGGACAGGCCTAGGTCAGAAAGAACACTGTATCTTGGGCAGTTGTCTTTTCCACTGTACAAATTTCACATAATCATTGTTTTCCATCTTCTCCAACAAATTGAAGGCATTTATAATTAATGCTTTTAAACACCACTGTCTATTTCTGCTATTTTGTGGATTTAAAAAAATGCCTGTACATGTACATCCAGAGATATAATAAAAGAAAATAACTATCTGTCCATAGGTTCATGTCATCACTCTTTTGGCTGCATGAAGCTCACCTAATGACAGAAATCATCTACTTCCAGCTGATCTTACTTCTCAGCCAAGGTCTGAAAGTCTGTCACCTCATGTCATGATCTGTCATAGAAACATCACATGCAGTGTTAACCTAGCAGTTAAAACAATTTGTTGCAAGTCTGTTGGATGCTTTTTTTTTAAAAAAAAAAACAAAACCAAAAACCCAAACAGAACAAAACCCAACACTTAATACAATGGGGGTGAATTGTCTTATAGGTTAAGGGCAGAGGCTGGGTCTTAATTTATCCCAGTAATCTGCCCAGAGTATGTGCAGGAATCCTGCAGACTGCAGGAAAAGTGCTTGAGTCAGATGCTTCTCTGCTTAATACTCAATAAGGGCATGAGTTGATCTAAACACATATATCTTCTTCTGTGCTGGGGAGATAGAAGGAGGAGGAAAAAAAAAAAAATCAATGCTGTCTCTGGCTAAATTTCTAATTGTGTTTCACAAGGCTGTTACTTGACTCATCTCCTTACCTCCAGACGTTGCAGAATAGCCCTGCTGCATTCCCTCTGCAGTGGACTGCCTGGATTTTTCTCAGAGAAAACAGGCTTGGCCTTTTCCTTCAGCTTCTGCTGCTTCTTTGTCTTGTTCTTTCTTTTTTTGCCTTCCCACCCCCTTCTTTTTGCCTTCTTTAGGCTGTGCCTCTTGATGCCCTGGTCTGGCTTTTCTGACACCTTCCTCTTCAGGGTTCTGAGTGGGCAATGCAGATTAGTTTTTTTTCCAAAGCCAGAGAGCTGCAGTACCCTGTTCTTGGACTCAGACAAATAATGACTTGTACAGGTTTTGCTGATTTGTATAGGGTTACAATTGTTGTTGAACATCTTTGCTTAACGTGGTTTAAACTAGTAAACTTTTAAACATATTTTAAACATAGTATAAAACTTAAACTTTTTTTGTCCTCTTTTAAACTAATTTTTACGGTTTTTCCTTTTCTGAAAGCTCTTCTTTTTTGCAGCCACAGAATAGTTCCAACTAAAGCACTAATAATCCTAATAATTTGCCTAAACTAAAGCTCCTAATCTTTGTATCACATCATCTATCATATGGAAGAATCAATCAATCAATCAACTAGTCCATTAACTAGTTTGTCTTCAGTTCTTGACTAGGTGAAGGGCCCATGTGAGGACACAGGTCCTGTCCTCAGCTACATCACTGGGAACAAGACTGGGGCCAAAGTAATGTTTGAAAGGTTTTCTTTTATTTGTAGAACAAATGTTTTCACCCAACTGTAGCACAGTCAAACAGTGTGAAGGAAACATTACAATACCCTTGTCTATCTATCTGTGTTTTTATAAGGTCACCCATCACCATGGTATTTAAGTGTCTTTCTTCTTTCCATTAAGGGTCCTGGTCAGGATTTAAAAATAAGGAAGAGAGGAAGAAAGGCACAAAGAAAGAGGCATATGACAAGCAAAAAATATGGAACTGGAGGTGAACCCACTCAGAGGTAATTTGCCTTGAGGAACAAGAACCCTTGAGACCTATGTGTAGACTTTGGAAAAAAGAATCTGTGAACAATAGTAAAGGCTATGAACGTGCTGTCCTCTGACAGGTATGTAAACCTTCAGATTAAAATAACAGCTTCAAAAATCCTTCTGTCAGAGTGAGTTTCCTTTAGCTAGTCAGGATTTCAGGGGAAGTATCACAAAGGCAATGTATATCAAGTGGAGATAGCAAAGGAAAACTCTGAAATTTCTAAACAGGTCAGTTCTTAAAACATTCTTTATAGATTGACAAAGTTATGATGACATTAAAATAGCATTACATAAAATCAGATAATTAGAACTGGTGTATTTTTTAGACATTTTTTCTGCATATGTTGAATTTCATACTCAAGAAGGAAGATGAAAAAAGAGTCACAAATTGAATTGAAGAGCACAAATTGAATTGAAGAGCACAAATTGAAGTTTCCTTCTGTTTAGCTTTGTGTAATTGTTTTCTTTTTATTTGAAAATATTTTCACCAATAATTCTGGCAATGCTGATACTCCTTTACTTCACAAATTTATTGGAAATGGTTCCTTAACAGGCTTTTAAAAATATGTCTTAATTTAGCAATATCTTTCCACTCTATATTTAACAGTAGATTTCCTCTCTATCATGTTTTGTTTTTCTCTTTGGGTTTTTTTTTTTTTTATTTGATTTACATTCATGGTGATACAGAGGAGAGGATGGCAAGTATTTCAATAACATTTGTTACCCAGCCTCCCTCTGTGTGTGTCACCCTGCAAATTGTGTCGTGAGGAACAACCTTGTTCTTTAGTGGTGTCAGTCTGCAATTGTGGTGCTGCTTACAGAGAAGAGGTGGGAGGGTGAGGGCATCCAAGTGTCCTCAACTCCATCCTTCGAGCGGGAGTCCTACTTGCTTCGAGTGGGCAAACCTTAACGATAAGAGATGTCTGAAGAGACTGGTGATAATATGGGGTTAAGTGTGTCTTGTTCTGGTTTATTTTCCCAGTTTGATTAAATATGAATGCCTCTGAATATCAACTATTTGTATGCTAATCACATCCATTCAACAAACACAAGCTACTTAACCAAACTCTTTTTTGCATACTGTAAAGAAGTAAGAGAATTCTTGACCACAGAAAGCAGGCATGATGTACATAAAATGAGTGAGATTATTCAGCTTGTGCTCATTGATACTTTAAACAACAGCTTCCTCCTCCCAGAGATCTTCCTTGAGGTTTGCTGATGACCACATATAATGATGTGGTTTCTTGTCACTAGTAACAGCTTTGTGAGGCAGCAATATGTGGTGCAAAATCTTATTACTCACTAAGTGGCATTTAACTGACCTAGTTACCCCAAAAGCTAATTGCTAGCTTGTATATATTGCCACACTTTCCAGCAACACCGTAGACTTCAAGAAGTGTTTAGCAAAAATTTTAGCTGCTGTCAGGCCATGTTCCTGTCAAATACAAGGCTCACTGGAGTCACTGGCTGGCTTACTCTGTGAAGCCAAGTAGACTGAAAATATAGATTCTCAAAATCATCTCATGAACTTTGTCATTTGCTTTGACAAATCCCATGTCTCCATACGTGGACACTAGTTCTACAAGCTACTTAGATCTATGACCAGCTTAGAAAGATATGACTCATTGCACTGATTTCAACATGGTGACTTACATCCTTCACCGTTGTCCCATAAGCTGCTCCTCTGGGTTGGCCCTTTCACTCCAGCAGGCTGTTGAGAAGGCTCATCTGTGGTTTCAGATATTTATTAAGGACAAACACATTGTGATGATGGATTGTGTTTTTGCTGCCTTCTTGGAAACTTTGACCCCTAATAATGACCCCAAATACTGGTATTTCTGTGTTGTTCTCTCCTATTTTATTCCACCAAGAATGTCATATGTAAAGGCATTAATTCAAGAGGGAGAATCTTTCCAGAAATAGCATGCTGCTACAGACTCTCAAATAGGAGTAGTAAAATTATTTATTTCTTTTCATTGTTTTGTCCTTATTTCAGTTTGTATGTACCCCTTCTATTCAATGAACTTCATCACAAATCTAAAGTAGTGTTCACAATTTTTTCTCAGACCTATTATTTGTGCATGTCTATCAGAGAATCATAAAAATCAGAGACAGAAAAGCTTTTCTGCATTAGATCATCTCATCCCTGACCCTGCTGATGCAGATATTTCCCCCTGTACAGTATATTCTCTAGTGCTTTGTCTGATCTAGCTTTAAGTAGATTAAATAGGGTACTTTCTCACCTGTCAGAAGCCGTTGGAGATGTTTGGGGGGTAATTGACACTGGCACCCTTTGAAGGAGTGTTGTGGATGTTACCACGTTTGTCTTTTGTATCCAAACACAGTGCTTTCCTCCAGCTGTCATGAGTATTGTGTGGCCATAATTCTTTCAGACCCATCATACAGCCTGTGCTGAACACTTACAACTAAGATGGAACAAAAGAAATGAGAATGTGGTTTGGGTTTCTTTTTGACAGACAGTGTACATAGGGTTAATTCTTTGGAGCAGGCCAGAGGTGAAATAGTAAGGTGAAGGTCTCCAGAATATTTTGTTGATGAAAACTAGTGGTACTGAGACATGATGTGTTTGTCTGCACATGAAGCTTTTTCCTAGATAGAGAGGTATATTTTATAGGATTCAATTAATAGCCACAATCGAAATATCAACTGTCCGCTCTCAGGATGCAGAAAGCAGATTTAGCTTGTCAGTGAGTGCTTTTGAGGAATGCTGATGATGAGGCAAAGCATCATTTAAGCAAAGCAGTAATAATATTTGGAGTTTCCTTTTCTCTCTCAGGGAACCCATCAAGTGTTTCACTTGTCCCTGTTCAACCTGTACAGCTGCTTTGGGGTTGGGAGATACCTGCCACTCCATGGCATGATAACAGGTAGGACAGTTTTTGACAGGAAGTCAGTAGGAAGTTACGGGTCCCCTTGTATTCAGAGTCTAATTCTTGAACTGTTCAGTTTCTCCCCAAAAATGTTGATGCACCATCATGAACAGAAAATAAGTGACGTTGGTTTAAATGGCTTCCTTCACCTCTTATTGTCACCAGAACCCCACTTCATAATTCTACTAGCTGTAGATCTATAAAGCCATGAATCTCCAAGTACAGCTCTCTATCCAGATCACTGTCATTAATCATTTCTATGATTAATGGATAGGGGAATACTGTCCCTTGGTGTAGCCTCTTCACTTACTACTTTTACTCAACTCATATCGAAGGTTCTTGACACAAGGATTATTCATAGTACTCTCATTGCTTGCCATTGCTGCCTCTGAGTTCACAAATCCCAAACTGAGATTGCATCATGTAACCCAGCATTTCTTGGACATGTAGCACCACATTAAAATGTCAATTCAAGCAATTAATATTTTATTTATAAATACTTATAAATATTTATTCTAAATGAGACTTTTAACAGCAGCTCATGAGAAAACATTCTATTACATTTGTATTAAAACATGTTCAAAAGTTCAATTATAAGAGTGAGTATTCAGCTGAACTGTAAAAAAAATTCCTCACAGTGTCCTGCTCTGGCCTGTTCATGTCAGGCTGCCACATTCAGCTGAGAATGTGGATTTCATTGTCTTCCACACTAAATCCAAGAAATCAAACTCTGTTGATTTAGGGAACAGCTAAATACTTGATGTTCTTGTCTTACTTGGGCAATACTCCCATTCAAGACTCTGGGTCAAATTCTACTCTTGATATCCCCTGTGTGACTCGTGGCTGCGGAGGAGTTTTGCTAGATTTAAAAGATGAGGTTTTGTTACTGGAAAGCTGGTAAACTGAAAATGGGAGTTGTCCTCCCGACTCCAACCGTGGGCTTTATGTCTAAGTCTGAAGGGATCTTCATCTTGCGGTGAATCAGAGGTCTGACTCCACTGGAGTCATCCATTTGGTAGGGATCCCTCCCCCCCCCC